>CAEMYA010000005.1:2997720-3012938 GCA_903131615.1 Diplodus sargus
CACACACACACACACACACACACACACACACACACCTCAGACACACACAAATATATTTCTGACTCAAATAGCTTATCAGCCTCAAAAAATATTGACTGTGAGGATACTGTCGCGGAGATAGCTGGATCAGTCTCTGCCATATCTGCTTCGGGTTGTTTATCGAGCGCAATAAAAAAGCCTGATGTTACTCTTTTCATGCAGATACTAGTCTGCGGTGACAGCACAATGACATATCTCCCAGCTGCAAGCATCAGCGCCGCCTGACATGCCTGGAGTGAAACGTAACCGAAGTTGTCCGTGGCTCCCATAACAATGAACCGGGGCGCCGACACAAGAGCACTTATGCAAGGACACAGGACTAATGCAGCCATCCATTTGAGGATGCGGGGAGGCAAACACCCGGCGGTCGCTCGCGCGCTCAGGGTGACTGACGTAGCGTCTGGGTGGCTAAGGAGAAGCGGAGAGTTACGGACAGGGGTAGCAGGGATGACGGCAGCGGTGCAAAATGAAAGAGAGACAGAACAAGCCAATGTCTGTCTTTCAGAGGGCCTTAAGGGCCTTGCAGATTGCGCACCACCAATCAGTGAGCCACGCAGCAAAGACAGCCGAAAAGAGAGACAGCCTTCTAATACTTCAAACAGGTAGACCTCAAAGAAATGTCAGTGATGAACCCACTAACGCTCCCTGTACTGTAGCTGCCAGTTCGTGTGCAAAGCTCTTATTGCGTCTGCCTGTTTTGTTTTCTCTTAAAAAAAAAAGAAAAAAGAAAAGAAATACGCCGTGAAAGAGGTGATGAAGTGCCATAATGGCTGCCGCATCTATCACAGAGCCACAGCTGTAACATGAAGCCTCGACTCTGCTGTGTATTCCAATAACAGCTCATTGTGCGGGAGATAAGGAATGCAGGTGTGATTCCTTTTTTCTCTGCACGCGATGATGGATGGGATCCCAATCTTATGGTGAGTCTTCGCACCGCGGCCCCTGTCTCGGGTTTTCTTTGCCAATATTTATGCCTTGACGGGCGCGTCTTCCAGACGGACAGAAACTCGATACAGTATATCTGCTTAATGCACACAAACACACACACACACACACACAGCTGCAGCAAGAAATGTGAGGGAGAAAAAAAAACGCACGGTTCAATGACGAGAGGAAGACAGTGAGACGGACAGACGGAGGGCAGCCCTGGGCACCTCCAGTGGCTCAGACAAAAGCTGATTTACAGGGTTTAGAAATCTCAGCGAAGGCCCCCTGACCAACATACAGGCCTGGTCCTCTCAGATAAAAAGCATCTTATGAAAGAGGCAGCTTTAAAACGTCGTCGTGTGCATATTTGCTTTTGACAGTCTCCACTGAGATTAATGGTGTTTTTTGTTTTGCGCGCGCACTCACTCTCTGCTCTTGTGGTAGCTGCATCTCTTGAGCGGGATCTTGATGACCTGATCTCTCACACCCACGTAAAGCTCGCTCCGGCTGTGCAGGATCAGCAGGCTCCGGATCGGCTGCCTCTTCCTGGGTGGGAACAGCTCGATTTCCTCCAATAGGCAGCTCCCCGTGGACAGATTGAGAGGAGAGAGCACTTTCCTGATAGTACCGTAATCTGGAGGAGAAAGAGGGAGGAAGAGAGGAGTTGGTCACAGAGAGGACGGAGGGTGTTTATCTGTACGAGGGGAAGGTAGAGTGGTGAAGAGCGAAGAAGAGGAGGGGTGAGAGTAGCAGAGTCTGAAGAGGGATTCTGGATGAGCAGAAACTCCATGTGAACTCAGTGTGAACCACGCACAAAAATCACTCCCGAAATAAGAAAGACTGGTGGCGGCTGACGTGCCGAGCTTGGTTATTCCATCAACAGTGCTGTAGGTGCAACCAGGGAACTGGTTTTGGCACCTGAATGCTTGATTTCTGGCCTACTTTTCTTTAAGGGGGATATTCCTGGGGAAAAAAAGCACTTTGGAGTTCTGAGAAAGAACAGCGTGGAAAAAGCACGTCACCGTGAATACATCCTGACCTTTATTTTTATGTAAGGTAGGCCCCGGGAGATACAGTTAGGGGCAGATTTTCTTTTGGGAGAGCTAAAACAAACATAATCTATTATACACGAAGTCCCTTGGGTGAAGGAAAAGTAATTAGGTGCACGGGGATGCCATGGGAAGAAGGGTGAATTGCTAATAGATTGCCTCAAAGTAAAGGATGTAAAAGTTAAGTATCGCTCCGAGCAGTGTTGTGACAGTAGCGCATTACTCGGTAACGTGTTGCAGTGGTATTACTTTTTTAAAGTTACCAGTACAGTAAGGGATGACAATACAGTTACTGCTCCCAGTAATGAAAAAAAGTAGATAAAACTATGACCACATCTGTTTGATGAAAGCCTCGATGGCTGCGGTCCACATAATATGACATTCTGCAGAAACTAAGACAATAGTGATACGGGACACTGAATTTATCAAATGTAAACTTATCAGACCATAAATGAGACAAGAATTAGCTAGCTAGCATGCAATTTATTATATGTTCAATGGGTGTCTGGTGTTGAGTAATGGTAAAGTCTCTTTTTTCATGTTGTGTTTTCTGAGCTAGCTTGCTATCATTAGCCACTGGTAAGTTACATTTAGGAGTCAACCAGTTTTGTTCTCTTTTAAAGGGTGCTTTGAGCTAACGGTGGCTAACGTTAGGATGGCTGTTGGTAACCTCAAAAAATGAGTGTGAACACCTGTGAAACCATACAGTAAATGTGTTTTAGAGATGGTACTAGTATTATGTTAACATCTATTTATGTTTAGAATTCTTCTATTTATGTATGTATTTCTCTTTGTGCTGCTGCAGCACGCTGAGGATCAATAAACGGATATCATATAATGTCTCCTCTTCTAATCCCACAAGAGTCAAAATCACTCTTACTGTTGAGTAATTATGATAGCAATGTAATTTAATTGGTGATAATGTAATGAGAACATGATTAAAGTTTTCCGATAACTTTCCAACACTGGCCTATTAATTATTTTCTCTCAAGGCACGCACCTTCACAATCTCTCAACTCCATTACTGGTTTAAAAAAAAAAGTGGCACTTTGGGGAACCAGGAACTTTAGAAATCTTTCGCAGTTAACTGAATTCCATTCACGTTAACTGCGAGAGAAAAATTCTGCTGCTGGGCTGAAATTAGTAATGAGGGCTGAATAACAGGGGAGTTGAAATCTGCTGTTTGAATAAAGGAGCCTTACACCTTGACATCTTTGGACGCCCAGTTGGGAGCTATCAGGTTTTTCCACAACGGACCCAATCAGCGGAGAGCATTTATGCGTTAATAATAGAATGTGATTAGGTACAATATGTGCGCTACCCAATGGCCTTGGCAGCGTTTCAGATGTTTTCATTAGCGTCTGGGTAGTGTCTGGGGAACTTGCAGTGTGGGCAGTTCTGGTCCGACGCTACATTGATCACAGCGCCATGCAAACAATGAGAGGGGAGTTTTCGAGGGAGATGCCAAGCACAGAGCCAGTGATCTGGAACGGGCCGTGCATGTGTGTGCGAGAGGGGTGTGCTCGTATGTGTGATATCCTAAAATAACACCGACGGTACAACAGGAAGATCATGTTGACATTTCCCAGCGGGCCTACGGTACATTAGCGCAGCGAAGTGGGTCACTACGTTCAAATTCTGTCCGCCACATCCGCTCATAATCCATATAGTCTGTTGTATCGTAATACGGGACAGACACCGGCCGCTGCTGCGTATCTGCTGTCCCGCTGATACTGTTTCCAGCACTTTGCCAAGTCCAACATCACACATTGTCACACCGGCGTGATCAAACAGTCCACTGATAAGCGGACAGCGCCATGCAGTTCAGACAGCGATAACGTGGAGGGGTTAAATCAGAGCTGCATGTATGTAAATGTTATAAATCACCCATCTGTCTTCTTTTGACACATGTGGCTCTTTGCTGTTTCATAGAGTCTAAGATCTCAGAGTGAGGGGTTGCACGGGAGTGATACATTGTGCATATGGAGGACACATGGAGGCAGAGAGCGATCAAACTTGTGTCAAACAACTAAGCTTTGATGTCTCCTCAGAACTACAGATCTGTTGGTTTCATTATTCTTCTAGCAGGCCTTTTTCTCATACATAAAGTGCAATCTGGAGATTTAAAGCTCCTGAATTTGTTTTTATATTGTATGGATTCATCTGTTAAAATCAATACGCATGACAATAAAAGCATCAAGTAAAGCTGGGACGGCTAGGTTAGGTATAATTTATTTGGGGTTTAGCACTCCTAAAACTATGTGCTCCAAGACTATGCAGGTGCGAGTTGATCAGATTAGCCTGACAGTGCTGGACACTGGCAAACACTGGCAAACATCCCCACCACTGTCATTATTGCTTCATCCTGACTGATGCTCAATAGAATGTGACGTCCAGAGCCCTTGAGAAGAGAGGGTTGCGCCACTGCCTTTCGCTCCAAGGCAATTTCACTCTTTTTTTCCCCCACTGCAACGGTGGATGGTGGAGCCTCAAAATAGTTAGAAGCTAATACTAGCAGCTCAACACAATTTCAGCAGAAAAGCATTTATGTATTTATTGACTGCTATTTACCAATAATATCTGTTCTGTCACTGTATAGTCACATATTCAAATTGTCCGCCAAAAACTTCCTGGAACTATCTGCGGTCTCCGTGAATCTTGTGACTGTCAGCATTTTGAACTTCAGTCACTGCGACTCTCTCCAATCAATGGCTCTGGTAAAACGGTATCCCTCATTAACATAATGATTATTAATTATTAATAAATACATTTAAACATTAATAAATGAATAAATAAATAAATTGGAATAATAAATGGCAACGTAGATAAATAGAGGAGTTAATACAAAGGCAAATAAAACTGGTTTATAAATTAATGCAACATTTTTAAAGTAAGTAATTGAATTCATTTTTGGTGGATTTAGTAGCAGAGTAATTTACTGATTTACTGAGTCATTTAGTCACTTATGATTTTGGCAGGTTCAGTCCTCCATACACCCACATTAAACCTGTGAAAGCAGACAACAGAAAGGACAAAACCAAAGAAATGTCTTCTGTGAAATTACCCAAAAAGGAAAATTACGTATTTATGTACAGCCCCATCACTCATCTTAGGATCACAGCAGACTCCCAAAATGATGCCAATGATAAAAAAAGGCAATATGTACAGTATGTAGACACAGAAAAAACAACTGATATGGCTAAAACATGCACTCAGAAGTCACTCAAAGTGCCAAAAACCTACCAGTAGCCAAGTATATGATGTGAAGCAGCATGTCTTTCCCCTGCACCACATCCACCGCCACATGAGTGAAGCGCACGTTATCCTCCATGAAGTAGGGCACGGGAACCACGGGCTGGACCACCTCGTGCATCAGCAGAAACTTCTGAGCATCCTGCAGGTTTCTTTCAGTCAGGTTCACGTAGGAGCCGGAGTCAATGGTGCCGCACTGTGGGGGGGACAGAAAGGACAAGTTTGACTGACTACGTTAATAAAAGCTGGGATGTTTGTGATGGCGGGCCACATTAATATGTTAGACCAGCAGAGATGGGGGGGGAAAAAAAGGGAAGGATTGAATGATTAAATGAACAAAGCTTTTAAGTCGATTGCCGCCTCGTTGTGATAGTTTGCTATCATCACAACTTAAAGGCGTCGTAGTCAATAACCGGGGCTGATGGGAGAAGAGTGAATGAATGTTTGAGTGAGCGAGTAGTTATCTGTTTTATTAGATTCTTCCTCATATGCATATATATTGCTTGTGAGTACCACGATTGTAATGTTTCTGATTGTTCATTCAAAAGTCAGTTAATATCTTAAAAAATGTTTTCATCTTCAGAGCTTCATTATTGCCTTTCATATTACACACACACAAAAAAAAACATATTCTCTCATGGTGCAATACCCTTCACACAAAGTACCAGAAAAAGTATTAAAATGTTCGGATCTGCCTGAAAAACAGTCATGTTGGAATAACATAAGTATCTCATATAAATAGGCAGGCTTCATTGTCACAGATTAATTTGGTTTTATCAGGCGTTATTGGCTCGCCGTCCTCATTCTCCGCGTCCCAGCAGAGTATTTCCACCTGGAGTGGAGTCAGTGCCACAGCTCTTTGTTATAACATCTAATATCTAATATGTACGATATTTCCCTTACTTCTTTTATTAAAATGAGCTCAATAAAGCGAACGGTCCCCAAAAGGGAATTAAAAGAAGGAAGGGGAGTTGAAAACATGGTTTGTATTGTTGTGAGTTTCTGTGTTTTTTAACAATAAAACTGTTAATTTATTTGGTTTTAATGGCACGATTTTTACTAAACTTCTTTAGTTTCTTGTGGGATGCAAAATGTGAAATTATCTTTGGCTTTCCAAACTGAAAGATGTTTCATCGAGCACTACATAGCATATCATACTGCTGATACAGGCAGGCTTTTTCATCATGGCACTCTGCAGCACTGACAGCGTGCTAAAAACTGCCAGGAATAAACAGTGTACTGTTCTGTGGCATGCTGTCGCGGTCCGGTGAAAACTATCTATCTCCAAATTGTGAAGGATTAAGTTGCAAAATGTAAGAATAGGGCACCTCTTGAATTCATACTCACTACAAATAAGGGGCGGCATACAATATCATCAGAGTAACTGCTAACTGCTGCTAACTAATTAGCTAAACTAGCCATGCAGGTAGTGGTCACAACATCAGAACTCTTATTCACATTTTGTTAAAAAAATGTAGTTAATTTTTGAATGAATTAAACCCAAATACTTACATAATGCCCCTCCTTCTTTGACCAAATAACCATTTAAAAGAACTTCTCAGTTTATAGTAAAGTGTTTAATCTCTAAGATAAAAACGGGCTGTTTTTTGTATGAAAATCTGACATTTTTGAGATATTGCAGGACAGCTACAACATTCATGCTTTTTAATGAAGTGCCTTTTTTTTCCACCAAGCGAAATGGAGCAAAGTGAGGCTTAGACCCTGCCCAGCTGAGGCAGTGCTGGATGACTGAAGCTAACCATGCATGTCCTTCTCAGTAAAAGAGGTCACCGACTGGGGTCAGGACTGTGGATTGAGGCGCCTTCCACAAAGAATAGACCTGCTCCAAGACTTAGAGCGGCGGGGAAAACAAAAATAAGCCGAGCACGACAATTACACTAACCCAAATGATGGGTGCTGTTTTTGTTTTGTAGCGCAGATGTGCTGCACGGATTGTGCCCTGGGCTAGCCTCACCGTAGTTAGCTGAGACTGGACCTTGGGTGGCGATTAGTTCCCGCCGACTAACTTTAGTAGCAGCAGCACCACGGACACTTAATACAGATCAATCTGGCCTTCCCTGGGCTGGCAGATGAGAAACATAGTGGGCTTCCCCTGGATGGGCAACGGATCAGTGCCCTCGCCACATCAGGAGATGAGATATTAAAGCCCTGAAGCACAGGGAAATGCAACAGTGTGTGTATGTGCCTTGAATGCGGAGCCTGTGTGTGGGCTATATAATAACACATACGTCTAAGGTTTCCCTCTGGGGTTTGTCCTTGCATTGCGAGCATGTGTGTGAATCCCAGAGTGTCTGCATGATTGTGTTCCTGCCACAGCGAGACAAAGTTAGGCGCTGACCAGCGAGGGTCTATGACATCTGCGAATGTACCACGAGATGGATGTGGTGATTTCCTCAGAACAGTCAAGGTGAGGGACATCATTTGGCTGAGGGCCCATCCAACACTCAGCTGTCCCGCTCATCATCAGCACACTGTGCTCTGCCAGGGTGATAAGTGACACTGCGAAATATGGTTGCATTACGGCATTTTTTTTTTTTTTGCCAAATGGGCTTTTGTTTAAAAACTCGCACCATGTTATTTAGCATTTAAAAGCCTATCCTGGTAACATCTGATTATAATATTTTGTCAGTTTTGGCTCAAATTGCTCAGAAAAAGCGTTGAACAGAAAATGCAGAGAGCCGACAGCTCTTTCAAGATAACAAAAACGTTCCATCCCCACTTGGCTCGGACTCCAGCTGAACATATTTTCCTACATATGGATCTTAACAATGGATCGGGGTTTTTACAGTAAGCAATTACAGTATGGCAGAAAACCTATACAAAACGGAGACGGTATAAGCTCCAAACGCCTGACGAACATGACTCATAGGCTGAACAAAAACCAGCGGGATCAATCTGTGTGGTTCAAATGAATGGGGAGATTTTCTCTGCAGACACACAGGGAATTAAGCTCTCAATCAATGATCAGTGTGAGGGTTGACTGATGAGTTCACAGTCACAATTATCCCTATTTGGCAGCGATGAGCCCCCCCCCTCTCTATTTTCGCAGGCGTATTTGTACAGTAGATATGTGCCAGCGGCTGGGGGGGCTTTTTATGGGAGGCTGGTCTGCCCGTAGGTGTGTGTTTGTGCATGTGTGTAGGTGTGTGCACAAAAAAAAAAAAAGAAAGTGCGGGCCATAAATCCTGCGCTCGTAAATCTAATCCTCCAACATTGACAAATGCTTGATGAAGATGTCACTGAAAGCTAGATAAAGTGCGCATCGGTCCAGCAGTGAGGAGCAGCTATTGTGCCGGAGCTTAAATGGAGGGATGTGGATGGAGAGGAGGAACTGATCCCGGTTTATACTTAAGGAACACAGCCTTATGGCATATAGGGGCCTCTCGGTGATGTACCTGCAGTATGCAGAGCAGGGTAAACCTGTGGTCAGCACTGACTGGATAGAGGAAATTGGTTTCCTTGACGGTAAGTTAATTTTATGTAGACGGAGATAAACACATGACGGCAGCGAGGCGCGTTACACATTCATGAGTATGTATATGTGTTCTTCTCTGTGAACTGTCACAGCTAGCACTTTTCTGCATGAGCATGTCATTATAGATAATGCGTGTGCAACTTCTCGATACCAGGCGTGGCGAACGCTCGCTCGTCTGCTTGCTCGATGGTAACACGATCGAGGGGCCCACGACGTGGAAGTGAGACGCGTGTCACCCATTGGCAGCCAGACCTCAGAGGGAATTCAATCCCTCATGGAGAGCTGCGTGGATTAGCTCCCTCGCTATCTCCTAAGCCTGCGACAACTGAGAGCCACTTCTGCTAATAAAACATTCCCTCTGTGTCGTCAGCACGGAGCAGAGCCTGAAACCGGGATGAGCTGCCCCGGCCCCGCTCGGTTTTTCCCCTCCGGCTTTTAGGGTGGAGTGTAAATACAAAGTGGCACTTGGGCAAAACAAGGACGGTTTATTAGAAAGGGGCTACAGTTCACGTAACGAGGCCATGAAACATCTTTAAGGAATGACTGTGCCACTGTAAAAATCACCGGGTTTTATAACGAGCAGTCGTAAACGTGTGCTCATGAGGAGAAAAGCGGGATGATGGAAATAGGGAGGAAATTAATGAGAGTGAAGAGCTTGCCGGGACTCTGAGAAGGGCTCATCAGGGTGAAAACACATTCACTATCAGGACACGGCCGCATGCATACATTTCCTTAGGCAGGCACGCACGCAGCCACACATACTGCTACACTGATTGGACAGTATGTTGGGCCCAAAACACCTCAAGCATGAACAAACGATCATTAAGGATTAGCTTTGAACTTTAACGCACGTGCACACTTCACAAACTGGGGCGACTGCAGTGATGCCAGTGTTGGTCGAGTGCCCACAGAGGGTTGACATTTTTGCTTTTTCCTGGGAAAAAAAAAAAATACGATACAACAGCTAAAGCAGTTTGTCCAGCATTTTACTTGGACATTCCCATCAGACTCAGCTGTATCTTGTGTTTCAGAAATGTTTGGCTCTCACGGAGCTGCTAGCATGGCTGGAGACTCGAAAGTGCCAGTTCAGGGCGCCGGGTACCTCAACCGGGGGGTGAGGAGAAAACATACCTGAGAGTAGTCGTTTATTGGTACAATCGACAGCCATCATCGTGTCAAAATTTCAGTACTTGGGCTGGCCATTCCCATCGACCACAGCTTTGCTTTGTGTGTAGGGTGAGTAAGCGACGTTAGCATGGTACGATACTGAACTAATGTATTGAACATGGCATACATTATACCTGCTCGACAGCAAGTTGGCATTTTTAGCATGTTAGGACGCTGGTGTTCGCAATTAGTTGAAAGCACTGCACTCTCTCACAGAGCTGAGAGCAAGGCTGTAGACTTTTAAGTGTCAGATTTGTGTGCGAGGTACCTCATCAGAAGGGTAATGAAAAAAATGGGAAGGAAATGAGCTGCTCTTTGAGGACCGTCAACTCTCAACAATTGAAAGGCTAAAATAACCACAAACCGAGCTGAAGCAGAATGCATGGTGGAAACATTGCATTTGTCTTGTTCCGATGTTTGTGGTGTCTTCAAATAAAAAGAAAACAAACAGAGCAGGCACTTCGGTATGGTTTTGCTACCTGAAAGTCCGGGTTGGGGTTGGGGTAGGGCAGCCACGCTGACCGCGAGTTCTCCTGGTACTTGAAGGGCCCGTTGAAAACCTGTGATATGGCACTGAGATTGAAGGCACACACCGCAGATGCAGCAATGCTGTTTCTGAAAGAGAGACACGGGGAAGAGAGAGACCCAACAAAAGGAGGAAGAGCACGCAGGGGATTGTGGATGAGGGAGGGAGAAACAGAGGAAAGTATTAGACGAAAGAAGAAATTCAGAAAGTTTGGTATTCATAAAGCTGACCTCTGTATGTTTGTGTTGCTCCCAGCCAACAATACAAATCAAACACCGGACAGGAAGACTCAGCCGGTGGCGTAAGTGATCGTCATTATTGGATTATAAATCCAGGAATAGGACACAATTAAGCTGTTCGGCTTGTCTGATTAACTGTACAGATCTCGGCCCTGAAATACAGCTTTGACTTTTTAAGCTGTCAGTTTCAACAAGTCCCGGTCTCCTCCCTCCGTGGAGAAAGTAAAGAATGGGAGTATTAACTCTCAACTCAAACTGTGAGACTTGGGCGATGTGAATTATAATCCAATGCGGCTGTTCATTAAACTCTCTGCCTGCAGGGGGATATGTTTCCAATACCCTTCAAAAGACTTCTTTTTCAGCAATGCGCAGGCATTGACCATAAAGAATAGATTAGTCAGCTTTTAATAACGGTCTGTGCGTACGTGTAGCTACGTGCGTGAGTGTGTTTGTGAGTGAGATGGAGAGACAAAGAGAGGACGGGGTGTTTGTGAAACAAATGTTTTTCCTACTTGGATGCAGCCCGTATCTTACACAGCGCAGTGTACGCTGTCAAGACACGGATATAAGCTTCTTTCATGGGATTTAAACATGAGATGGGACTAGAATAAGTGGTCCTGTTTGGGGGCTGGTTTGAGGCTTTATGGGAGGAGATTTCTCCTGGAAATTCAATTTAAGACGCGGCTGTAAACAGGCCATGTAAACATCATTGTCACATATCGCTCAGTTTTATATACTCAGTGCGCGTGGCATGAAAAGGTCACATGTCAAGATAATGCAGTTGCCGCTGAAGTGCCTTTGTTTACACAAATGACAACGTGATGCGAGAAACACACTGAATTATACATGAAGCTACGCTACGGGTGCATTAAAAAGAACAAAGAATAAAAGATGAATCTGATGATAGGTGTTGATATTTTCCATCTGATCTCAAGACGCGGCGAGCTGGATCTCACTTCGGTTCACCCTTCCAAATGCAAATTAGACGTACTTTTAAATATACCAGTGGAGCTGGGGTGATCGTAGAAAAATAACTTTTAAAAACACCTAAAATTGAATTCAAATGACTTGATAATTGGCTTAATCTGATTATTTACAAAGGCTGCATTTCTTTCAAATGAACTCTATGCAAATTACAATGGAAAATGAAAATAATAAGCACTTAGGGGACACAGAACAATTTGTGAAACATTTGCATAACAATCACTTGAGGAAGAAAAAGAAAAACTATTTTTTTTTGGGAAACGCAAAGTTGAAATGTGTCGTGTGTGAAAACATATAAATATATGTATACATATGTATATATGTGTATGTAACATTATAATTGAAACATACTACAAAAAACCTCTGTCTTGTTCAAGTATCTAACTACGCAGCTAAACAGGGGTAGGTGAGGGTGAGGGTTAGGGTAAATTATATTAGAAAAGCAAGAGGACTCATTTCTTTTTATCCACATCATCTATGTGGATCATAAACAGGTGGAGGATGCAGAGTTTTTGTCTGTGACTCATGTCTTAGATGTCCATATCATGCATGTAGCCATCAGGATCTTGTTTTATAATATCAGCTGAAGAGTGCGCTTTCAAACGACGCAGGGAGCTAACCTTTGAGAAAACAAGGACCCATTGTTTCAAAAATGACTCAGACTATATCTATTTATTTATTTATTTATTTATCTATTATTGTAAACTTCATGTTATGTGAAAAAGGAAAAGTTTGACGAGTGGAAAAACTGCAACAGAGTGTGTCTGCGTTTTATTATAATTTCAGTTCTGTTGGAACAATGTCGTGTTTTTTGAGAAGGAATCATGTAGTTTAATATCATTTCCGATGATCCATGGGTCCAATGTTTCCCAGGGTTATAGGGCACATAATGAGAACATGACAAAGGATTCTATGCTCCATGGGTCCTAGGTTTGCTAGCTGTAGCGTGAGGGTTATTTGACTTTAACACAACAGGAGGGTCAATGTGTGTTAGAACATTGGAACATAGGACCCTCAAAGCTCAGGACCATGGTAACATACCACTTTGGGAACATAGGGAACTAGGATCAGGGTACCCTGGTGACATAGGGCCCTGATGACATAGCACCCTGGGAACTCAGGACCCTGAGAATATAACATGCTGGGAACATAGGAACCTTAGGAACATAGGAGGTTGAGAACTTAGGACCCTAGGAACACAGGACCCTGGGAAAATTAGGAACCGGGAATATGGGACCTTGGGAACATAAGAACCTGTGAACAGAAGAACCTGGAAACTTGGGACCCTTGGAACTTAAGGCTCTGGGAACACAGGATCCTGGTAAGATAGCACCTTGGAACCTTGGACCCTGTGAGCACATGGCTCTGGAAACATAGGACCTTGGTAACTTAAGTACCACAGAGGATAGAAACTCGGGACATTGGGAACATAGACTCTTGGGACCATAGGTCCTTGAGAACTTAGGACCCTGTGAACGTAATACCCTTGGAACCCTCCCATTATTCTCATTGTACTCACACGTTGGTAGTGAAAATGCCGTAGAGTAGCTCCAGCTCAGGCAGGTAAAACGTTCCCTGAAGCTCGTTATAGTTAAAGGGGATTTCTCCTGGTCGTGAGCAGTTCAGCCTGGCCTTCATGAAGGTGGTCCACGTGTCCTCCAGGAGGAAGCGGCCGCCGATGTCGTTCTTACAGACGCGGCCCGCTCGGGAAAACACCGTCCGGCCACAGTCGTGCTCCACCGCGTTCTCCCGGAAGAAGAAGTAGGTGAAGTTGCCGATGTCGTAGGAGGAGACGAAGTTCGGCTCTGCGGAAGGAGAGGTAATGAGAGACGAGGAAAGTGAGTGGGAGAGAAATGACGAAGAAAGAAAAATTGAAGAAAGCAATGAGTAAGATGAAGTGCAAGAGAGCGGAAGAAGAAATACCCAAAGAACAATATTTAAGGCCGTGGGAGTGAGAAGGAGTGGGAGCGCGACTGGGTATGTGTTATGACTGATTGACTCACAGTGTGTGCGAGCGTGAGGCCCACACAACAGCAGGTGATCAGGATTAATAACTACAGGCTATGTTATTAATGGCGTTGTGCTGTAATAAGAAAACAAATTTTTCACTCGCCGAACCTAAAGGTTAGGATGAGAAATGACCAAAACAGGTGTAGCGTAATAGCTCTCGCCCTATCTGAAACACGCGACCTCCACGACACTGTCACAGCGACGGCGTTCATCTTTATGTATGACATTATTGGATCTAAACCGCACACTTTATTCTCGCTGACAGTGATTTAATTCACCTTTAAATGAAAGTGTTCCCCCTCCTCCTCATTTCAGCCCCCCGTCTCCCCCGTGCACCTTTGGAGGGCAGCGCGCGGGGAGACAGAGGGAGAAAAATCAATTCGCCATAAAATTAGTTATTAAACCTTTTCCCAGAAGGTGGCTGCAAAAGCGATGTATATGGTGGCTTTTAATTTATTTTTTCAATCTCGCTTAAATGTGAATCAGATAAAAGTGGCTTGCTGACAAGATACTGATTGACCCGCTCCTCTCTAGGCTGGACACCTTAAGCTGTCTGATGTTCTCCAGTCTGCAACCGCGGAGGTTTGCGCTTGTAGTGGGTCCAAGCTTTCGTGGAGGGGGGGGGGGGTTACATTGATTTCTGAAGAATTCACAATTTTCATGCTCTTTAAAGAAAGGGCTGAGATAAATACGAGTTTCTAGTTGCTTAGTAACTTTAGAAATAATTGTTTTGACTGACACAAAGGCAACAGAACAATTACGAGGAGGGCTTTTCTTTTTCCGAGAACTCGCTCCACTACTTCGCGCAGCACAGTGGTGACTTGAGTGGGAATACAGTTCTTCAACTGAGGGAGACAGATTCCAACTCCCATGTTATATAAGTATCTGCCGTGCCTTAAGTTTTCTTAAGCAAAAAACACTGAATCCCCACCAGCTGCAGCTCTTATGTTCAAATAGCTGTGACAGGGGGAAAGAAAAAAAGGTGGTTTTCTCCTTCATTTTGTTTCTCACTTGTGCCCATTTATCTTTATGTGACGACTCTTACGCACATTTACATAAACCGTGACGCGCCCAAACCTTCCTACCGTTCAGCCACTTTGAGTTGTACTGTGCGGTGCGCAGCGGTGGCAGGCCGCCCAGGCTGCGGTAGATGGCGGGGTCTCGCCCGGAGAAGTCCATGGCCGTGGCAGCGTAAAGCTCCCCGCTGGAGGTGATGAGAGCGGTGGAGTTGTGGAGGGGGTTGTAGGGACACCTGGCCATCCCGCTGATCTGATCATGGATCTCTGTCAAATTTGTCAGCTGCGGTACGGAATAAAAAAAGAAGAGGATGAGTTAGGGGACGAAAGTGGCAGGTTTATAACTGAAAGAGAAAAAAAAGTGGGCATCAACAAGACACGGACGGTGCCCGGAAAATGATTTGGAGTATCCCTTGAGCTAAGAGATGAAAAACATTAAATGTAATGTATTCGGGCATTTTCTTGTTATTTCTAAATAATGGATCATTGCAAAAAAAAAAAAAAAAAAAAAAA
>CAEMYA010000005.1:3013318-3030566 GCA_903131615.1 Diplodus sargus
CCCCGCTTTTTAAAAATACTTTACAGCATGACCCTGGCTTAGCCCTGACACACTGCACTGGTTCCTAGTTTTGAAAAAATAAAAAAAATAAATACAAGCCATAGCTCAGTGACTCAGCCTTGAATGCCAAAAAGGAGTAATGCGTTTTATAAATCCGAGATGTAATTATATTTTATGGTGCAAAAGTAAACACTGTGTGTGTGTGTGTGTGTGTGTGTGTGTGTGTGTGTGTGTGTGCGCGCTTGTGGATTGCGCTTCCATCCAAGTTCATATAAGCTCCTAGGGCACGTGCGTATTGCAAAGAAAAACAGATTGAACAGATATTTAAGATGATTCTATTTGCAATTACTTTTCCATCAATCAGAGTTGCACATTTCTTTGACTCCTTGCTGCTTGCGGAGGCCCCTCAGGCGGCAGCGGCGGCGGCGGAACGAGTCTTGAAAGACTCACGGCTCAATCTCTCCTCTTGCTGACTAAATAATCTGTGGACAGCACTTGCAGGCCGAACTTCGATCAGCCGCATGTGCTCAGGCGACTTCTTCAGCCAATTTCCTCGGAGCTGGTCGATTTGGATCAAGGGTTCTGTTAACTCCTGCCACCTCTGCTCCGCCCCGAACCGCAACAAAACAGAGCAGCTCTGTCTGGGCTCTGCCGGCCTGGGATGAAAGCCCGGTATTGACGGGATTCGTTCATTGGGCCGGAATAGCCGCCTTCAGGTCAATCGGGTCATTGAAAAAAACAAGAGGAGGATTGCTAAATAGATGGACCGCAGTGCATCCGCTGCATTTTTTAGGACAGGGACTGAAAGTCGTCTCTATGGTGCCCCCAGCAGCTGCGCGAGCAGGACACTGAAGTGACTTTGAGTCCTTCTGATGGAAACTTTTCTTTAGTAAGGGACAGCTAACAGCTCAGACAGACTGCCGCGAGAGCCAGTTGGTTGCTAATCACGCCTCTACAGAGACGCCATTGTGGCTTTTGAGAGAATATCTAACTGCCCCACTATGACAGGAAATCTAGACACAAGCTTTTAATAAGCACGACACGTCCTCGAAGCTACCTGTCGTGTGAGTGTGAACAGAATTAAGGAGTTGTCACCATCGGTTCTGTTGGTGTACGTAACTTCTTTGCCTTCGACAAACTTCTCCTGCTAAACACAGGTGATCACTGTCATCCATTTCTAATAACCGCCCTTATCATCACCAATCTGATCATGAGCAGCATTATCATAAAAATACAACAGTTTTGAGAAATGCGCTTATTTGCTTTCCTGCCAAGAGTGAGACGAGAAGATGATGCCACTGTGAGCAATCACAGCAGTCACAGAGTTACGTGAAATCAACAAATTTGTTTTTTTGTCAGCTCGAGCCGTAACTGTAACATTTAAAACACATAGTTAACATGGTGGTCCAACCCATCTGACATTTCTGCTGTGCTTAACTGACTTACTGTGTTGCTGTGCTCACGTCTTTCACACCTACCCTGCAGTGACATCCTAGGCTTTGCTGCTAATTTGGAGTAAACTCAAGTAGTTTATTTCTGTGACCCAAAAATTAAAGTTAGGTCACCGAACTAACGTCAGTGAAGGAGTTGTCACTAATGAGCTGTGAAAGATTCAAACAGATGCTTTGAGATGTGGACAGTCTGAAATAGCATCATGAAATGAATACTGGATACCACCCCTGTGGAAGTTACTGTGAACAAATATTGTGATTGGTTTATGCATTATCTTGTTAAAATGACGTTGTTAATTGGAGGAGCTTCAGTCTCAGTAGGTGATTTTACGCTTCAAAACATTTTTAAGTATAACAATCTGTGTCTACTTATCTTTATTCCAAGTTATTATTTACAAATATCACAAGATTGATTTTACGTTAACTTCTGTTTGGAGACTTTGCATTTCCCACAATACTGACTGACAAAAAAAGATAAACATACACAATATATATATGTATATATGTATATATATACACACACACACACATACATATTTATACAGCATCCCAGAGCCATTAAATGGTTGCAATCAATATGTTCTTTTTCTATATTTTTATGTGAAGATGTTGTCTCTGCTTCTCTCCTTGTTAATTACTTATCACACATTAAACTCTTTTTTTTTTAAATTATACTATCATCACCATGACTACTCTCATTATGAGCATCATCAGCATCACCATCAGGGGCAGCGCTGCTAAAAAGTCAGACAAAGTAACAGCTGTTTAATCTGTAACCTGCGAGCACTTATTAATCTAATACAGCATTCGGCCCCTTCTCTGTTCATCCATCACGGCTGGTAGTAAATCTGTCGGAGCGCGTTTTCCACCGCCGTCGCTGTGACCAGTGTTTCACATTACCAGACGTTCAGTGGGTAAATATGACAGTGCCTGATGAAATACTGCTATAATAATGTCATGACATTTCAACTATATGTATTTTCGCAGCGGTAAACAGTCATTATGAGCCTGTGACCTTTGGATGCAGGGCTTTTGGACAAAAACAAATGTCATCATAATAGTAAACTCCTGCCGTCTCCTCCACTGAAATCCCACAAAGTAGACGCGGATATTTGATACGTTCTCAGGTGAGCACACAACTCGTGACATTTCCTTTCCTGTGCTTAACTTCAGTGGTCACTTGTCACCAACAATAGCAGATAAAAAAAAAGTTTTGTAGTTGACACCTTATTTACTGAGAGACATGGTTATTAGCACCAGATGCTTTTGTAATAAAAAAAGGAGAGGGTGACAGCGAGTCACGCATGAAAAATAAAGATGTTTCAAGAGCCTGCTGACACACAATAGCAATACAAACTGAAAAATCTCACTAGACATCTCTTTAAAATATGGGATAAAAAGCTTAAAAGGAGATTGCAGATGCATGAGAGATAGGGGGAGTGAAAATATCAGAGTGCACTTGAATTAATATAGAAGAAAAGGCAGCACGACTTGACACAAAGAACAGAAGCGAGAATGCTGCATCGACTTAAGAAAGAGGGCACAGCAGCAAAGATGAGACGAGGATGTGTTTACTTCTAGGCCGACGCCAAGATCATCAGGAGTAATGAGCTTAGGGCGATATTTTGATTGCGACGTTTAACGAGATAGAGGTAACAAGACTTCTCCAATGAGCGGGCTTAATAAGATTCATCTTGTAATTAGTCTACATCCCTGACTGCACAACAAAGGAGGTGAGAAAGAGCCACAGGAGCCGCCTACAGTAAATCCTGCTGTATCAACGTCACCACTCAGTCACACCTCCATTAAATGCGTCGATCAACTTTGACCTTCTGACATTGTCAATATAATCAATGACGCTGTGGCTTACACACCGGTGAGGAATAACACCACTGAAAAATCTGTAAAACGCCTATCCGTTTGTTTGTTCTTTCAATACTGGTTGGTTTCTGACAAAGCCGCTGTCAATCACTGCAAGTGCAATCAACGTCCCAAACTTTTTGACAATTTACTTTTGGCATTCTACCTTTGAATTCTTTGATGTGAGATGATCGATCTGGGATACTGATGAACTTCGTGTAACAGTAGCACAAGCAGAAAATAGTTATTCATTCTGAAAAATGACTTGGTGACTTTCTGTTGAACAGGAGTACCTATCTAAAGTTTGCGCACCTTAGCTTCCATTTCGCTACCATAAACTAAAGATTATACTGCACCAAGTAAGGCGGAAGCGCCTAACCAGTTGTATGATGAAGAATATGTCACGTCTTCTTTTAAAACTGGCTGGGGCATCAATGTGCGCCTGGGGAGGGGCCTGCTGACTTTACTTTGACTAAACAAGAATGTTTACAGGTAAATTCCAATAGAAACATAATCCTAAATTGGGGTTTAAAATAATCAGCATTCAAAATGGAAGAAAATGGAAGAGAGAGAGAGAGAAAGTCTGCTGCTGTTCGTACCGTTCGGTTGGTGCAGATGGGGGTGAAGGCGTTGGTTCCGCAGGTAAACAGCCTGTTCCCATTCACCAGCAGCACCCTGATGTAGTTCTGGCACTCCTCCTGTGAAAACACACCGGCAAACACACATATCACGGTTAGCGGGCGAGCAGCAGCAGCAGCAGCACCATTATCTACCCATTGACAAGCAGCAGCATTAGGCAGAGGGACAAAATTACACTTTATGCCAATAGATGAGACAAACACCTGCAAACCACGGGAGGGCCACTCTCAAACGTGGCCAAGCTTGACAGAGTCAAATCAAGGCTAATGCCCACACGGCTTAGCCATGTCACATCTTAATTCAGCGGGGACCAGATTTGGAGAGGGATCTGAATGAGGTGGAGAACAGATAAATGCAGCGGGAGTGGGAGAGGACCACTCAGGATTAGTCGAGAAAATTGCCTCGGCTTTGTTGACTAGTCAAAAAGTGAAATGAAAGTGTAGCCTCTCGCACGCTTCACCCGAGCATGTTTTCTCCCCACATTAATCAATCCGAGCCACTTTTCTTTAAATTATAGTGAAGTACATGCTCACCACTATTTTCTTGGCTCGCTCCTCCGCTGAGGTTTTGGCCTGGATTTTCTAGTAAAAGCACTCTGCACTTGGTTAAAAAGCACACAACAAATAAAGCGGGACAGATGGAGTGAATGACTGACTGGGTGATTGATCGCGGGCGAGTGTTATGAACTCGCAACATTGCTGTCAGGCCTCGCTGAGGATTTCCATCAACAGAACTCAAAGGCAACAACAACAGCAGTCGGCATTCGTGTCAGAGAGTGGCATTTGTTTTTGTCCTAGGACGCGGTGATAAACTCATAGGGTCCCCTCCATCTGAAAGGGTCCACGGCCGGGTTGGTGAGGGCCCCTCGTAGAAATTTAAAACCCTGTAAATCTGCTATTGTCTGAGGCACTTGAGGTGCCCAGGGCGAGCTCCACTCCCCCCTCCTCCCCCCTCTCAAGGGCCTGATTTAAGAGTGTAGGGCACTGTAGGAGAGATGAAGGGAGGAAGGAGGGAAGGGCTTTTATTTCACCCTATCAAGATGGAGGTTGACTCATAAAACAACTCGTTTCCTGGTGCTAAGCACAGCCTAAGTATGTGTGCATGTGTGTGTAGTAACACTTGTTATGAGTGCCGATATATCTGTGCTGCTTGTACAGACGGTTGTGTACTGTACGCTCGTGTGTACGAGGATGCAGGGCTGTGCGAGCTCTGTATAATTCAATTCGCCTCCGCCGTTTGTTTCGACGGTAAATAACGCTGTGTTTAATATTTGCCCGGCCTCGCAGTCTTGACTTGTTTATGAAAACTTCCTGACAAATGTTCCACGTCGGCATTGTAATACAGAAGCTGTTATGCTTGGATCCCGCATTATAAAACAAAACAGAGGCAGCAATCAAGTCCTGTCAAGTCAGTTTAACTCTCCTTTCTTCTCCCGGTTGAAATAAATCAAATACACAAGAGACGAGCGGACACGTGTATTATGAAAAAAAAAAAATACAATCACTTGTAAATACACTCAAAGCACGGGCACGGTATCTGTGTAATAGCTTAAGCGATGGTATATTGCGGCGCGCTGAGCTGGGTAATAAAGCACCGAAAGCCCTGTCAGCTGCGGGAGAATGAAGTCCTTTAATGCTATTCTTAGTGTACATCACGGGAGCTGGTCCTCAGGAGGGAACAGTGAGCAAAACAATTTGACTCTTTTAGACAGCCGTGACTCTCAAGGACTGAGGTAGCTTTAGTCTGTAATTCACAACGGCTATCTGGTGCTGGCCGGCCCGTGCATGCCTATTACGGGCCCCTAACCACCTTTCACAGGAGGATAAATACACAGCGGTGCGCACACAAACACACACACGCACGCACGCACGCAGGCACACACACAGACACACACACACACACACACACACACAAGCACACACACGCACACACACGGATCAGGGCTGGGCAGTTCACCTACAAGTCAAGTTCCTGCTCCTGACCAGCTGTTTGGTAGACTGAATGGCAGCTAACCACATACAAAAACATACACCTCTGCACAAAAAGAAAAACAATAGGAACTCCCTTTACGCGAAGGCTATAAATAAGGGTTGGGAAAGCTTTTAACTTCACAACACGTTGATTTATATCCTTTCTTGAAGAAGATCCCACATACAAAGCAGGGATTCCCAGTGAGTCTATATGTTGAAGCGCAGTAAAAAAAAAAGAAAAAAAAAAAAGCTGAACGTTGCTTTCAGGCTTCGATATGTTTCATCATAACTTGACATTTTTCTTCTGATTTTCGTGAGCTATTCGATTGATGTAATGTCTTCCCTGAAGGGAGATCTGTGATTTCTGCTTCCAGAAGATTTTGACTTTCTCTCACCATTATCCCTCACCAATCCACTGGTGGGAAAGTCCAACATCTGGGGCCGTCAGTTTCACTGGTAAACAGCATTCATCCATGTGTTATTTTGGGGCATAACCAAACCCACGGGGAAATGTTGAACAGTCATCAGCTGTTTTGAAGGCTGCAGCTTTGCAGCTTTGCAAAAGTGTTCGACAGTGGTGGAGGCTCGCTTTTTAGTAAGTAGTTGTTTATATTATTGATATATGTATTTATATATATAATTTTACATATTATTACACTGAAATTTTGTTTTATTTTAAATGACAGCTCAATTTCTATTTTGAATAGAAAATAGACACGTACACTTGATCAGATTTGGAGGTTTAGCAGTGTATTAATGTATAAGTCATCTTCCAGGGCTCTTGTAAAGTCCTTTTCTTGGGTTTTACATCTTTTGCCAAGAAAATGGTGTAGTTTGATTAAAGGCAATATTGACTGGAAGGTTTGGAAAGCCTGTGACTCCCATTAAAAACTCAAAATGTTCAATTACTGGGTTTATGATAAAATACCTGTATAATAATTGAATACTCCTCATCCTCAGCTGTGCTTTGTGTTTAGTGCTAAATAGCCAATATTAGCTATATTCGCTTTAGCTACAGGCCAAATTAAGATAGTGAGCTTGGTCAACATTTTACAGGCTTATCATCAGCATGTTAGCTTTGTCATTGAGATGTTGTTAGCATTTAGCTTGCAGTCGCTATGCCTAAGCCTCGGAGAGCAGCTAGCATGGCTTTCGAGTTTAGCGTAACAATCGTGTGGAGTTTGAAATATGTCTTTCACACATCAGTACATCAGACAGTATTTGAATAAATACCAGTTTTGATATCATGTTGTCTATGTATTGTTCTCCAGCAATATCTACAGAAGTTCGCATGCTAACCAACCAACCCCCGGCTCATCCTGCTCCAAAGCTAACTGAGCTGAACAGCTAAGGCAGCTACTGTTAGCAGCAGTTAGCAGTCACTCTGATGACATGCTGCACCCAGGTGGTCATTTCTCACATAATTCACCTTTAATGAAACACTAAATTGCTGAAATACGCATTAATCTGCTTCATTACAACCAGTGAACGGAAAGTCAAAGAAAGAAGGAACCGAATTCATGTAGTACACGTTTTCACAGAGAACAAGAGGACTTTTATATAACCAACACAACTTGTTTTCAGAACACGTTGTCACGAGTTAGATAGCAATATAAGTGCGAGACATTTCAAATACTCAGACATCACTTAAACTCACCTCAGATTTTCCACGACTGAAGCAGGCTCCCTTGGTGAACTCATCGCAGTGCCACTCAGCCTCCTGCGGAGAGAGAGAAAAGCAGCATTGAGGCTCCCAATAAACCATCGAGAAGAAGCACACATCAGAAAACAGTTGGCGCCGCGTCACCGCCAAACACTTTGAAGGCCACTCAGGGAACCCAAACAAAACACTGCCTGGCTCTCCACTGTGGCAAAAATCCCCACCTTTTTGAAGTCTATTCGACGTCTGGTGACTTGATGTCTGAGATAGCGAGGCAATAAAAATGCCACAGAAGACATAGGAAAACAAACGTAACAGAAAAAACACGCTGAGACGAGGGTTGACTTGAGTAGGAGGGATGGATCAAAACAGAGGCGAGCAGTAAGTGAATTTGACATCACATCCTCACTGTACTCAAAATGTCCCACATACACACACACACACACACACACACACACACACACACACACTTATGGGTGCACACTTTGAGCACACACAAGTTTATAAGCCCACGTTAAATACGGACACAGAATCCAATTAAGGTGCATACCAAGACGGGACCTCGAGAAACGAAAGGCAGAGACGGATGCCAAACTGATTTATGGGCGAGGTAGAAGGAGGGATCCTAAGACATAACACGCAAGTCCCCAGAGCGGGGTGTCAACGTGATTTACACGTGAGGGAGAAAAACAGAGGGACGCCTTTTTACATTTCAACCCAGGAGGCAGAGGACTGAGAAGATGAAACCTCTGCTCGTCTCCTCCGCGGGGTGAAGACACCGACGTTCTCCAATTCCTCGCATTTAATTTCAGTGTGACCTCTGGGCGTGGGGTGGGGATGGGGGTGGGGGTGGAGGTTCTCATTGATAAAAGTTCTCTATTCATGAAACGAGTGTCGGCCTCCGGACAGCAGCAGGGCCACTAAGACAATCACGCTTGTGACAGGCAGAATTAGCTGTCACTGCCACCAGCTCCCCGTGACATGGCAGAGAGAGAGAGAGAGGAATACTTAGCGTGGAAACTGGCGGGGACGCTAATTCGCTTAACGGCGAGTCACGAAAAAGTCTCTAAAAAGTTCAACTATTCCAGCTTCTGTTTGGGCCACAGAGGTACGACTCTCTTGCAGTAATAACCTGGCTAGCTGCCAGGGGCGCAAGCCTTCGCTCTCTGTGGGAATATAGTAAATATCGCTAACTGAAAGAGAATATTAGATTTCACCTTGGTATCGGGATTGTTTTATGCCAGGACAGGAGGGGGAAGGAAAGCCGAACCCCCCTCAGCACTTTGGAGAACTTCTTTCATTTCCTCTTTCGAGAGAGAGCTCGGGGAGTCTTTCCTCTGTGTGTTTTACGACAAGGCCTTTGCTTTCCGCCTCGCCGGCCTTCAGGAGGGCGTAGAGACGGCGGCCCGTATGCACACACTCGGATAAATGCACACACAGGCAGTAGCAGGAGGGAGCTTAGAGGGAAGAGACAGCTCGGGCTGCGTGGTGCTATTCAGGGAGGATAAGATATGGAGTATTAATGGGAGCCGGTCCTCTTCTTCAGCTTCTCGTACGCGTGTCTGTGTGTGTGTGTCAGTTCACATTCCAGGCCGAAGCAAAGCTATTCTGGGGCTGCGCAGCCGCCGCAGACACAAACCACACACATCAGCGCGGGCGGCCCGGCCTGCACACACAGCACCACAGCGTGTCCCAGCTGGGTTGGATGTGGGTGCTGAAAAGTGCTTTCACTAATCGCAAGAGGGGGGGGTGGGGACCTGTTAATGGCCCGAGACCTTACTCACTCATATTCAGTGTAAAAATCAATCATAATACGATGCAAAATTACAACTTGAGATCACATTAAAGGGAGCAAAGTGGTTGCTTTTATCATTACGGGCCGATTACGTGATTTATCATCATCTGGAACAGTTCAAAGCAGATTTTTCCAGAACACCATATATTTCCATTACATCTCCAACTTTATGGCCACTGAAGGAGGTGATGTCCACGAGCATGTAAGTGGGGGATGCGCTGGCATCATTGACCATAAAAGCGCACCCTCATCTGGCCGCCCCGAAATCAAATGGTCCAGAGTAAAGAGCAGAATCACAGGCACGCGGAAAGGCAAGTGCAAGTGTCATTAGGAGACATTAAAAGCTCGTTAACATGCTATTGTTCAGCCACTGTGCGCCGAAGATGAATGTGTCTTTAGCAGAAATATGGCTGGAATGTGCCGTCGTTAAATAATCATTCCTGGCTTTATCAAAAGAAACTGCGTCATAAAGACAGCTTTTCTGCTGCGCCTTTGTCACCTAGAAGGAACTGAAACAGAGACTTGGAGGGGAAACAAAGAAGATGGGAGACTAGGAGAGGACACAAATTAAATTTAGTGAGCTGAAAATGCTGGTGAATTTCCCCACAAGAACAAAGAAAAAAAAATATCCACCATCGCACTGTAATCATCTTTGGAGAAAAGCATCCATTGGATATTGTGGGAAAGGAGGAGATCTACAGCTGTTAAAGGATAATTATGGTTTATTACAACTATTTATTTTCATAGTTTTGGTCGTCCCCTTTCATCGGGTACAAACCCGGATTCCCAAAGAGTTGGAACGTCGTGCATAAAAAACAGAATGCTTTTTCACATAAATTGTGTTTGGTGACGACAGTTTTACGAAGTGTTCTACAATCATGTGTTTCACAAAGTGGTGAACCTCGCTCCATCTGTTCTTGTGAACCACTGAGACTTTTGCCGAGGTCCCTTTCATACCCAACCATGATACTACCACCTGTCACCAGAACTTGTTGACCTGAAGAATGTCCCGAACAGGTGTTTTTTGTACATTCTGTTATTTTTACATAGCACCCAGACTTTGTTTGAAACAAGGTTGTATGATAAGACTCTGCAATGAGAAAGATCTGGAACAACAGAGTCTCACAGGTCAAATAAATATCGACGGTCGGATGATCCTGCAGGTTGTAAACAAGACGAAAATCTATCCAGATTGTCTGAACCACTGTCTTTGGCGCAAAAAGTGAAAGTGGGCTCATCCGATTTGTCGCCCCAGTTGTTTAGCTACACATGCAGATACACATGAGTAGGTAAGAAACAGTGTCAGACGGTGAAGCAATTCTGGTGTCATCAAGGATGCATACAGGCCAAAATATAGGTAGTATCAGTTAAGTAGGCAACCGGAAGTCAGCCAGAAGAGGTCTCACATGCATCTTCTCTTGATCAACTAGGCCAGAAAAGGACAAGTGTGTTTTTGCTTTATGGGCCTGAAAACAGGTAATCTCACAGAGGCCTTTGGGGAGCAGCTTTCACAGGAATGATGGGGACGCCATTTTCGAAAGTGGTGTTCTTGACACATACAAGATACATATGGATGTTTACAACAAATGGTTGGGATAATAATTCTACCCATTACATGTTGCGCCGTGGTTGCAGCTTGCAAACAAATGAACACCCCACGTCTTGCCCTTCGCTGCGATGGCTGCTAAAAACAGGAAAAAAATGAAAAAGGCCCTCCCTAGAGTCAGTGTCTCGTTTGTTTTTCTGGGCTACTGTAGAAACATGGCAGACTCAATGGAAGACATGCTACCTCTTTAACCATATAAATCTTATTTTCAGGTGATTAAACACAAATGAAAACATAAATATGTTTATTTTATTCCATCTCCTCCAAAAGAAATCTCCCAAAATCTCACACACTGGACCTTTAAAACTGGTATGAATATCAGATTGCTCCCTTTTCTTGCCATGTATGACAACATTGCCATATTACCACCCTGCCAGTTCTCAGCTCTGTGAGCACAGTCTCTTTGATACCAAATGGTACCCTAGCCAAAACAAACAAAAAAAAAAGGCCAGTGTTAAAACCAACCAGAACAATCCTTTAAGCAAGATAAAGTGTGATTAAGATGCAGAAATTCAGCAGGCTGAGGGAACTTGGCACAGTCGCTAGCAGTCATCTGTTGCTTCAGGGAAGCTGAAGGAAAAAAAAAAAAATCCTAAGACATGTTCCGTGTGTTCGCCCTCTCTGCTGTCCCCTGTAATGGGTGCAATCCTCAGAGATAAACCATTGTGCTCGGGACTCACACTGAGGGGCTATTGTCACTGCGAGGTGGGTGCAGGAGAGATACCAGGGGAGAGAGTGGGCAGGGAGGGAGATAGACGGAGACAGAAAAAAAAAGGACGGAGAGAGGAAAATAAGGGACAAACAGACAGAGAAAAAAACAACAAAGCGAAAACAGAGTCCAACTTAGGAGTCAGCCAGAACAAGGGAGACAGTGTGGGCAGGAGTGAAGTAGTCAGTGAGACGGAGGAGGGAGTGAGGAGCTGAATTCTAAAACAGCACTGTTTCCAGACATGATACTGAATATATTTTGCATAAGGAGGGTCCGGAGAACACACTCGCTGCTGACAGCTGTCTAGCTTCATGAAATGACTGGCTGTGTGTGTGCCTCACTGCAAGGGGGCGGCGGGGTGGAAGAGTGAGAGCTGGACAAATCCTGCCGGGGAAAATCTAATCTGTGTTATGAATAGCTGATATTACCTTTTGATGTGCTGGCACAGTATTTACCATTCACAGTGATGTCTGCTGATGTAAGCTGCTGAAAGATTTACACGCCAAATTGGTCTTGATGTAACGTCTGAGCGAGTGTGTAGGTCTGAGTCACTACATCACATAAAAAGATAAGTTGGCGTTGTAGTGACCCCCTGCTACGCCTCTTTCTACTCAGACTCACAGCCCCCTAGCTTTGACACGAAGCGCTATGATATCGCTAAACGTGGCCCGTATCTGCATCTCCGATCCCATTGATGCTCTTTATTCCATGCATTTAAATGGCCACGTTAGCAGGGTTCCAGTAATTGAATTAGCAATGCTTCCAGAGCTGTGGAGGACGGTTCCTGTTAGCTACTGATTAGCAGGGCTAATTGTCTGTCTGACAAAGTGTAATTGCAGGAGACAGGCCCATGAAATACAACATGGGCGACTGGAGGGAGGCTTTTGTTTTCTTTGGAGTCCCCTTCCCTCTGTGCGACACAACAATGTGATGGGAAGTGAAGAAAAATGGATGCACAGTATACATCTCAACATACAGTCTGCGTTGCCAGGGGGAGCTGTTATGGATAGTGTTTTCATGGAGGAGAGAGAGAGGGGCTGGACTGAATATCTACTATTTTCCTCCTCCTCTGGTGCTGTATTGAATGGTGAACAATGCCACTGATCCTCCTCATCCCAGTGCTTATTGACTAATGCCGAGCCACAGTGTTTCTGTTGAAACTCAGCCTCGGCGTCTGCATCCTGTTTCGATTTAGCTCGGAAAAAGCACGACCGTATTGGATTCTATGAAGGGGGCGCTTTTTTTAATTTCTTCGCACATTAGCGCCTTTTTTGCGTCAGAATATCGTGAGGTCACCGAGCTCTCATTGTGCCTGAGGATTAGACACTCTGGGGCTTTCGGGACCAGCATGAAAAGGGTGTTATTAGACCAGGTGTGCATGGGTAAAGATGGAGCGTACTCAGTGACGTCAAAGGGCATTATTTGGTGAGCTCATGGGCAAACAGGGAAACAAGGCTGAGTGGTACATGGAGCCGATTTGGCCATTCATCAGCCCTGGCAACACAATGGGAAAATTGAACACAATGCAAATGCAGAAGAGCCAATTCATCAGCGTTCGTCCCCCTCTCTGCAATGGGCCATGGAGGGTGCATAATGGCGATGCCAGCATTGATTCGCATGCCCAAGGTTGGCAGGAGCGGCAGGCACGGAGCTGAATGAAGGACGGAGGGGGCAGAAGGACAACGGCGAACAGATGTGAGAAATAAAGTAGGGATCACCTGTAGATCGAGGAAGGCTATTTTTGCTTTACGGCTGATGTTTTCAAAGCTTATTCTTTAGCTGTAGTAGCTTTAAATGCCACATCGGTTGGGTAAGGTCAGTTTCTCCTCCCCCTCCCTTCAGCTGCAAAAGTTTGTAAGTGGAGCAAAGGAGGAAAGTATCAACCTTTTGTTCTTGACAGTGTTTTCCAGATCAGTGAGGATGAGGGTAGAGGTTGACAGGCAGAGGAAGGCCTCTTCAAGCTGGTAAGACACTGCAGAAAAAAAAACTTTAAGTACCAGATATTAGCTCCAATCAAGGCTATAGGGAGGGCTGGCTCGCGTTGCGGAGCCTGGCTCTTCCCACTTCAAACCCTGATTGCCTTTCAGTTTGAGTACATGCTCGCAAGTTCACAGCCTGGGGACTGCAGGAATCTGCCCAGCTCATTTGCTCTGGCAGAGAAATCTAGTCCCCCTTGCCTTTGAGAAAGATTTCTTTCCGATTGGTACTTACCTGGCCATTCACAACAGTTTTATATAATATGGCACAGGTCTGACACGATGACTGACTGAGGAGCATTACAGGTTCAGATATCACAAGTTTCACTGCTCTGACAGTTTGGAGGCCTTTTGTATTGTGTCCAGGTTGGTCCAGCGACGCACCAGGCTCACAAAACTTAGATCAAACTGTCAAATGAGGCAGCGCTGATCAAATATTTATCGAGATTCTACTGCATTGCCTTGAATGCCCTCAGATGCACATTATAGTGTACAGTTTGGTTGCATTACTAGATGGTTTGTGACCAGGTCGCCATTTATATGCTGCCTGAAGTCGGACTGAGAACCGACCCAATGCTGCAACACTGCTCTGATAAGTCACGATTAATTGCATTGATAGGTTTAGGTCTATCAAATTGCGTCCATTGGTATTGTGGTCATGACCCATTCATGACAAACCCGAAGCCTTTGAAAGCATGAGATAACTGAGAGGGACCACACTCATATGCATGTGCCAATAAGTCTGCCAGGTTCACGAAACTTCGATCAAACTGTCCAACTAGGCAGTGTTGATCAAGTTTTTATCAAGATTCTACTGCACACTCTTTTTCTCGCCTCAAATGTTTTCAGATACACATTTTAGTGTACAGTTCAGCTGTATTGCAAGATCGTTTGAGACAAGCATGCTTTTGTTTTTCCTCCTTCGAATCGGACCAACAGAGCAAAACCTTTAGTTGCTCTGATTGGACAAAGGCTACTCAAGCATATTTGCAAGTTAGTCTACCAATGCACGGATAGCAAGAGCAATGTGGAAGGTTTTCTACTCATGATTGTGACAGCATCTCCCTGTCATGTGATGAGTTTCTATGACAAACCATCTCATAACTCTGGACCCGACTGAACTTTCGTCTCTCAGGACTTACTGATACCAACTCTAAGATGTGGCCACGAAAAACACACGGGTGATGAGAGTTCCCAGATAGCTGAACATCAGCTCTTCTAACAAAGGTCCTCTCTCTTTGTCTCTCCGACTTCTGATGTTCTTGGCTCTTTTCTATTTTTCATTACCTCCAACCAAGGAGGGCATTTACTGAGGAGATTATGGTTGCCGGGCTCAGCCTCTATCGATCTGCGCGAGTCTCGACTCGATATGTGCAATAGAGCGGGTCAGACCAGCAGTGTTTAGCTACCACCCAGAGTGTCACCACTCTCTAAACCCTCCATAAGACTGCTGAGTATTTGGGGGTTTATTTCTGCCTTACAGAATGCTTTAAGACAACTCAAATCCCACTGCACCCAAGGGCAGGAAAAGTGGGTGTGATTCATTTTGCCTTCACGGAGCATCAGACCTTGGTGGCGGCTGTTTTCATGAATGTTTCATGCATGTACATACAAGATGAGATCAGCCTGTCATCGATCATATGGTAATTATATCCACCTCTTTAGAGTATTACAGGCTGTTTGTACTACACCGGCTCTAAGCCTTGTGCTCTGTCAAACCATACACGGCCTCCCTCTTAATGCTGCCAGCCATGCACGAACAAATCACTGCCATTGGGCATTATCTGACAAGGCTGATGCATGGTGATGGGGGTGAAATCACAAAGACAAGCGTAGGTGTAGCTTTTAGCTTGTTTTCCTTTCGGCGAAGAAAGAAATGAGAGGAAAAAAGAACCCCATGCAATTCTTTTGAATGTCGGCGCAACAGAAAATAAAACGCAGCGAAATGCTAATGACCGCTTGTGCTCAAACTTTCGGTGTTTGAGCATTCGCTCTGGCATTTCCAGCGCCACATATCCTTGTAAATCTATTTGATCAATCAGCAATGCATGTAAAGTGAGTGGAGCAACAGAGCCGACGGGGAAATCTATTGAAGTCTTTCATATCGCACAACAATGAGAATGACAAACATGCGTACACCCAGCCACGCGGAGAAACCAAAACTTTGGACAATGAATCTCCGGTTTTGATAAAAGATGACGGGAAGAAAAGTTGAATGGGAGGATAACACTTCAGCATTTGAAGTTAGCCTTCCCGTTGACTCTGCAGCCCCTCTTCCAGTCAAATGCAAAGCAGGGACTGGTGCACAGGTCGGCTTAAATTGGCTCCAGGCCCTGGCAGGGATTAACAGGTCCAATTCTCTTAAGAGAAGACGTCCTGGAGAAGAGGGGTTGATTGGGTCTGTGGAATCTCCTCGCTGATTCTGCAGCGCCAGCCGAGCGCAGGATGAAATAAAGAAGGGTGGATGATTGGGCTGTGTGGATGGCACAGAGCATCTTTAAAAAGCATCTGCGTCCCAGTGAGCGACCACAAAGGACGGGCTCTGCAGGAATCCTCGTCTCTCTCCGTAGGGGGGGGTTTCTCTGCTTTCTTCCCTCAGTCTGCATGATTCCTCTTTGTGTGTGCTGCCATGCCCTCTTTCCTGCCCAAAAATTCAGCCTCGCTTCTTATTTCATCGGACCGTTTTTCACATTTCCCCCGCTTTTCAGGCGGGTTTGTTTCCACACTGCTTCCCGCCCTCTCCCTTTTTCGCTCCATCCTGCCCATCCTCTCCCGGGGGTTTCCCAGGGTGCATGTGGCTAACCTCAGGACTTGCCTGATCATCAAAGAAGGCTCGCTGCTACCACCTACAAATGAACCCGTCCATGTGTCAATGTTTGTATGGCAACTCAGTGGGTCACGAAATGCTTAGCTCCACAGGGAGGGATGTGGGCTCATACAAGTGTGAAAAAAAGAAGGGAAATGAGAGGAAGTAGAAAAGGAACTAATGGCGAGAAGGGGGGTGAAAGACAAGTATAATTGCCACAGTGACCATGTTTCTGGTTGTGCATGTGGTGTAAAAGTTTAACAGAAGCAGAACAGCAGAAATTCCAGCTCTGAAATTGTTCTAATTTCTGTTTCTCTCCTGTGGATTCTTTTGACCTTGACAGCTTGAGGAGAGCAGGAGAGTTTAACCAAAAATGTTGGAATCCTATTAAAGAAATCACACCCTAGTTATTAATACCCTTTAAAATGTGGAAAAGCACAGCTGCAGAGTATATGTCATACATGGCGCCAAATTGGATTTGAGCACCCTTTGCCTCCCTCTGTGTATCGACCCACATCACATTCGACCAAGCCCACTGTCGCTCCAACGGATGGGAAGTTGTTGTGACATGTGAAATGTTAAACCGTTTTACTGTAACCGCTTTAAGTTGGGGCGCTGGCAGCATGCTACGACTACAGCGCGACATTTGTTGGGGGCAGGCAGCGGCGCTCCATAAGTCATACGGGCAGACAGAACGTGTCATATATTCACTCAAAAAAAAAACAAAAAACGGGTGAATCAGACTGAGGGAGAATCAGAAAGACAGAGTGAGAGAG
>CAEMYA010000005.1:3045881-3066816 GCA_903131615.1 Diplodus sargus
CAAAAAAAAAAAAAAGGCAAAAAAAGAGACAAAAGGGACAAACTGTAGCGAGCTGAGAGAAGAGAAAGAAGTATGAAAATTTACTCTCCTCAGACAAACCTCATCTCCGCTCTCCCTCTGAAGTATGGACCCCCTTAGTGCGAGGAAGCTTAAAGTGGCTCTGGGGTAGAACATAAGGCACCTCTCCGCTCTGCTTTCAAACGAAAAAGCTCTAATGCTGAGTGCGGTGGTTTTATTTCATTTTCTCCTTCAATGGAAAGTTTACTCTGCCTTTAGTGTGCTTGAATAAGCGCCCGTGACCTTGAGGCCTGTATGGAATTCATTCAAAGTCCGGTGTATAAATGCACAGGCAGCGGGGATATGTGGGTTTCTTTTTGCCTTCAGCCACAGAGTAATGTGAAACACCTGTCAGCCCCGGCAAGGCAAAGCAAGTGACAGCCGGCGCCAGTTGCCTCCCTGTGTTCCTTTTCCCTTTCGTCTTGACGGTTCACACGTCAGCTTCTGTACTCTTACGCTTTTTCGCTTTAGTCAACCTGTCGTCTTACGTGTCACTTTTCTTTGTCTGCGAGCTTGCTTGACAGTCTTAAATGTGTTTTTTTTCTGTCACCATAAAGCCATTTCTACCTGTTGCAGCTGAGAGCGAGCGAGCCTTTTCCCCCCCAGGTAGTCTCCGGCTTGGACATTCTTCTTCTCAGTTTTCATAGAGTTTTATAAACTTTTTTATGTCTGCAGCCACTTAGAGGGAATGTCTAATAATCAGCAGGGCGCCGAGGTGAGCTTAGACGTAGGAAATTGGATTATTGAGTCGTGTGCGCGTGGTCGGAGAGGGCTGTGGCATCGACATGGACACGCACACACGCACACACACACACACACACACACACACACACACACACACGCGCGCATATGCAGAGGGCTGTTTGACAGGAGCAGGCACAGAGGCCCAGCGAGTCGTTGCTCTTTGACGACCTCGCTCCCTCCGTAACAGCCCTGCACACGACCTCCCGTCAGCTTGTGAACACAGACACACACACACAGACACACGCACACACACACACACATAAATGTTAAATGAAGTTCCACCATGTCTCCCTACTCCAATAACAAGTACCAATATCCGTTATCACTCATGCTTTCTCTTTGCTGTACTTGATTTTTATGTTAAAGTTGCCCTGTGAGGCTTTTCTAGTATATAAACAAAAATCATGCTCATATTGATTCTCCCCGAGGCCTCGTTGAGGTCAGACAAATGTGCTTGATATATTTCCTTCCTCATAAACACTTGTAAGCCAATTGTTTGAACATTTTGAACAGCCGATCAATAAAAGAAATTGCCCTTTATTTACTTTTATTTAACTGCGGGATAAAAACACAAAAATCTGTGAAAAATATTTAAATTACTGATAACGGTTATTGGATTTAAATGATGTCCGACAGGGTTGGGTTGAAAAACAAGGCCAACGTCCATCGCCGATGGCTGACAATCATCGACTATGAGCCCTTAGAGTGCCGTGGGAGGTAGTCTTACAACCTGGAAATCATTCAGCGATTCTGCACTTCCGTTTCCCTCGTCTCAGAGCAATGTTACTTACCACAGGCTCAAGATATTTAGACGTTTTGTTCTCAGCATGAAATACATCATTAAATGACCACCAATTTGAATTTTTTGGTGCTTACGTGCCTTGAAACCGTGGTTGCTAACAGGGTCCATCAAGTCATGCCGACCGAGTTCATTTTCTGCTTTATTCAAATATCCCACACAAAAATCCCATAGTGTCTTTTTTTTTGCCAGGGGACCAGGACGATGTTAACTTCTGGGTTAGCCTACAAAAACACATCATCCCTACAGCGCACTGCACCATCGTAACATCGTGACTGAGAAAGACCCCCCCACCAGAGAGCACCAAAAGGCTGTGTCCCTTCAGATGGACTTGAGATTGCGACATGTGGGAGAGAAAATGAGAGGAAGTTTGTTGCTGCACGGCGCACTGAAGTTACATTCTTATCAAACCAGCCCTGCTAGACATACCCAAAGCACAGGGTTGGGGAGGCTCTTTTCTGCAGAGGGTAATAATGCTAAGTGTTTCTTTCAACTGCACTGTTGTTATTTGCCTTTCATTAGCTTAACTTCCACCATATAGTTAGCTGTCAACCTTTTTTTTACATGTGGCTGTAAACCTGTCACGGGGATGTATGTCGGGCTCTTGCCAGGCAGGGATGTGACAGTTTATCTGACTCCTTTCGCTAATGTCGGGCGTCACCTCAGCTGGGTGAGATCAGTAGGTCAGCGTAACGGTGCTAATGAGCAAATCCTGCCCTACAGCAACTCAGAGGGGAGAAGCCACATCCAATCCCCCCCAACAACGTCGTCGTCGTCCATCGGCATGTTTCGCTGTGGACATCGACCAATACACGTTTTGATGCCTATTCAACGTCGAGTCAAAACACTAGCATTGTTTCTGCCTTACTTTCTACATATGGTTAAAATGAATCTTAAGCTGCTCCCATCTCGTCATGTGCATGAAAAGGAACCCTAATGAAAACCTGTCGCCACACGCTGAGACAATTAAGAACTGTAAAACCTAAAGACGCTGGAAGTATTCATAAGCCATCGTTTCAAGAATGCGCGTGTCACTTTAAAGACGCAGAGATAACCTGATTTACGCCCGCGCATGCTTTTCGCATTGCATTGCCCTTTCAAGAAACAGAGCACAGACAGACAGCCATGACTTGATCTCTGGTGGATCCTGTTTTCTCTTTAGCTCACCACAAGCCACTGACTGGTCCTGTGGGAGACAACTGGAGGAGCTTTCCGAGCTGTTCGGCGGTCTAAACTCTAAATCATCTCCAGGGTATTTGTACAAGCCTCCGCCGGCACCTCCTCCTCCTCCTCCTCCTTCTCCTCCTCCTACCTCTGCTCCAACTCCTACTTCTTTCTTTGCCTTGCTTTCACACCGCTTCAAATACGAACACACAAAAACACACCTACAGTACCAGAACACTCACAGCACACACACACACACACACACACACACACACACACACACACAGTGAAATCACCTTGGGATCCGGTGATGGATAACACACCGGTGCATTCAGGGCACTTAGCACAGGGAGCCCTTTAGCCACACTGTAACGCTAACATGGGGTAAACTACGTTGACATTTGAATATGTGCAAAGCCAATAATACAGAATAATTCTTCCTTTTTCTTTTAATTTTCGAGGAGGAACAGAACCTTTTTCCCTCCATTTGCATCTGATTGCCTGTCTAGGTCTGAATGAGTTTGCCTGTATAGTCAAAATGGAACCCACCACTTCTCTTTGTATCTGTTTGATTGTGTTGAATCCTCACATGCAAAATACGTCAGGAAACTGCCATCAGTGGAGGGATGTAAATAAACACATTTAGTGTAAATGTGCAAATCCTTGTGCTTTGCTTAACCATGTATATTTTATCCAGCTTTATTAGTGCTAATCCACTACATCTCAGAGATTATTGTGCTTTAACTCCCCTACATTTACCATCAGCCTGTGTTTATTGTTACTCTTCGGAATGCAATTATTTCCAGTGAAAACCATGTTCTGGATCTGGAATTTGGGAGATTTAGATTTTTCTTGCTGCAAGACATTTGCAGAGTGCTTTGTGGCGAGGTGCCCAACAACTCAGAGTCGGTGGAGCTCGGGGGCTCAGTCAGACCTGAAGAATGAACAGTCACGTCATATTCTGCTCCGAGCCAGAACCGTTTACTGATGGGAGGAGTGCTCAGAAATGACTTTTTTAACTTTTGGGATTAACAATTAGATTTATCTATCTCACTGTATGTATAATGTACTTTATTCGGACTTCCTACATATTATATATTTAAGTGCTCCTTTGTGTGTGGAGAAAATTCTTCTTAACTTCTTAAACAAGCTGTTCTTTCTGAGCTGACAAAAAATGTTCTTTTTAGAGAAACATGGCTCTTAATGTACAGCGATGCTACATATGATGGTCTTACACATATGATGCATCACTAGACATTGGACTACAGAATATAAAGTCAGCGGCATAATTTAAGCACATTTTGTTGATAACACTTAACACAGTGCTGTAGCATCTTTACATAAGTGACCATGATCTGTCGTTAATTGAACACATTTGCACTACAGGGATAACGTGCGTCATCACCCCTTCAGTATATGGGTGCTGCAGTTTGCGTAAAAAAACACAAAAAACGGAGCAGACAGCCATCAGAGAGGGAGACGACAGCCGGAAATTAAAGTAAAAGCAGAGACACGAGGGAGGACGGTATATTGTCCTTAAAGATTTGTGTGTTCCAAGTGCAAATATCAGACGTGAGGTCGATGAAACGATGCAGCCATACAGGAACATTTCTCGAAATAATAAACGAGAATTTGTTGCATTGAGACATTTATCATCGTCGTTACGATGTAATGTGATCATTAGTATGACATACGTACAAAAACAAATGTGAGTGTAGATTCACGGCTGAAAGGGGTGTTTCTACGACATGAAATGTATATCAGTTAAAAAAAATAAAAATCAATATTCCAGCACACAGCAGGATATGATTGGCACCTCTTTTATTAACAATAACACTAAGATCAACAGGGAGCGCACGACGTGTTTAGCATTGGAAGACAAGATGCTGCAGGTCAAACTCCCAAAAAAGTAGGAGAAGAAGAAGAATGCAGTCACACTTGCTCTGAAACAAATTCAGGTGACTAATGAATTGGTTCAGACAGCCAGCAGCAATTCACTTCATAGTTTTTGGAAAGTTACGTAATGGTGCATTCAGCTGCGTACAGCACACACACACACACACACGCACGCGCTCCTCTGCATCGCTGCATTTCAGGAGTTGAGGTGTCGGCTAACTAATCAATTGAAGTCTTCCTGCAGTAACGAATGCAGGGAGGATCATATTAACACCACTATTGATTTTGTCTGAAGGAGACTTCATGATGGTTAAATTACACTATACATAATGAACAGACTCCCGGATAAAACGCCGGCTTTGTGATCGTCCTACACACACACACACACACACACACACACACACACACACACACACACACACACACACACACACATATTGGCTCACATGCGAGCACGTTTGTCAAATGTGAGTGGTGCGGTGATGATCCATCTGTCCAAACACAGTCGTGGGAGTGTGAGATCGGGGTCACAACACTCTGCTGATAGATGCTTCTCTCTCTGGCCAGACAGGACACACACACCAGTAAAATGACGCCAGACTTTGCTTTAGACCCGAGCACACAAAGACAATGCAGAGCTGCTCCATATTGGTGTACGTCGGGCAAAGCGCTTGTAAATGTGTGTTCGTTTGGTTTGGTCTGTCTGGGTGTTTGCCTGTTTATTGCTCTCCCTATCAAGACGGGTTATTGCCAGTTTTTATTTGCTGTCCTGCGTCTCTGTCTGCCAGTTGGTTATCTGCGATTTGGGTGTTTTAGACCAAAGCACACAGCGAGATGACGGAGATGTTTGCTCTTTTCTTTGCCGTCTGTCTGTCGCAAAAAGGACAGCGGCTGACTATCTGATTTTACGAATGTCAGGCTGAAAGACTGAACCGCATTATTGATTGATAACGAAGACGATGTTGACAAATCCAAAGCCGAAAAATGACTCAGCGATGGGGAAATAAACTGGTCCGTGGACTCCGCGTGACCGACAAACTAGAAGACCGACTGACTGTCAGGCTGGCAGAGTGACAAACGAGCTGACAAAGTAACAAACTGACAGAGAGACTGATGAGGCGCCCGACTGAGTGAATGACTGCGGCGTAAAACAAGGTGATTGACAGGCCGAGTAGCCAACTGACTTTTCTTCTTCTGTGGCTGTCGGGAGGGTTCTTTAGACTGCCATCTGTCAGAATTCTCCGACTTCTATTGCGCCCCTTTCCGTTTCTACCTCTCGTTGACCTTTTCCCCCCCTCACTGTTTCATGCTATCAGTCCACCTCAGTACGCCGGCTCTCTCCTGGGGGCTCAGCGGAGGATGACAGACAGAATGACGGAGTGGTGACATCGCCGTCGAAGGGGCTCATCGCAGCGCAGCAGGGTCCTTTCCACCTGGCGACCCCCGAGATCGGAGGGCGGATTGATTCCATACGACGATTCCCAAGAGCGGGGCTGGAAGCCACCCTCGGATCGGATGGCTTGTTTGTTTTCGAAAACCATATCTGCGGTGCACAGTGTAGCTTTTGAAGCAAAACGTAATGCGCATTCGTGCAGTTTGTCTTTGATGCATGCATTTCACGCTCCAGCGTTATTACTGTACTGATAATATTCTGCGTTTGGATCAAAGACGTCATTCTGCTTTTGTTGGCACATGTGAGCACATCATTATGTATAATACTCAATATATTACATGTATTTCCTTTCTACAGTTACAGACTTTACCTGGTGCCTGCATCCCTTTTCTTGTTTTCCTAATTGTAATTATTGTATTGTATTCGACCTACATTAACTGTATGAAAAAATAAAGCCTTCTCCTTATGTTTTCTTTTTTTATTAGGAATCATTTTTCAAGTGTTTAACAACATGGCATTCGTGTCAGTATACTGTATAGAGGCCTGTCTGAGTGTTCTTTCAACAGAATCATGAAATTAACAAAAAAGAAGGTTTGTTTTTCTGCGGTGACAGCGCCTCATACATCAGTGCCCCGGTGAATTTGATTGCTTCGATATATCTGCGTGAGCGGGCAACAAAAAAGTTAGTTATATCCATTTCCAACAATGCACAGCAGCTGGTGCGCCAAGTGACACAGAGTGACCCCGAAAACCCGTCTTTGTCTTTTTCCTGCCCGATTGGTGCCCAAACCCGACAAAACTGTGAACACTTCACATTTGTCAGCAAGCTTTGGATTTATAAATTCTAACTATGAATTATTTTCCATTTTTTGTATTCATTAGTGGAGTTTTTTCCACAGAAAACTGACATCGGAGGGATAAGCACACTGGCTAAAGGCCACTTAGCTTCAAACTATGACTGCCATATTAGATGGTATTTGAGTCTCGTGGCGAACACTGCCGTAGGAAATGCCAACCAAAAATCTAGAAGCTTCACACAGATGTATATATTTTCAGAAAAGCTTCATTCTTTACTGAAAAATGGGAAAATGTGCACAACAGCTACTGATCCATTACAGTTCATATTTCCTTGCACGTGGAGTTTCAAATCGCAGTTCAACTTTTAAAGCCCAGTGGCAGTATTTTGTCACCGAGAGGTTTCCTTATCCCTTATATTTGCAGATAGGTATACATTTTAGTGTGCTGCTACGTTTTCTGCCTGCACATAATCTGACTCTGAGCCTGAATTCCATCATGTTCCACAAACGGCTCTATATTGGAATGAACATTAAATCGAACAAACACTGGATCAGTCTCCCCGTGTCGGAACGACGCACCGAGATTGCAATCTGTTGTTAGATTTGCAGCCGCCCGTGTAAGATTTGGAAAACAGAGCTGTGATTTCTGCTCTGAGCGTACGGGGGGGAAGGGGACGCCGCTGATGAAACACAGGCGCTGGGGACGGGGGAACGGCAGAACAGCGGCTTCGCAGAGTACTCGGCTCACTCAAAGTTTGTTCGCTGAAACTTTTTTTTTTTTTTTTTTACAGTAAATAGTCTTGGGGTCAATTTAAGAACGTGTCACCCTCCTCTGCTCATGAGTAATAGTCGCACACACCTCAGCCTCTCTGGTGTTCTTTTTAGCTTTTTTCTACATGCTGAAAAACACAATGAATCTTAAACACACCAAAGTCTGTGTACTGCACCAGGCTTTTTTTTTTGACCAGCCCTGATGACTGGCCTGACCACAACGATAGCTTTGGTTCAGCTAAATCTGGGACGTACATCACACATGTTTGCCACAGAAACACACACACACACACACACACACACACACACACTGACTCTCTCCTCAGTCTTGCTTAAAAAAAAACACACCCAGCAATTTCATATCCGAGTCCCACCCTATAACTCTCCAGAGGTTCCCAAATCCTGCTGTTATTTTTACTCGACTCCCTTACCCTCCAGCACTCGCTGATGCATCACCACGTGCCTGGATGCGGTCTGCGCGAGTGTCGACACAACACAACTCCAGACGAGGAGACGTTTTCTAACGACACGCAATATGTGGCACAGAAAAGTGACATCATGGCCGAAAGAGAGAGAAACATCCGTGCGGAAGCTCTCGCACGCCACTGGATCACGTGACCCGGAGCTCTCTGGCTGCCTCTGTGATTGCTGGAGGCAGTTCGTGGTGACCTTTGACTCGAGGCTATTACAGAAATCCTGGTGGAATACTGAGCAGGGCTTTTCAATCTGTTCACTTCCAAATTCACGTCAAGGTAGGACAGAGTCAGGACCTGTAGCCTACAGAGCCGACGTCGTAATTACAGAGAATTAATCATTTCTCAGGTTGGTTGGCTTCTTCTCAACTTCAGACAAGGGTAATATGAAAAAGGATACACTGAGTAATTTAATTCATATTCATTTCTTTTAGGGACTGTTGCTTTGATGTAAAGGAAAACTTTGACATTTTGGGAAGTACGCTCGTTAATTTTCTTGTCAAGAGTTAGATAGACAGCACTTTCTTGCCTGTGCACTAAATATGAAGCCATCGTCTGCAGCTGGCTAACGAAGCTTAGCACAAAGAATGGAAATGGCCACCCTATTTCCAGCTTTTGTGCTAAGCTACTTTGAAGCGTCAAAGAAACAATCACGAGCCGTGTCTCTATTTGGGGATATGGCTGTGTTACACATGGCCGTAATAAACAGAGGTAAAGGAAAGGAAACAAAACCACTGTTTACCCACCGCCAAAAAACATCTCAAAGATGAAGGAGAAGAACTAAATCGGCCATCTCAGAGAGAAAAATGAAACGTTTCCTCAAACTGCAAAAACCACCTCAAGTGAGCGTAAACACATTTGCGCAAAATTGAGGACATTTGTTTGAATTGTGCCGTTTCCATCCACCTGTTCTAAAGCGAAATCAAAATGTGCATTAAAAAAAAAACAGAGCTACTGTTTTCCTCAGCGAGCCAGGCAACCAGATGGGACTCCAGGAAGCTACTGGCCCAGACCAAGAAATAGTCCGGCGCATGATCCCTCGTAAAATGGCAATTTGTCTTTCTTACACTTCGGTTTTGTGCAGATTAAACAAACAAGATGTAACCTGTTAATTAGGGAGCTTTAGAGAGAGCCAGTGGATTTTATTACCTTGGGCCGGAGCCAGGCTCCTCCTGTTTCTAGCTTTAATGCGAAGCTGCTGGCTGTAGCCTTATATTTAGCATATAGACGGCCTCCTCATCCAGCAGCCCTTTGCAAGAAAAGCAAATATTTCCTAAACGTCAAACTTTCCTTTAAAGTTTTCTTAAAAGAAAAAAGTACCCTGAAGGAGTTCAAAGACATAAACAAAGCCACACGCAGCACAGAGAGGAATAAAATCAGCTTCATCTGGATCTGTGGACGGCACACACTCTGCCTCTCACTGCCAATTAACAGTCATCCACATCTCTACCTCGGCAGCCAGGCTGCTGCTGCTGCTGCTGAGAGTTGTCCTTATAAACTCGAGAAAAAAATCCCGTGGCTGACCCGGGCACTGATCGGCTGTTGAGACAGCGGCTCTGACACGCAGCTCGGACCCTCAGGCTACTGTCTGAGCTCCTCTCAGTGTCAAGAAAGCGCAGCTCACAGGGAGGAAAATTGTCGCAACAACCTTGCAGCTCTGGAGTGGCTTAAATCTCGGAGAAGAAACCGAGTTTGTCATCGCTGTCCCAAGACGACACCTCGCTGAGAGCCAACATTATCCTACACAGCATCGGCAAGGTACTACAAAGTCGCCTCTCTGACGGGCAAGCGAGTGCTCGGTCGCCACCGGCTCCCTTTATACAAAGTTATGGGGGGGTGCTTCTTCGACGCAAATGTCAGCGGTGACTTTGACTAGCACAGACCCCAACACCCTCAGCTGATTTGCAAGCAGAAGATCATCCCCTCATGGCTGTTTGAAGACCTTTTCTGTCTTTTTCTCAGCGTTTAACTGCTCGGCTAAAGTATCAGCATCAAAGCTCTCTCGCACTTCAAAGTCCTTTGTTCTCCCCACGATGCATTAGCAGGGCCGTTCCACGCAAGAGGAGCGGTGCCGTCTGACGCCTGATCGAGACTTGTGACAAAATAACTCGCCCCCGCATGCGGGAAATACAAATATTAAAGTCACGCGCTCACACTGGCACGCGCGCCGTCACCTGGGACCGCGGCGATAAGGGGCATAAAGCCCACCGCTGAGGGATGGTGACATTTTTAAAGCTTTAATTACATGCTTGGCTAACGGGTAGCCAACTGTCTCACTGGGCGCAAAATTACACTATCACTGTCTACAGCTGTGCACAGACGTCTAAAGTGTGAAAAAAATCCTAAAGACACCTGGCTCCTGCACCTCTGGGGCGAAGAAGCAAAGTGAGAGCACTGGCCGCTCCGCTTATATCAAGGGTTACTCCTAACTACAGGACCAGCTCACTGATCTCTCCTTTCCAATGGGCAGGGACGCAACTCGGGAGGGGGATGAAACGCTACCTCGGCGCTAACCAGATTCCAAATGAAAAGAAAATTACAGTCATCCATGGGTAAATCTCTCCCATCGAGCTGAGATTGTGAAATCAGTGAGTGGAGACTTCTTTTTTTTTTTGTTCTGCACAGAATACCGCAGTTTCGAGTCATCCAATTACTAATATCGTAATCAATCATATCAGCTTTAGCGGTGACAGGATGTGACTGGGGGAATGATGGATGAAATCTCTCACAGATAGATTTCACTGCAGGGGAGGTCGAGTCTCTTTGGTTAGACTGGCGGTAAATGTACAGAGCTTTCAGCTGTGTGTGCCGTCGGATCTTCTCCGGCAGAGGTGGAGAATTTAAAAATACACACTCGCAACTTCCTTTTGTCAGGTTAAAGGTACTGATGTAAGCTAAATATCGTGCTTTTTACCTGTCACTGTTGCTTTTTAATGTTGATAATGACAATGGATCAAATATCTTTCTGTGTTGTGAAGGGCGCTGCTTGTCGTCCGCTCCGCTCTACGGAACTTTTACAGCTTCTTTGTAACTCACAGTTTTTTTTAGTTTTTTTCCATCAAACAACTTCACTGTTTCGATTCACTCCCATTGTGGTGTTTTCGGCCACAGCAGGCTTCAGTTTTTGTTTTTCGAAAAAAAAAAGCTCTGAAAAATAACCCCACCGTGCTTCCTGCGCAGCACAAAATGGCAGATATCGACTACATCTCTGTGCTCAGACTATTCCAGTTTTTGCCAGACAGACAATATTTCTATTCTAATAAAAAAAAGAAAAAAATACACAGCATTCCTTTTTCATTCATTCAACAGGGTTCCTGAAAAGATCAGCGTTGCGATATTTGTGCCCATCCAAAAACCTGTTGTTATCCAAGCCTTTTGTAACGTTTAAAAAGTAGGTCAGTTTCCCCTTCCGACCTGATGTTCGCTTTTCTTTCGTTCACGCATCTCTACCCCGAGCTTAATAACTGTAGGCCGGGCAACGCACAGAGCTGAACGGAAACAGGCAAGAGGCCATGTCAGAGATGTCACAAGAGAAGGCGCAGACAGCTTAAAGCCTTTTGAATAGAAAAGTCTATAACAAAGTTCCCGTCCTTTCTGTTGCAACCTATTTCATGTAGATTGACTTCTGATAAGCATGTAAGGTTGAGGACACCATGCTAATGCACAGGATGACATTTTTTTTTTTTTTATGTATTCTTTTATTTTCTATGTATCTTTTTTCCTTTTTATTCCTTTTCCTGTTGGTCCCCTGTAGTTTCTTTTATATATGGACCATTTGAGTCCGAAATAAAGATTGATTGTAAAGGGGAGGCATTCAAACATCAGATGGTGGGATGAGCTTACAGTGTCGTGCCACGGCGCTCTGGATAGAGACGTGAAAGAAGTTGGTGTCGCGAAACCGTGTGTGGGCCTGGTTTGTGCTGCATACATATCCGAGGGACGCTCCTAAAACTCCCAAATACCGGCATCACCCCCACAGTACCTTCAGTATGTATCTATCTGTTTCTTATCGCTGTGTTTTCCCTTTCAAAGTGTGAATAAGATCAGCAGCAACATCAAGTATTTCTCACACATAAGCTCAAGGCAGAATAATGCAGTAATCGCTTTTGATCACACTTAGTCTTTCTTTAAAATCTGGTCATTCACTGACAAAAGTCCCCAATCAGTCAAACCCAAAGGGAAGGCACGGGGGCAGGCGGCAGAATACTATAATCAATCTTCCCACATGTTTCTCGCAATCAACGTATCCAAGATAACGAGCCTAACAGGCTGCCAACTCCTACAGCTCGGTAATTATACGCCTGAAAAACAACAGCAGCCACCTCGTTGGCAGAGAAAAAAACCCAAACATACACACGTATACTTACATAAAGCACCTACAGATGGGGAGGGAGCCAGGAGGAAGCTGCCTTCAGATGACGCGTCTTACTGTATCTGAAGAAGTGTGGCAGGGGGGATAGTAAATTAGCTGCTGGCTCCACTGGAACCAATTAATTACCCAAGTGTGTGCATGTGTGTGTGTCTGCGCGTGTGTCTGTTGAGTGGCCTGGCCTTTGTAATTTGTCCCGTTAACACCAGAGACAGGCACAATAGCAGAAAGTTATAGCATTAATGAGAGGGGGGAGAGATGGGTTTGGTTAACAGCAGCTGTTTTAACACAGAAGCGATGCAGCAGCGCCGGGTCTTTGTGTGTTTGCGTATTTGAGTGTGTGCGTGTGTGTGTGTGTGTGTGTGTGTGTGTCTGCCTGAGTCCCCGTCTCCCAGAAGATGCCTCCCAAGGGTGAAGTGGAAGAACAGAGGAGCAGAGTCGGAGACGGAGCCTGCAGGCATCCGATGTGATCGTGTCTCTGCTAGACCAAGCAAACAGATGTAGGCCTATCCCCCCTCCACCCGTCTCGCCTCTATCCTTCTCCCTCTGCCTGTCTGCCTGTCTTTCTTCTCCTGCATGCTCGTGACGAGTCAGAAGGATCGTGTTTCACAGAGGGTTGAACTGACTAGTCCACTCTGACACTCCTCGAGAATCCAGACGCAGGAGACTTTTGCAGCGGCTCTCAGAACCAACCTGTACACCTTAGCCCCGGGCAACGCGAGTCTCTGGATCTATTAAGGCCATGTAAAGGCAAAAACTTCAGCCTAGCTATGGAATGCACGACTTGAGTATTTCTTCTTCTAGCTCCTCTTCCCTGTTCACTTCTGCTGGAGCAGGGCCTCAGGGTCTAATTGGGCATTTGATTCCCAGTTGAGGTCCAAAAAGGAGACTATTAGTCAGTGGTACAATTAGGCAGGACCAGACTTGGAAAAAGTATTGATTCTCCATTCGTAAACTTGAACTGTCTACATACTTGCATAGTAGTCAAGGAGGGGGTAGGGGTAGAAAAACTTGATAAAGTGGCCTCCAACGACTTTCTGTGTGCTTGTGTGCCTCCCCACACAACTGGTGCCCTTATTAGTTTAATTCGCCCTTGCCCCTCAAACACCCTGAGTCCATGACTGAATAAGAGCCTCTGTTCAGTCGTAGCAAGTTAAGTTTGATCAAAAGCCACAGAAAGAAGATGGGACTGGAGGTCTGATCTGATTTTGATGTGGTGTGGCAGTTTCACAGGTTGGGGCCCGCAACACAGAAACTGGATCGCCCTTGAGTTTCCGCCAAGCCCGAGGGATGACCACAAGCGACTGCTCATAGGACCTTAGCGGTGTTGGTGGGATGGAGGGGATTAAAAGCTTAGATGAGTGTGAGGGCACCAATCCATGAAGTGCTTTAAAAACAAATAGTAAAACTTACAGTATCTGACAACCTGAGAATGAGACTTAAAAATCTCATTGCACACTGGCTTGCCTCACCCTTCCGGCTTCTCTCTCCTAGCAACGTTATCTGCTTTTTCATCAGCAGTAAGTTCTGTAAAAGCGGCCAAAAAACACACCACTTGAAACTTGTTGTTCGTTATGTAGCCGATCAGAACCAACGTGCATTTTGCAAGCCTGTGAGATTCTGCCTGTGTTTACAGGAGGGATGTAATAGCACCTCTCTGCAGAGCATGTGTGACTGACAGCAGATGGGAGGGGAGGGGCGAGGACAGATTGTCACCTAGTTAATCGATGGCGGATGGTGTCGTTCTAGTATAAAATAATATAAACTGATAAAATGGGTTGCCAAATATACTTGGACAGCCATTAATACACCCGGGCAGACTGCCCAAGTAAAATATATGTGTGGGAAACACTGAAATACGTTTACAGGTTACAGGTTAAAACCAGTTAAAGACCTTGCCGCAGCATTCAGCACATACTGCAGATGAGGTAGTAAAGGCTGACTGTCAAGAAGAATTTCAGTCGACAGGGCGGGACATAACAGAAGCACGGATTTATGTTTGTCTTCAAATGATAAGAAGGGTTTTAGTTTGTTCAGTCTAAAATCATCTCATCTCACTTTTGCAGAGAAAAGATGACAGTGGGCCAAGCTTCCCACACAGGGTGCTTGCGGTTTTGAGTTCACTGAGAATCAAGAATACCTTGATCTCTTGGAAAACAGTCAAAATGAGGCTGCGGTGGCATTTTAGTGGAAGATATAGGATATAGCTGTCCGCAAAGGATCTGAAGGAGATGCCACGCTTCTTGATGAGGGGGCCCAGTGGGAGCAAATATATGGAGAAGAGACGAGGCGCGAGAACAAAGCCCTGGGGAACCCCTCAGATAAAGGGGGGGACGAGGAGAAAGCAGCCCAGCAAAGCTACAATTCTCCTGGGAAGATGTGAACCACTTTAGGGCTGTTCCCTGTACACCTACCTATTGTTCATTGTTCTAGTCTGGCGATAAGCAGCTTATGATGGACCGTATCAAATGCAGCATTAAAGTCTAAAAGTTTTAAAATAGCACAATCCAATAATGACATGCTGCACCCGGCAGCGCGTTAAGAGAAATGTTTTGCCAACATCAAACCTCAAGTTAATTTGGTCTAAGTGCCGTTTTTGCAGGAAGTTCGATATGTTTGTTCAGGTGCAAGTCAAACACATGGACACACAGACACACGCACGACCAAATATGCAACACCTACGGAATTTTCACATTCAGCTTTCCTTTTACTAATAGCGAGTTAAATAAACATATTCACTGTAAGTATATTAATTCCACTGGTGTGAAATCCTTGAGAGACTCTATCTGAATGAAGTCAGTAGTTCCTCTTGAGGTCATGGGCTTGCACGTATTAGAAAAAAGGCTTGTTAATAAGCTTATTTACATCCTGTGAAGATCGGGGAGTGAGTAAATCAAATGATTTGTGCTGCGTCTTTGAAATTCAACACATAAAAAGAAGCTAACTTTTAACATCAGGGCTCAGTGATTAGGAATCTGCTGGGAGGCGGTAATTGCATTTCCTTCTGTGTGTGATCCAGTGTATTTTCCCCATGAGGGAGGCCAGGCTGTTTTTCCAAGAAGCACAACAACATCTCACAACACACTGTCTCGGAGGGGCAAAACCGCGAAAGCAGGGAAGAGTGGGGGCAGTAATCGCCAATATTAATAGACAGAGAGATGTCCATCATCCAATGGTTGCATCATGTCAGTGTAACGAGGTTTTCACTTGAGGATGATAGCCGGAGTGCCTCAACGCTGTCCCCAATTATATAGCAAGCGAAACGTCAATCAAACGACGCATTTTCTTTTGCCAACTCTGCCTCAAGTCTCCTCCTCCCTTTGGTTCAAAATAACTTATTAACCTTAATGCCGCCCTCCACAGTGCAGCATGAATATTCACCGTTCTATTTATAAAGCGCTGAAGCCGGCAGCTGACGGCTTTAACAGCCCATTTTTTTCCATCTAACATCACACTCTCTTCACAGTCAACACTGCCGCCGCGCTCCTGTAAGGTAGAAAGCTTACGACCACTCCACATACGGCCAAGTCATTATCTCACTCACATCAATAGATGCCATTATCTACATGCTTAGGTCCAAAGGCTTAATGATCAAGTTGTCCTTCACCATGTGCTCATTAACCAGCGTGACAAAGCCTTTTGTGCAGGTAGATTTCCTCTGTAAATGCCAGTTGGAAGGTCACGAGAAGCAGTGAATTAAAGCCTCGGTGGACGAGTCGCCAAGGAAGAGGTTGAATTGAGGTTCTGCCCTCACATAAGGAACTGCTCGTGGTGATATATAGGGAGATGGTAGCACAAGTTAACCAAGCTAAAGGTGAACTACTAACATCTGTGTGAAATTGAAATTTCTCTCCACAGGAATCCACAATGTTGCTATTATGTAACGCCCTTTCCAGGCAGCATGGAGACAGTGGTGGTGGTTTGGGGGGGTTGCATTTGAGAGACTGCCACACTTTGTAGACAAGGACAGGAGGGGGGATGTCAAACTTCTAAGGGAGGTATAAAAAAAAACTGAGGGCTCAAGCAGATTTTCCGCCAGTGTCATTATTGATGCTGATCCCTCGGCGCGTCACGCTACTCTCTTACTAATCAGGTCTCACTATAATGTTTCCACACTGCCTCTTTTCTCTGATCGATGACACTCTGCCCCGCTTTAAAAGCATGAAACTTTAGACAGAAAGCGTGAACTGCACAGTTAATCCACTCTCCGCCGGTGTTCTGCTAAATCATCAACATGCCACTTTGGACGGACAGAAGGGAGGGAGAAATGCAAAGCAAGCAAAGATTAGATCACAGGTGTGCAGGGAAAGTATAAAGAACACATTCAAACACAAGTGGCTTTAGGGAACTGTCTTAAGGGAGTAGGGATGCACCGGTGTGATCTTATTGTGTCGGTATTGAGGATCCTGACCGAATGACAGATCCACATTAAATACAGATTTCAGTTTTGCTGCGCTTATTTTAAGTGGTGTGCGATTTTGATAAAGGATACCAAATCATTATTTCATGAATGCTCTTGAAAATTAATACCTTTCAATGTGAATGTACATGCCTTTATTGTGAAACTGAATAAGCTGACAAAGCTGTATGGCTGTACAAAATTTCAAAACAGGAGGAGGTTTGCCACTAAAAGCCCCGAAAAACGTCCGCCCTCTGGAGGCACTGCAGAAACGTTTGTGGGATCCCTAAAGTAAGTAGGATGAGTTACATCATCTGTACCAAATTTTGTACCAATCCAGCAGATATTCCACAGGATAGGTGAACACTTCAGCTGCTGGCAGCGTGACATGGAAAGTCAGCAGTTCACCAAACACTGTGAATTTCATCCGTGAATGTCTGCACCAAAGCTAGAGACGTTTCAATCTGGAGTGGTGGACTGAAATATCGGCAGACTGACATTGACTGCCTTAGTGCTGCTAGCAGGGCTAAAATTACTTCAGAGGAGATGTGCCGTGCTAATTTTGTGCGAGTGGTGGGTTTTGAAGAGAAATTACTCAATACTTGGTTTCAATAGATTCGCTAAGGTGCTGGAATTCATGAAGATTTCCCCAACAAGGGAAGGCGATACATGCCGCGATTCAAGAAAAACATGGCTGTCAGTTGATTTTTGAGACGTTACTGAACACTGTAAATCCAATTATGCTGTCGCCAAGATGACTGTCCAACAGCAATTCCCCAAATTTGACACGCACAATGTTCCCTCTTCGTTTTATGCCTGAATTAGTGACACCACGACTGCAAAATTTACCTTGAAAGCAAATATTAGAGACGATTTAAAAGTGCAGTACAGTTTTGGGAAAGAAATTTTAATATTTTTTTCATGCCAACACAAACTAAATAAACAAACTCTCTTTGTTTTCATGACTGAATAAACTGAATAAACAAACCGACCCTAAAGGACAATTCCATACTGTTTTACTGTTTATATGCGGCGGACCCTTTTTAGCTTCAAACAGTGTCTGAGGACCTTATTTTCCTCTGAGAACAGCTTGTTTATTCAGTTATGGAAAAAAAAATATGTCAGAGTTGATTTTATTTCCTTATTACTATTGTAAACATAAACATCCAAATTCTCCAAAATTACACAGTGCCCCTTTAACGTAAACTGTTGCAGGTTTTAAACAACAAAACAAAATAACAAAATCTCACCATCTGAAGCCTACCTGTGGTGGCTTTCTCAATATGAAACAACAACTCACCATGTCTAAAGGGCTGATGTCATAAATTGCTTTGGCACAACTGTACACCAGCTTGAAGCGCACACACACACACTCAGTCACAGGCAGGCGGTCTTCAGAACAACAATGCTCCACTCAGCTCACGTTAGAAATGCCTCATAGCGACAGCTGAGCCTTTCAAGGCCACACATGACAAACATGTGAGGACGTCACAGTCAGACCTCTTAATTGCGAGTCTTTGGGGTAAGGTGCCACAGCGGCCCCCCCGATACACCAACAACACAAAACAAGTTTCCTCTAATTGACCCAAATGAGCCGCGTAACAAAAAGAAATCACTTTGATAATGTGTCATCACTTCCCTCGGAAAAAAAAACAAAAAACTGAGAGAACGGCGGAGCGACAGGGAGTGGAGGCTACAAAGAGTGAGAAAACACATCCTGTCTGTCTTGTCTGTCTGTTTGTCTGTGCAAGCGAAATTGTTTTTAAAAAGCGCGTCGCGTGAATGCACAAATACGATCTGTCGGGACAAATCACATATCAAAAAGAGACATTCTTCCGTCTGGGTGAAACCACAAAGATTAGAGTAAGATAAAAAAAAAAGTCACCCCCTCCGTCTTGTGGGGAGGTGGGTGGGTAAGTCTAGTGTGTTAAGTGTTATAAGAATGCATGTGTCAGCAGGTATACAGTAGAACAGCAGGTGTGTTGGTGTGTGTGTGTGTGTGTGTGTGTGTGTGTGTGTGTGTGTGTGTGTGTGTGTGTGAAATGTGCCGAAAAGGCTTAAGGCTGCATGTTGGTGTTTAATGAGTTTTGCGGGGGGAAACTCCAAGGTTTCCGGGATAAAAGTGAGACACTGAAGTCTCTATTTGGGCCTGGTATTAACTCTCTGAGCCTGTGTAGCTGCAGGCTTTCTCTCCTAACTTGATTAGGCAGGAACGGGCCAGGTGCTTCGCGCCCTCCACGTGCTGAAACGAAAGGCTCGCGCAAGGGCAAGCTGTCGTCGCCAATCTTTGTCTTCCCGCGTATCCTTTTCTTCCTCTTTCTTTTTCTTTTGGCTGCAAACGTCCCATGCTGCCACACTCCCCTCCCCAAAAAAAAGATGCCACCCGGGAGCTAACAAACAACCGCATCAAATTAGCGGCAACGGCTCCATCAACCCCCCCGACGGATGAAGGGGACATGCAAGATGGCATGACGTGTGTCTATAGCAGTGACAGGTCTAATTTAAGCTCGTGGCTAAATATACAGTACAGTACTGTGCAGCGCTGCCCCCCTGAACCGTGGAGCTTCATGATGCCTTTGATGGCATAACATCAAAGCTGAATATCATTACTTTAATATATTAATTCACTTTCTATGTTTAGGTTCCTGCCTCATATTACTGCTGAGATGAAGAAAAACATTTTTTAATGTATCTTTGCCCTCGTGATGCATATTCATGCGGCGTGCACACGTTACAACACCTCAGAGTCTCGGGCCACACGAGGATTTTTGGTCGACTGACCTAAATTTCCCAGAAATGATGCCGCTATTAATTGTGGAAATGCCTTCCTGTGTCATTATGATAACAATTACGGGGTTGCGGTCCTGATTAATACCCCCTTGGCCACTTTAAAACCCCCAGGAGTCGGTCGCAAAGAATACCGGGCGTATTTAATGTGAGGTCTCCACTGGTGTTGACGCACCAGCCCTGGGGTCCATCTGGGCTTGATTGTAGGCCAAAAACCAGATGTTCCTGCCCTCATGTGTGTTTGCCTGGCTCCTTAAAGAGTGAGTTTGTGTGTGTGTGTGTGTGTGTGCACAGCTGTCTACCTGACCCAAATGTATCTATTACTGCTGAAACGCTTCTTTGTCAGCATGCGCGTACCTGACCCACTTGTATCAGTTGATGTTTACTTGCATGATTCTTCTGAGAGTGGGAGTTGGTATTCGTGCCTCCTTGTATTTACCACTGTGCGATATGTCGACACCCTTAAAGGTGTTCTGAACAGCTGCTTATCTGATCTTATTTGCTGGTATTTACACGTCTCTTCCCTCCTTGTGCAGATGTGGCAGGTGGCAGGGAGCGCGGTATTTGTGTTTCTTTTTAAGTCAGCAAATATCAAACCCAGACGAAAGAGTGCTTTGTCGAGCCGAAATGATTCGATGATTAATTGCTTGTCAATTCACATGAAAAATAATCCAAAGTTAAGTGTGAGGATTTGCTGTTTTTTTTTCCTGTTTTATTTCACAGTAGACTAAACATCTTTGGTTTTTGGACCAGTGGTTAAATGAAAACATTTCCTTAAGTTCCCAGAAAGTTTAATGAGCATTTATCACTACTTTTTTAAACTTTATGGACAATTTTAGATTACTCAATAATCAAAATAATCATTATTTGCAGTACTGATGTCCTGTAAGCCATGCAGAAAAGTAGTTTTATATGCACATCAGTGTGATTTGTGTGTGCGCATCTTTATATCCTCTATGATTGTGGGTATAACATGCATGTCGTCGCTGTCCAGAGAAAACCACTTCAAATTTGGTGTTTTCTGATTTTGAGACAATTCTCCTGTTTCTGAAGCCAAACAAGCCATTTGCAAAGCCAGTTACACACCAGCGACAGATGAGGTCACCATACATATAAGACAACAACAAGTAGGACAATAATAAAAAAAGACATGCACATCTCAAAGCAGCACACAATAAGGGGAGAACACAGCACCATAAATAATAAATAAGAAAGTTTTACAGCAATATAGCAGTCCAGTCCACTCAAGAAAACATAAGTGAGAATGAACCCCCCCCCCCCCCCCC
>CAEMYA010000005.1:3077456-3096592 GCA_903131615.1 Diplodus sargus
GTTGTGGGGGGGGGGGGACAGAGCTAATGTGGTGTAGCAGGCGCTGGGCGAGTGAAGGCTGCTAATTCCCTCTGACGTGCCGACATGAAACTGGATGTTCTGCTCAAACCGCAGACGCTCGCTCTCGGATCCGGGGCTTGCAGACGCACCAGCGCATCCAGGGGTCACATATCGCTCGCCTGCGATTTCCTCCACCTGCCCCCGGTGGTGCTGCCTCTGCCGTTTAGCGCGCGGTGCGAAATGATCACAGCCTCCCCCTGACTGTTAAACAAGGACGCGTCCCATCAGAAATTAACTGCTTTTTTTTTTTTTTATCGCGCCACTTGCGGCGCTTTTTAGCACACCAGCTTCATTCTGTTTCTCTGTGCGTTCACGCCAGCATTAATACTCCGGAGCACAATATCCCTGGCAGGAGAAGACGTGACACTGAGCCTTCAGAGTGTCAGTTTCCCCCTCCGCGCGACACAGAAAGAAAAACTTCCAGAGCTGACCTTGACCGAGAGAGATGTGCCGCGGCTCTTCTCTCTCTATTTGGCAGCGACGCAGTCGTCACGCACAGACAACAGATGCTGCGGGATGCTCATTGTGTTATCCCGCTTGATAGCTTCCTCGCGACCTCTCTGGCCTTTAAAGAGCAGAAGTGGTCGTGGATGATACACTTTTTTTTCATTTCCCTTTTGTGGCGGAGGCAGCGCTCAAATCCCCCCCCCTCGGCAGGAAACCTTGGGAGTAGCCATAGCAACGTCTCAACCGCTCGCCGAATGGAGAGCGAAGACGCTGGGAGACCGTTTGCTTTTTGCGCCGTGGCAACTTTTCTTTGTTGGGCGCGAGCAGGTCAGAAATGTATCTGAGAGCGGAGACACTTTGAATCGTCTCGCATGCGGGACGGGGACTCCGCGGCTGCTACCGCCTTGTAAACAGCGGTGGCACTGAGAAACAAGAGGGGGACGAGATGATGGTAAAGTGGCTGTGATGTATAAATAGTCTGCGGTGGTGAAAGGACACAGCACAGCGGGGAGGAACACTTCAGCTATTGTTTGCGTCGCGGAGTTTACTTGCACAAGGGGCGATAAATCATCCGCTGATGAATTTGTAAAAAAAAAAATTGGGGGCTTCCGTGCAATAAAGGCGGGATCCTTTGTGAGGCCTGTGTGTACAGGGGCAAGATATCTCCAAGCACCATCTTGCTGTTGTCAGATAAATAAGTAACCAAGGGGCCTTAAAGAGCACCCAGGGGCCAGAGGGTAATGGCTGTTTGGTTTACACGTGCATTATAATGCCTTTCACTTTCACTCCCAAAGGGGGCTCGACCCCCCTCCAGGGGGGGGACGCCGAATCACAAAGGTCAGCGACAATGGGCCCGTCATTCAAGCGGGTTTCCGTGGCGACCACACAGCCTGCCGAGGCCGCCGGGGTCATTTTCATCAGGGCATTCTCCTGGCCCCGGACTAATTGCCGTGTTTGTGCCGCCGTTCTGTGTCAGCGCTCGGGCAAATTCCCAACACAGCGCAAATATCAATCATGCTAATCATATGCTGCTCTACAGCAGGCATCGGAACGCGTGGCTGGGGTCCACGCTGCCGTGCCTCTCTGTTGCTCACCTCGTCGGCTGTTCCGACTCCGCCGAGCAGGGGAGCGCGTTAAGGGGCCGCAGCTCACGACCGCGTCTTTAATCGATTGATCTGCCAGTTATTTCCTTAATTAACATCGCTCACATTTTGGTCGGCAAAGGTGTCAGAAGATCAACATCCCGTCGACGGTTCAATCTGGATGTTTTATGCAAAGGACAGTCCAGAAGTCAGAGGCAGTAAGCAGTAAGTAAAACTTTCATATAACACGGCTCTTAGCGCAGATTACAATGTACTTTACACAAACCACAGAATAAAGATGGAGAACACCAGCAAATATTGACATCTGAGAGGCGAGAACGTGTCAACCCTTGGTGTTGCAGCACAAAAATGTGTTTGTCAAATATTGAAAATGGCTGAAATGTTCACATCATTTCTCACATTTTCTCATTTCCCACTATTCAGACAGACATCACGATTGTGACATGATTCTCGAGGAGCGGGAATGATCATTTTGTGCATCACAATTTCATCAAAAAAAATCAAGATGATGTGACATTTGTTGGTCCAGGACATTTCCAGTCCAGGACACTTCAGTTAGATGCTGTTCTATCACACGCTTAGATTTTTATCAAAAACTTACTGCGAAATAATGTCATGCGAGGAGCTAGAACGACAAATTACTGGGTATTTTCTTAATGATTCGATGAATAGTTAAGTCGATAAAATGCCAGAAAGTAGTGACCGAGAGTCCAAAGCGATGTCTTCAAATGTCTTGTTATCCAAGATATTAAGTTAACAATCATTTAAAACAGAGAACAGCAGCAAATCATCACATCGGAGAGGCTGCAAGCAGTCAATGTTTGGAGTTTCAGCTCGAAAATAGAGCAGACAGATCATCTCTTTTTCCTGTCCAAATCGATTAATCCGCCAATCTTTTGCAACTGATGTTGTTTTTTTTTTCCTCCATGCAGTCTTCCTCCAGCCCTTCAGCTCCAATATAAACTGGCAACTTTAGCCAGCAGGCGTCATGTCACATGATTTCTTGATTCAGCACTTTCACATCATCCTTCTCTTTCCCCCTCTCTCTCTCGTTTGGCTTTTTCATCTCCTCTCTCTTTTCCTAGGGGGGGGGGATCTTTAGCATCCGACTTCTAATAAAGGCCTCCAAAGTAATTCCACCGTCTGGGATGAGGGTCCCCCCTTTTTTTTCTCTCCCACTACTGGGAAAGCGCAGTGTGACAGGATGGATGAGCTGCAGCATCCTCGTGGGGTCTGAGGCCAGAAGATCAGAGGAGGCTGACTGTGTTTATCAGAACTGCAGCTTTCAAGTCCTGAAAGCTAACGCGAGCAAAAAAAAAAAAACAACCACCGAGCCGCATGAATACCAATGGAATGGATGAGCGTCCGCCCCGGCGCTTTTACACTCCGGACACAGCCTCGGAGGGCGAGATTTGCATGTTGTCTGAAAAGGTGCTGGCCTCGGGGCTCGTAAGAAACAACAGCGATAAGCGACTCAGTTAACAATTACGCGCGGTTAATCGTACAATAATCGGAGTGATCAGAGCTGGAGATTAGCATTCATCTAAACCCTGCAGCAGGCTGGCCAAGGACAGAGCCGTGGGGCACCTGAACCACATTTACAACACCAAACAAGAGGCTTTACCTTAATCCTCCTGAAGCCACTCACCAGGAACACTATAGGATCCTGTGTCAGGGGGGCTTTTGTGGAAGATGGATGTTTGCTTTAAAGGGGCACTGTGTAGAAATTTAAACTCTGAATTTTAATGTCTACAATATAAATGAGGTGATAATACAAACTCAGAAATATGTATTTTTCCCATAACTGAATAAACAAGCTGTTCTCGGAGGAAAATAAGGTTCCCAGAACAGCGCTTCAAGCTAGAGAGGTGGCAGGGTCCGCCACATATAAGTATAAACAGCATGAAAGAGTGTTTTCCTTTAAGGTCAGCTTGTTTATTCAGTTTATTCGGTCATGAAAACACAGAGAGTTTGTTTATTTCGCGTGTCAGTCCTCTGAGAAACTACATACTGCCACATTAATTCTGAATGCGTCGGGTGCCAGAGACATTCAAATGAAGCTCTCACTCTTCTCGCAGAATATGGTTTTTCATAGTCTTAGGCGGCGTTTCAAGGTCTCTGTCATTGTGTGGAGTGCAGAAACCTCGACAAAGGGGACGCTGAGACTGAAAGCACACTTTTAATCCCATGCAGAGCTCAGGTAGCGGAGGTCACACATTCCGCTCGACCCTCAGCAGTGACATCGCCTTGACAAAAGCATGATATAGAATATTTTCATTCTTCAAAAACCAGAGCATTCACACAAGTCACACACTGCTGCTGCTCGCATTCAGACATCTCAGAGCACTGACGGATTTTTTTTTTTCTTTTCTCTTTGGAAAAAAAAAGAAGATATTCTTCACGCTCCTCTCATCCTGAAACTACCGACTGTGACGCAAGCGTCCAGGTCGTCATTAGACGCTGAAAGTGGAAAACGAATTTGCGGAACATGAGGATTTCTGCAGGAATGAAGCGGCTCTCAGGTGACGGGCGCACTCTGCCAGCACCACCAAGCGGCCGCGCGGCGCAAGGCAAAGCGCAAAAAACTTCTCAAAACTGATATTTACCTTGTGGGGATTTTTGGATTCGTGCGTTGAGTGCGAAACGCCGGCGCGGTCCCGTTTGGCACCGCATTTCGACCGATTGTTAACTTAAAAATAGGCAGGACAAGTGAGGAGGGAGCAAACACCTCGCCACAGTGCGTGCAGAAGCCCGTGCAATGTCTGAATGTGAATTAAAAAAAACAGACAGACAATCCACAATAAAATGTGTTTCGTCTTACCAAGTGAGGTGCCCAACTCCCGTTCATCTATGAGGAGCGAAGCTGCGCGTCTCGTCCCGCTGAGAAGAGTGGAAAAGGACAAAAAAAAAAGGGGTGGAAAGATGAGCTGAAGATGATATATCCTCAGTTGTGCTGTGTCACTTGTAAGGGAGGAAGAATAAAAAAAAGCGTGCCTCGGTTAAACTCCTTCTCTGTGTCTGCAGAGATCCCTCTGTGCTCTCTGTCGTCCCTCCGGAGCCCCCGTGTGCTATTTCTGCCCCACAGTGAAGCGCTCTGTGCCGGTGGCTCTTCGGCGCACGGCTTGTAATCGGACACCGCACTGTCGCGCTGCGCCACAGACAATGTGCCTCCGCTCTCTCTCTCTCTTTTTTTTCTTTCTGGAAAGGTGGGGATGCCAAAAAAGCAAAACCACGCCGAGGGAAAAAAAAAAAGAAGAAGAAGAAGAAGAAAGAAAACTGTCCTTCAACTGAGAGCCTGCGCACAAGAATCTTCGGAGTGGAGGTGGACGATGAGTCCGGCGCTGCTCTTCTCAGCCACAGCTGCGCATCTAACCAGCGCGGGGGTTTTGATGGCTGAGGAGTGCGCCCCCACTTTGCGCGTCCACTCCAGCAGCAGCAGCAGCAGCAGCGAGGAGAGGAGAGGAGAGACGTGGCAGGCTGCGCACAGCTGTCCTGCAGGTGGAGGAGAGGAATACAGCCCCGCTAACCGCTGGAGCAGCTACAAGTGGGATGAGCGGGATTTTTTTTTTTTGACAGTGTGAGCTATTTTTGAAGACCGAGGAGCAATATGTTTGCTCCAGACGTTTAGATTTCTCCTTGTGGTTGGTCTCTGCTGGGAGGTCAGAGGTCAACACCAGCCACAGGAGAGCACTCACCCGTTATGGAGAGCTTATTTGCATGAGAATCTGGGAGTCTTGAGCTACAACTTGACGTGTTTCCCAAAGGAAAACACGTCTGTTAAACGTGCACCTTGTAGTTTTGGGGAAGAAATTTTAATTAGGGGAGAAAGATCTTCAACAACTTATTTTTTTTAATGCCTATTCAAACTACATTAAAAAAACCCTCTTTGTTTCCTTTTTCTGAATAAACTGAATAAACAAACTGACCTTAAAGGACAACACTGTTTCATACCGTTTTACTTTGTTTGCCTTACTTTCGTCTGAGAACAGCTTGTTTATTCAAGTATGAGAATCATAAATATTTCTGAGTTTGTACAATTATCTTGTTAATGTTTGAAATATTAAAAGTCTGACTCTCGAAGTGCCCCTTTAAACATCAGTGCCGCACAAAAAAGCTCAGGAAGACGTTGTGTTTTTCCTCAAGTGCGAGGGAAAAACACAATTTAAGTAACATTTTTGTCATTTATTTTACACGGTATATGCATGCAAATGTGTCTCGTTTTTGCTCACATCACTGCAGCTCATATTTGAAAAGCTGGTTGGTCTTCTTTGTGCAGTCGTAGAATGGAACATCTTTTTTTTACGAGCCTTTTTTTGCATGAACTGCCTGACTTTGTTTCTGTTGATATAACTATTAGCAGCTGGAACCTTCGGCTCTGAACGTCACCGTCACGTTCCCTAACCAGCATCATCTTTGGCGTGTCTTGAAAGTTTTTGCACCTTCATCCCGGTGTGAGACTCAGAGACACCTTAGAGTTCATTATTTGTGTGGAAGTGTGGAAGTGTGGAAAAGAACACATTGAAGTGTGTTTTACAGGGGTTGATTAGTATGCCTGCAATTGTAAAAAAAAAAAAAAGTAGTAAACCTTTCGTGGCCCCAGAGGATGCTGCACGTAATCTGACAAACTGCCTCCAGTGATGTCACTCAGTGGCTAGGCTGCATTGTGGGTAATGTAGGCGCCAGGTTTTGGAAAGCAGTCTGGATTGCAACCAGAAAACCTGATGGTTGCACAAAATTGTACTGTGTTAGGTTGCCTGTAAAACATTGATAAGGAGTGTTGAATAAAAATGGCTTCATTTCTCCCTGCATGTTCATGCGAGTGCCGGGGCCCGCACCGGTCCAGCATTATTACTGTCTTTGTCTCGGTGTGCGTGGTCCTGACTACAACACGGCATAATCCTCAAAAACTCGTGCTCTTCGTGACAAAGCTGGTAAAAATTCAGTTTGAAGGACACTTAAGCTGAGAGGATGCTGGGGCTCGATCCCCGGCAGACATATCTGTAACCTGTAACCTCTGTTTTTAACGGAGAAAAAAGGTTCATTCCTGAATTCAGCTCTGTTTTGAACTCTGCAAATGGATCCTTTCAGAGAGTGACTGTCTCATATGAGGTGGCATCTGTGTGTGCTGAGTAGATAGAGAGTGGCAGCTCTGTGTTTCCCTGCCTTTGTGTGTTTTAATAGTGACATCCCCAGTTCAATTACCTATTTATCCCCCCGGTGAATGAATGCAGCCTCTATCAAGCTCCAACAGCCCGGAGAGTGTCGTACACAGCTTTAGGGCTACGACAGCAAGTGTGCGTGTCTGTCTTTTTGACAGACACGTATAGCCGAGTCAACAACAGCTTGTTAATACGCCTCTTCGTTCATCGGGAACGTGCCTCAGTGAACGCCTCGGCTCCTGTATACCCACATCTAAATTCAAATCAGGTAATTTTCATAAAAATGTCGCTACCCACGATGGAGGGGGGGGTAGGGAAGTAAAGCTGAGATTTACATTTCGAGTGGCCTCCTCACAACTCTGGGAAACGCGTGGGTAACCTTTTCCTTTCTGTTGCTGCGCAGGGAGACTCAAAGGGAGCAGATTCTGCTTTCTTAGAATATCAGAACAGATTGGATGAAAATGCAGCGCGCCAAAGGGCGGTGACAAATATAATGCAGGAACTAAATGAAACAATAAACCAACAAGAGGCTCGCGTCAAATGTTAGTTACAAAACCAGCCGTCGAATTTTAAAATTCAGCTACTGAGAAGTGCTGTGACCTCCACAACTTTTTCCCTTCAGTGCTTCAGGAATTTCAGACTCTCTCTCTCTCTCTCTCTCTCCGCTCCGCATGGTTCGCTCTCTCCTACAATAGATGTTCTACTTCCTCGCAGCCAAAAGTCTAACCCACAGAGCTCCAGCTCCAACTTCAGAGCGAGGCCTCAGCCGTCTGCTGCTTCACGGAGCAGGTTTCATCAGTCGAAAAACGATGCAGCCATCAGACTCGGTGATGGATGATATCACATTACTTCATGATGGGGGGGCCGAGACGGAATGAATCAAACCCACACTGGTATTTAAGTCTCCTCTTGCGTGTGTGTGTGTGCATTTGTGTGAGTGTGAGTGCAGACACCTTTGTTGCTCAGCATCCCTGTTTTGATGTCAGGCTAACGCACTCAAGTTGCCAGGCAACCGCAAAAAATTCAGTTTCAGGAAAAGCCCACTATATCTCACCTGGTCATATAAGATCTCAGTAGGGTGTATCTGTGTGCCAGTGTGAGTATGTTAGTGTGTGTGTGTCCGTGTGTGCACGTGTGCGCGTATGTGTTGTGACCATATAATATTTTCAAAGTCATAAAAAAAGACACTGAAGGCCAACTTTTATCTGTACGGGGGAGGGAAGACATGCAGGGGATATTTCCAAGCTTTTTTATATTGATCTATTTCCTTCGCGCGGACGTAGGAAGCATTTTTAAATGTGGGTTTTAAACCGATACATTTTTTAAATAGAGTAGATGTCATTTCATGTGTTCTGGTGCCTTTTACCAGGTGGTCTGATATGTCATCTGGTTATAATAGCAGGACGAAAGATATTGGTAGGCCTACATTTAGCAATTTCATCCAGAGGAAAGTGCCCCAGATCAGATATTTGAATATATTATCAAAAGCTTACCTGCCTTTATCCCATCCTGTTTACTTCACCTGTTCCTCTTCATTTCATCCCTCCCTCTGCTTCGTCTGAAAAGGGCACCGAGTGGATAGACGGACTAAAAGAGTGTGGGGCTTTTCCCACCCTTGCATAATGGCTGCGTGCATCTGTAACGGCTCAGGTGCATGTTACGTGTGTCTGTATACATACCAACAGCAGGTCGACTTCTAGCTTTCGGTGCCAAACCTCAGTTGACCTTAGCCGAGCCCCCAGATCCCTCAACCCAAACACGCCATCTGTCATGCTGTTTCTCTGCCGCTTCGAGGCCCCGGGTCAGCTCGCACCTCGCAAAACACAGCCAGCCAAAAAAGCCAACCACTGGGATATGCAAAACACACACTGGCTCACTGACACACAAATGCAACATTTTTCACACGCAGGAGGTTGGGTGCCCCGCACACATGCATGACTGTGCGAGAACATTCGAACCGACTCGGAGAGGTGAGAGCACAGGGGGGTCATTTCCCAGAGGGGTTTAAAAGAAAGGGGGCATAAGGAAGAAGAGTGTGAGAAGACAGCAAAGGGTGAGAGAGAGAAAAGCCGGCCAGCTGTGAAAGACTGCAGTCATTCTTCACTCTCCAGCTCCATACCTGCAGACTCAATGAGCCATCCCACGCTGCAGCAGGGCCAAAGCCATGCGATTTCTCAGGCTTACTCAGCCTTACTGTGCCCCTGCAGCACCAGCATCCAGGGCCTTGTAGTGCCAGGACTCTGCAAAGTCTACTTTCACTGCCACGCTCCACGGGAGGAAGGATTGGACGATGATGCTGTAACTGTCACAGTGTCAGAGGAAGTATGTCTGCGACAGCGGGGACGGCAGTTCTGGAGGTGACAGACTCAGCAAAAGAGGACGAAGTTTCTGTGGCCGCAGATTTATCAGCTGAAGATCTGAGATAATACTTATTGATACTTTGACCCCTCACGTCTTTTTCATCATGCTAGCAGCGAGGCAATGTCTGAAATATATCATGAACTGCTGGCTGGATTTCCATCACATTTGTTGCAGACGTTCATGGTGCCCAGAGGATCAATTCTAATAACTTTGGTGATCTCCTGACATTTCCTGTAGCACTAGCAGCTGATGAAATCTTCACTTATCCTGTGAAAGATCTTAACATTTACTAAATGGACTGGCATAATTTTTTTGTGAAGATATTCACGGTTCCCACGTGATGAATCCTAATGACTTTGGTGATCCCCCGACACTAGCGCCAGCAGCAGGTGGACATTTTTCGATTCGGAGTGAAATATCTTAACAGCTATTGGATGGATTGCCATGAACATCCATGGCCCCTCAGGATGTATTCAAACAGATGGGTGATCTTATCATCACACAAGCCTATGGTCCTTTTGACTTCATTGTTGCAGAGGAAGAAACATCCCACTCATCCAGGAACAATTAAAAGGCTGTCCATTATAACTTCATGAAGTTATCACAAACATCAGCTCTATGTGAAGGGCTCTCACGTTTTCCATATCAAGGTAAAACAAACTTGAAGTGATGCACAATTCCCCTCGAATTAATTTGAATTCACTGCTTAGTACTGTCCACCATTTTGGTAGCAAAAAACTATACATTAATGTTAGCTTTGTTCATTGCTAATTGAACAAATTTAACAACATTACAGCTTGAATATGAACTTTTCCCACCACGACAGAATTTCAAATAAAGTGTGACAGCCCTTATATGGAGAAGAGAGCAGAAGAGCAGCACCCGACCAGCCACCAACAAATGTTAGCATGCTAAGAATTTAAGCTAATATTATGAAATTCTCTCTCATTTTTTTTGTCAATAAACATGTACATAAAGCCACAATCCAGTCAACACAAAGAAAATAGCTGTCATGAACGTACCTCTTCGTGTCCAAAAAGGCTAACTGGCCTGTCAGTTAAAGCTCATTGCTGTGGATGTGTGCTTTATGCTAACATTAACTTGTGCTAACGACACTGCGGCAGCGGCTCGTTTTTGGCTCTGCAGCTATGTATTGTTGTCATCACTAACTGTATACAACTACCTCGTGTCTCATTCAAGCATAAAAAAACACCTAACATTATTATAAAAAACACACACAACTAACTGACTAACTAAATTGTTAGTACAGACCGCTGCCAAGCTATTATTTTGTTATTAGGACATTTTTGACAGCACTTCTTTGCTAGTCTTGTGCAATTAGCTCGCTATAGCTTGAGCAATAGGTCTATATACAAAAACAGGGCACAAATGCAAGCTTTAACGAAAGCCGATTGTCCAAAGTACAAAAATCCAAAATACAAGTACAAGAGACTTGCATCAAAACAATAAAGAGCAGATAACTTAACTTAGAACAAACCAGAAACAAAACAGTGTACAAACCAGTATAAGATGAAGACACGGGCTGCAACTTAAGGAAAAACATGGTGGGTAGACGGCCGAGAAACAACGGAGACACAGGAAATGAAACAGACGAACCAGTGAAGAATGAGGGGAAAACACAGGTTTACATACACAGGGAGGGATTAACTAATGAGACACAGGTGTTCACAGAAAAAGGGCGGAAAACAGAGAGGAAGTGGAAAGTGAAGCATTTTGCATGAGATTATTCTTTCAACATAAAACAGGAAGTCACAAAATTAAAAACACAACCCTTTACCCTTTATTTATTGTGTAAATAACTCAGTGTTTGGCATTGCTAATTCCAGCGTGACTGACTGTCCTCTCTGAACATGTTAAACCAGGACTTCCACTGTCATAAAGAAGAGTCTGCCGCTGATTGAAGTTTTAACTTCCTGCTCTCACTTATAAAATCATAAGGAAAGTTTACTCCATCTTCATCTTGTTCTCGCGGCTCTGTTTAGTCTACCTCGGCCCGCTGTATGCAGTGTGTGGGAATGATAGAGTGTTTTGGGGGCCCGGTCCGTCCAAAGGTAGTGAATGAATGGACTGCATGAGATAATGAAATGCAGCACCAGAGTCCACGGGGGTCATCTTTCTCGCTTTCTGTCCAGATTCCGGACGGCTGTATTTGTCTTTGTCCTCCCCTCTATGGCCCATGATGGATAGTAAAAAGAATATGGCTGATGGTGAGAGTTTTTTTTTTCTCGCCCCTCTTCTTTTTTAGTGTGTTCCTTTTTTTTTTCGATCACCATTAGCGAAGTGGCAAAGTTAAGGGCTGGAGAGATGAACTCTGAAATTCAATCACGGGAATTGAAGGTTTGGAGGCGTGAGGTCCTGGCCCCATGGGCAGTTTGGAGATTGCTTCAGATTAATTAACGTCAAAATGGAGAGGGCGAGGCCGTGGAGGACAATTATGTATGTGACTGCTGGCCATGGTGTTTGCCATTCACAGCAAAGAAAGAGTGCAGTCTGCTGATTCTTCTCTGCGTTAAGAAGATATTTTATTCCCAGTCAGTAATTTTTAAGAAGCCCACAGCAATTTAAGCGAAGATAAAGTAGGCAGAAGCTACCCATGGCTAAATGGATAGAAAAATAAAGCCACTTATGTAAGTACTCAAGGCGTGTATAATCCAGAGGAGCCACGGCGGGGAAAAAAAAAAAAAACTACCACCAACTCCTGTGCATCGTAATCTTCCGAGGGGACACCCGCAGTTGGATTGAGAATACCGCTCAATTAAAGCAGTAAAATTTAATTTATTAAAGCTTTAAAATGTCCACTTAAGACGTATGAACCACCACAGGACACATCATGTGTATTGTTTGGATGTGGTATTAGTACTACGGCAATGCTATCGGCTAAAAACACAACCCCGTCTGCTGAGAGTCATCGCAGCCACTTTCCCCGCTTCCACTTCATACTCTCTTGTGGTTTCACGAACCAGATTAAACAGACAAATATACTGCGCGCCGGATCTTGTGGCCACGGGGGTCCGGAGCGATTGTTCACCGACGCCCACCGAACTGTCTCAGGAAAAAAAACAGGAATAAATCTGGCAATTTCTATCTCAGCAAAAGACAATTTTGTTGCTCATATTCCGGGGGCGACTTCACTGGTCTCTTACACTAAACCGAGGCCACAGACGTCACACAGTCCAATGTTACATGCACAAACGCTAGATTACTACATTTACAAAAGCACATCCATGCATGCGTTTCTCATACTGTGCCTCGCTCTCTCATGCAAGCACAATCAGCAGCGACAGCCACAGACGGACCGGCGCAGGGGGAGCCGGTGTTTTGCGTGAACCGCGGTGCACTCCGAGCAGGTGTGCACAGGAAATAAAGATTGGCTGTCGGCGCTACGCTGCGTTTCTATCTCCAGAGTTTTGGAAACTTTGATTTATGTGTGTGCTCCTCGGGTCTGTGGAAGAGACGAAAAATGTCAAAATTCTAAAGGAGGCTTTCACAGTTTGCCAGTCTGACGGATTTACACAGCCTGCGGAAATAGAGCCGCCCCGGGAAAAGAGATGTTTTACTTTACGTTATGAAATGTATGCTCGCGGTAAATGTAGGCTGACAACAGCAACGAAAACTTGCATTAACTGATAATAATCACACACATTACCGGGATATTATCGTTCCACATCATTCCCAGCAATGCAGATCCTGTTCGTAATGAGCGTGCAATATGGCACAGGAACTCATTAGAAGGAAGGCACCATTGGAAATACAGACATCCATCATCTCCGCACGTCTCCTGTAGAGGCATACTGCAAGGAAGTGTGGCCCGCTATCCATTCTTTTCATGAGAAACGAGCTTTGTTGACAAGCAAGGGGGTGCTCGGGTAATTGTTTTTGCCTCAGTTTAGACAAGTTAATTAATTTCAATTACACCAGGCTCTCCGGCTGGAGGTTAGAAGTCAACGCCGGACGCGGCTGTGCGGGGGAAGGTAGAGTCTGATGTTTGTTTTTCCATTCATCAAAGAAGACATAACTGTGCGTCAGGTCGGAGATTTACCTGTGAATATATCCAGGCAGACGTCCCTCTGAAGTGTTCTTAAGAGCTGTTCTGCCTACTGATCGAGAGAGAGAGAGAGAGAGGGAGAGCTCAGGAGAGTCTGCCTGTCTCCACACAGCAGAACGGGAACCGTCAAAATGGCATTATAAGATGCAAGCACCTGCTTGTTTTTCAGGAAATTTGGGCCACTCTGCAGAAAAGGAGGAAACTCTTTCGCTTCGGCTTTGAACATGGCCGCAAACCCCCCCCGCCCCCCCGCAAAACCTACCTCCCGCAGTCACTTTCACCTTTCCACATCTTTGAGGCATGCCTTTGGACAAGATGAAAGCAAATGTCTGAACACTTCAGTCAGGGTAGGCGATAGGCAAACTATATGGAGCGAGCCCATGTGAAGTAAAGTGCCTCTAAAAGCAAGAATTCAGAGGAGAACAAGAGCGTACTGACAGTTCGTAATGGTTTAATGGCGGCGGCCAGACTGCATGCCTTTGCTTTAAATTGAAAAAGCGTCATCGTGCGGTAGAATAAGAACTTTTTAGAAGAAACACACTCCAGTGAGCAGAGGGATGCGACTGTGTTAAGTGGGTCGATATGAGCGCCATTATAATGAAGTCACGTAACTAATCAGTCAGGTAATTGGTAATAGACTCAGAGGTGGTGGTCTCATACCTGTCTCACATCCTCACCCACAAACCGCTTTTATTTTAAATTAAAACCATTTGAGACAATCAAACATTACTAAAGCAACATTATATCACTTTTTAAAAAAACCTTTAAATAGCAGCTTCAAAATGATTGTCATGGTACGTAGTCTGGTGGTTGGAAAAGCACAATTCCTCCCATAGGAGGAACAGCTGACTTAGCAAACTCACTTACACTGTCAGCAACGTTATACAAGTAGCTAAATAGTAGGCTATGGCTAAAAAGCCGATGTTAGCATTAGCAGCTGTTTACATACCAGTCTAGAGAAAGTGGAGAAAGCTGCTCAGTGCTGCATGAAGCTTAGAAAGAAAAACTTCCTGGATGTAAATGACCAGGATGTAATGCTTAGCTTCCGCATTGTGAGGCCGACAGAGCGTCAAACAAAAGACTACCACCTGCCGAGTGGCTAACTTGTGTTTTAGCCCTCCGCTCACCTGGATGGGAATAAAATGAGTCACGGATTTTCCGGATTTCCCAAATGTTAACGGACCAAATGGCTCAAATCTGATCATGAAACTAGTCATTTTGCATGGAATTTGATGCTAAAATAAATGTGTCCAGCGTTTACAGCCGCTTCTTTCTCAGTGTAAGCTTATCGGAAAATAGTCTGTATGGGCCAGTGTGCATCACATGTCATTGTCATTTACTCTGGACAGACAGTTGTTCCCATCACCTCTCGAGGTAAAAAGTGTTTTTACAAGACATAAAAAGCTGAGGATAGCTGGTTAGCATGCTAACTTCAGTAGGTGCCTCTACAGCCCAACACATGGATGTCTTTGACACAACATAAAAACTCCTTCACTTCCTGTTGATCATTTTGTTTTTGAATGTTTTTCAGCATGCAACATTTTTGACGTACAGCTCCTTTAATCAGAGGAACGACATGTCAGCCCACGGCCGACAATATTTCAAAATACATTTAAACCCCTGGAGCGCGTTAAGTGGCATCAGTCAGGGAAGATGTCGATTATGTGAGACGATATTTGCAGCCTGTAGTGAATAGACCTGCTCTGATGTTGCAGTGCTCAATATTAGATCTTGAGCGGGTTTGTCTCAGCAATAACAGCCTCTACAGCAATTAGTCATACATCTGCTTCCTCAGCACTCAGCAGTGTTCAACACCTAATGGAGACTGTTCCATATGCGAGGCTTTTTGTTAACCGTTGCCAGGAGATAAATGCCAGTGTGGTCTTCGCGAGTGCTCGACGTATATAGCTCCGGGGCTTTTAAAAGTATTATATGACAGCGTGAATCATGCTGTGGATAGATCAGTGAATATCACAAGCTGTTTGCAACAGATTTATTGAATTAAATATTTATTTTCTCCCATTATTAATTTAGACGTTCATCAGATGTCTGGAAGAGTCAACAGCAATAATCGGGGGCTCGTGGATACCCTCACATTCGAGCCAATCATGTTCCGAAAATGTCCGCGCGCTTTCATTAGACCGGAATGCGTTCTGTTGCCCTGCGTGATGATAACTTTGCGGAAATGATCTCCGCGAGTCTACATTTTAAGAAGCAAAGTCGCAATTACTTCTTAATTGTATACTTGAGAGCTTTCCCTCAGGAAGAGCACTGATTTCCCCAGTGTGACCTCGTGGTTGGAGAAGGCAGCGGGCTGGATAAACAGCCCGACTTTGGCGCTTTGTCGAGCCAAGTGCACACTCCTCGCTTGTATTACCATAATGGCTACAAGGGGGCCCAATCAACGCCTTGATTGATTGGTTAATTGCTCAGAATCCGTCAACTGTACCCCGATGACCGACTGGTGTCGCCTCAGGGACTGTGGGATTTGTGTCAACATTTCCCCATGCCATCTCATTCATTCCCTCTCTCCTCGCCACTTGCCTACAGAGCGTGAAGCATGAGATTGGATTTACAGTGTAATGGAATAAAGCACATTGTTTCTCATCCGCGAGCGAGGCGGATAGAGCCGATAAACCCCCCCCCTCGACTTGCCCGGTTGGAAAGTTGATCAAGAAGCTGCGCGCACACGGGGGAGGGAAGCATTATGTTTTTCCTGCCTTCCTGTTCGGTTTACTCTCCAAGAAGCGCGCACGTCCTGGCGTTTTCCCGGCGCCGCTGCTATCGATTCGCTCTGCCGTCTTAAGCAGTGGTTTCTTTGGAAGGGAAGAGCGGGAGTGGGTGAAAAGAGGTCATCACCGAGAGATCAAAGGCGCAGACGTGACAGGTGTTGTGTTCGCTCCGAGAGGCTTGTCAGGCAATTTGTATGGGAGCAGACGTGATGAAATTCATACACCTTCGCTGAGGTCATTGTTGTGGCAGCTGCGATGAAGATTACTCAGCGTTTCTTGGCATCCGCGGCGCAAAACCCCCCGACGTGAAACTTAATCAGGAGGAATAAAATTATCTGCCTTTCTTTTTTAGATCTATACGGAACGTCCATTTTTCTCTCTGACTCCCAACCTTTATTTCCATTCACCGACTTTCATCTCCATGAATAGAGTGCCATTATCAGTTAATTAACTCTTATCTGCCTTTGCTATTACAATAACACTTCCCTGTGTCACACTGGAGCATAATCTGCTTAAAGTTACAATGTCGCCGCCGCCATCTCTTAACACAGCTTTACTTTCATTTCCATACGCGTGAAGCGAAATCAGAGAGAGGAACATCTATTCGTTCGGGCTGAAGCAATGAGAGCGGAAGGTCGGACTAGATGTAATTAGTCAGAATCCTAATGACTTTTGGAAACTGGCGCCGGCAGTCTGTCGCTCAATTTATGCTCTTGACTTTTCAGTTGCTCTTTATCAGTGTGATACTGCAGAAGTTAATCACTATCTCGTTACTATGTACAGCACTCGGCTAGAGGCTGCAGGTGCCACGGGCTGGAAATAATGTAATAATAACAAAGGAAATTAGCATTTTAATGCATTTTAATTGCATTGTAAATGATAGGGCTTTTCACATTGTTGTAAATGAGACACAGAGTAAATCCAGTCCCTTACCTGTTTTTTTTGTGGGGCGAAAACAAAAACACAGAACAATAGCGTTGAGATGACGCAGGTGCCGGTCTAATGAGAAAAGGAAAGAGCTGACGTTCGCAAACACTCTCCGCTTGATTCAATCTTAGAACAGAGAGGGTAAACAGAGGAGTTTCTTTTTTTATTTCGATTATTAACTTGTTTCAAGACTTTGAACTCAGTTGGTATGAAGCCTCGCAAATCACCAGGAGTTAAAGTGAGGAGAGAGCAGCGAGAGAACGAGAAAAAAAAACAAAACGCATTTATTGTCATTGTGAGCATGTTACCATGCTGAGTTTAGCATTTCAGATGAGTTAAGATAATCCTTCATCTACCCCCAGAGGGGAAATCCAGCTGGTACAGCAACTCAACGAGGACAGAAATAATCTACAGAGAGAGACAGAAGTTAAACATAAAAATAGAAATATGAACAGAATAAGACAGAGTCTACACAGAGCAAATAATGGTGCACTATGCATCTTATTTTTAACACTGAAATACTGTACTAAATAAATAGCGCCTAATGTTAAATATCAAATGAAAGCCTACTATGCATACAGCACTTGTGAAGGGGGCACTCTAATTGTATCAGGGGACATGGAACCCTCTGGACACCTCTTGGGGGCGTCACTGGAAATAAGAAAAATAATTTGAAGATTTATACTATTGGAACTTGAGACTTTGATAAGCTGTTGAAGTATCTGAGAAAATGAGACAGAACAAATTAATAAATTAGAGACAGACTCATTTAGGTGCACCGGCACATCATGAAGGCGCAGCCACTAATCCATTTTAATTACATTTCTTAAACATTATGTCAGCGATCTCAAACAGAAGTAAAGGTAGGAAAATATTAAAATAGCCTTGATGAAAATGTTAAGTCGCACTTGACAGATTTTCAGGTGCATGTGCGCCCTGTGACCCATGACTACTTAGTTCAGCCCTCTACAGACTCCAGTGGCACTAAAAACTGCTTCTGTGGTAGTTCCTGCAACAAAAAGTGTCTCTTAGGACCAAATTTTGACATTGTGGCACACACATACAGACACACTGGGTGAAAACATTACTGATCGATGATGTCACGGCTGGTAATCATGAAAATTTAGTGTTGGAAATTAGCTGCTGAGAGGCTGAGGGCGTGCTCGCTGCACTTCAACAACAAATTAGGTAAAGGTGTTATTTCTGTTATTCAGATTAAATAACAAACACCGGTTACATTAATAGCATTAGACAAACTTGCATGAACTTTCCTCACTCGCCAGATTCCCTCCAGAATGCACCCTCGTGTTTGTCTGATATAATATTCGAAATGGATGTAAAGGTCGAGCAAACAAAGACAGGTGCTGACGAATCATATCTTTTAATCTCACATCTTATTAGACAGAATCTCCCGCATCAGCACAGTTGGCCAACATGCCACATCAAACAGAGTGTAGGAGTGGACGCGTCCATCCTAATTAGTATGATGGAGCGCTGATATGCGAGTGATCTGAGAACCACGACACACACACACACGCACACGCACACACACACACACACACACACACACACACACACATACACCTTGAACCCAACTCTAATTCCCTGCTGTCTCGCTCACGTTCCAAGTATATCCCTGGCAATGGCAGCATGAAAAACGTTGGCACGCTCAAACTCATTAAAATACATAGAGGCTGATGTGTAAATATGCAGACATAAAGCACAGCTGTAGTTTTATGACATCCCTTCACACACACACGCACACAATCAAAGTATATTCTTGATGATGGCTGCGCGAGCCGTCTTGGCACATGAAGCCGAATTGCGCACCGTCATTTGAACGGGTCTGACTGCCTGTCATCGTCAGTGGACTCACACTTCAAGCCTGTAAGTTGTTTCTCTGAAGGGGCTCCAGTTACTCAGCAAGTATAGTTTGGCTCAAACATCAGGATTCAATTAAAATGTAAATTCTCGCTAAGCTGATAAACGGGAACAACAGTGCACTCAGTTCCTCTGGGCGCCAGACAGGAGGCGTCTTTTCTTTTTTTCTTTTCTTTTTTTTTCTAACGACACGACTTGGAAGTTCTTGTGCGGGACATGTGAGCAAAACGAGGCCCAGCAGGTAAAATTAGGATATTAGCATAAGGTCAGAGGTCGGCAGGACTCGGGCCGTTCTCAGGGATTCGCTGCTGTTTTTTTTTTTCCTCACCGCCTCTCTCGCTTCCTGCACATCACGTATCTTCTGTGGTCTTTGTCTGCTATATTGACAGCTCCCAGAAAA
>CAEMYA010000005.1:3096656-3119477 GCA_903131615.1 Diplodus sargus
AAAAAAAAAAGTCAGCAATGCACGTCACGTCAAAAACTCAATACGCTGAAGGGCAAACGCAACACTTTGGAACGCTGAATCCAGATAAGAGTGACCACATTTTCTGCAAGTCTTTCCAAACTGTTTCTGCACCAGCTCTCAGCTGGTTTTTACTTGACAGCACTGAAGGAGCACCAGTGGGACAGATGAATGCTTTGCTTCACAGGCCAACACCGAAGCGAGCGGCAGGTCCTCCAGGAGGAGTTTGTAATTTTCATCATTCAGATTCGGCGAGTGGTGGATATAAGTCACAAACTCACTTGCCTGGATGACATCTTCCCATTTGGAGACATTTCCTGGGATTAAAAATGCAAAATGTATTGACTCCAGTGACCAACAAATTACCTTCCTGGAAGACGCGGCTGCTCCCTGGGACGACAATGAGCACTGGGGCCGTGGAGGAACAGGTCCTGAGGAAAACCAGCAATGAGTATGTCTTAAAATGAAAAATCCACTGCCAAATCATATTGCTCAGACACATGCCTGCGCACACCAGGTGCTCGTCGTCCCCTCCTGACATTCAGACATCCTCACTTATCCTGTCATCACACAGACACAACAGCAGCCTTGTCCCTGCCCTCTAGATTATATCTATAGTGGCAGGCCAAGGAGAACTGATGAACCTGCTTATCATGCTGTTGACACTTGATGTTGTTGACAGCCAGTATGGATGGCAGTGTTAAAAAAAAAAAAAAAAAACGCTGTGTGAGGCAAACCACACACTCAGTCCTCTAACTGGAGAGAAAATATACTCTGACTCTCTCTTTGAATCTCCATCCATCTCCTTCATGTAACATGACATTCTGTGACCAATCAGTGAATACCATCTCTCTTTACTAATCAGTGTTTAATGTGCTTAATGATAATAAATAATAATCAAGAAATGTAGGACAATTGAGGCGACCACAAAGATTGACACAAAGATTTAGGATGGTTGTTGTCATCTGCAGCGGTGGAATAAATGCGCAAATCCTTTACTTAAAGGTGCGATATGTAACGAATTTTAGTTTTAGTTCAACGTTAAAAAATGTACCAACTTTATCAGCAGCATGTGAAGACAGAACAGTTATGACGTGACGTCAAAGATGGCTATGTATTGTGTTAGAAAACTACTGAAGTAGCATGCTAACCAGCTAGCCCTGTGCCTGAAAACCTTAGTCCAAAGCTCCTGTGCAAGTGGTGTAAACACCAACACTCGCCCGTTAGCCCGGCTGAATGCACTGCTAATTGAGCTAACTAGCTAACAGTAACTATGGTCATGGAACAGGTTACAGTTAGCATTTCTAACATATTTCACCTTTAAAGGTTACCTATTGTGCGTTTTGGTCTTTTACTGCAGATAATGTGATAGTTGAGTGTTGACAGAAAGTCTTTGGCGCTTGGACTCCCCCGAATTGTGTGTGCAAGACGGACGCCTGACGGTGGATGAATCTGCAAAGACATGGCGGTGATGGAGATGATCAAAACAGCAGCACAAATAAACTAAAGGCATAGACAGGATCAGATTTCAAGATATAACTGCAAGTTGATAGGTGAACGGTGAAGTTGTGTCACGGTGTGACAATGTACAGATGTGAGTGGCTGAAGTGAACGGCTGGATTTAATGGACGGCCAGAGACAACTCAGTGAGCAGGCATGAGAGGACTGAATGACAGGATGGTGAGAGTAATAAACTGAAGGCCCAAGCTTCCCGACTGAACTCCTTCTAGAGCTTCATTAGTCATACAGCAGGTGAAAACATTCACCTGAGGAGTCACGCTTCCATTAGTTCTAATGAGGGTCAATGCCGCTCCAGGAAGTAGGTCTGTTTACTCCTATTACACTTCAGATCTTGTTTTTTGAGATAACCACTGACTCTCAGATATTTGGCATCTGTTAACTAATGAGACACTGAATATCAAAGATATGCACAAGTATGCAGTGTAAAACCTTACCTAATTAAATTAAATCCTTTAAAGGATTTAAATTAAATCCTTTAAATTTAGCATTTTTCCCCATCGATTCAAATGCAATATCTCATGTGATCTGCACATTTCAAACTTGTACTGTTAGATTATTGCCCACACCAGATGTAAAATCCTAGGACAAATCAGAACAAATGTCGAGGCATTGGACGCCTGATGACGTGTATTGTGTGTTGCAGAGATATTTTAGCATGCCATCTGGCTAGCCGTGGCCTGTCCTCACATGAAAAGCGCCTGTTCTAGCGGTGTGAACAGCAACCCTTTCACGGTGCTCTGCGCTCCTGGTTCTTATTGCTAGCTGCACTGCTAACTGAGCTAACTCACTAATGGCAGCTACATTTAGTAGCAGTTAGTGGCTACTCTAGTTATATGCTACATATTGCACCTTTAAGCGAAAGTACCAACAAAACAAAAGGACTGGAATGAAGATCTGAGGGCTAAATGCACTTTAAGTATTAAAAGTACTGGTTGTGCAGTAAAACGTCCTCTGTGACCGCTGGAAGTGGAGCTGGTTTCATCTGCTTTCTATTCAGTTTGTTCCCGCCGTCCAGTGGCTCCCAACCTGAGGATCGGGGTCACGAGATAACTCTGCGGGGTCACGAGATGATTCATGAAAGGGAGGGGAAAGTTCTGATAAAGAAATCTGTATTCATTGTTCGGAATGTTCACTGAAGTTTTGCTTTTTTGTGTGTTTTACCTCTGTGGGCTTCAAACGGTTGAAACATCTGAGAAGTTTGGAGAAGAAATGTCTTTGTTCTTTGGTGAAACTGCTAACAACTCCTAAACAACCAGAACGTGACAAGAATGCAAGTCAAGGCCAGGGTTTTGTAACCAATGGTTTAATTTTTGACGTTGTATTTTATACGTTCATCATACATGTCATTGTAAAGTAGGTATAACTACACCTGTCAAATAAATGTAGTTGAGTAGAAAGTACGATATCGTTAAAGTATATCTAAAAGGATCCACATTCAGACACAGACGCAGGCAGCTTGAAAAACAAAAAGCCAGCTTTCATGATAAGCTGAAGTACAGAATCCAAAATGCTAGAAACAAAAAGTAGGCAAAGAAAAAGCGGGGACAAACCAGGAGCCCCGAAGTACAAAGGAGACGCAGGATACATGAATCAACAAAGAGTAAAGGGAAAACACAGACACACATGGGCAAATAAAGAAACAAAACATAGGTGTGCACAGGAAAAGGGGGCAGGAAAACAGACAAAGACCGGAAGTGGGAAGAAATCATGGTACATAATTTACAAAATAAAACAGGAAGTACCTCTTTTATTTGTAGAATAAACATTTCAAGTCAAAACTGTACCAAAAGCAGTGCCTGAATAACTGTTTTGACTTACTTTCATGTGTAGTTTTACTTTACGTTTGCATTTTCTTGCTTTTCTGTGCCATTGAAATGCCAGAGGTTTCAGTCACAGCTATGAGTGACAGCTGGAAACGCAAGTAACGCAAATACATCTTGTATTTTTTATGTCTACAACCTGATCTGTAAGCTCTCTGCACCGGATGAGAGAGAAACCATGGACAGAGATGTCACACTCCTGCAATATTGACTCTGAGGTTTGTTATCTCCAACAACACATGAGCAGATGTTAACGTTTCAACCCTTATAACCACATAATAACATGATATGGTTCTGAAAAAAAACGATTTGCCGGAGGGGCTGCTGAAGAACCGAAGCTTATCGGGTGCGCTCAGATATTAATATATAATGACAATGGGAGCAGTTCCTATTTATTATTGTTTTATATTCTCTGAATACACATTACAAACTGTAATTAATTGGATATTTGACTGCGTCACACTGAACCACTCTGACAAGTTAAAATAAGACACAGGAGAGAAATTGATGAAGGTGTTCGGATGGAGAAAGGGAGGAAATCTATTAGCAGTTAAATGACCTGAAAAAAACTCATTAACGTTCCCTCTGTGGCATGTTGTCATGTTATACTGTCCTTGTGATATGAATGTGCCGCAAGATAAAACATTTAAAACGGTGTAAAATAACACCTTTGGTCCGGCCGATGATGGGCATCCTTGTCTGAAATGACTTTGAGGAGGGAATCAGTTAACAGAAGTATTATTTTTATTTTTTCTGACACCTTATCCATCCTCAACCGTGCTGGAATGCACGCACGCGAAAGAAAAAAAAGGCCCATCGTCTGTGAGAGGCTCTTGAGAGCGCAATACATCTTTGACAAGACAACGGAGGGTAATTGAGCCGTCGCTTCTGATTCTCAACCGGCCTTGAAGACCTCGATCATCTCGAGAAGGGGGAGGGGGTTCAGTGAACATCCTTGAGGAGAGTGTTGTATCTATTATACAGCTGTTTATGCCGAGATGTAATGATTAGTAGAGCAGTTTTACGTGATGGATAGTTGCCTGTTTTTTTCCAAAATGCAAATATTTCCCCTGAAAGCATCAATTACTCAAAGCTAGTAGAGGAGAGCACTGCATAGAGGGGTGACAGGCACAGACTGCTTATCTCACTGTACTAACACTGACTCTAGATAGACTCTCACACATGAATCAATGATTAAAAGGCTCCGCTGGTGATGGATTGCTTCCATTTCAATGTTCAAAGTGATATCTGAATAACAGCCACAAAACAATAAATAATCTACAAAGCGTGCAAGTAAATATATATATGTGAGGCGTGAGAGCGGTTTCACATTTATTTACTGTTCGTCAGTGGCTCGATCTTCTTCTCGTCCTCCCACATTTAATATTTCGCTTAAACCCCCCCCCAAAAAAGCCCCACATCAAGTGTATGCACAGTGCGAGTGGCTCCAGCTCGGCCTCATTTGTATGCAAGCGGGCGATGCAGCAGCTGAGAGGCTAAGATATGAAAAATGGACGTCCTTGAGTATCTACTCCGCTGTACATTCCACAAGAGGGCCCTGCAATTGATCTCGATCGAGCCCAATTATTTTTTGTTCCATCTCTAAAGCGTAACACGTTGGAGCAAAACGTCCGATGCTGTTCCCCGTCGCAGGAATGTGCGATAAAAGACATCAATCTGCACTGATGTGATACCAACAGCACTTCTTGTGTCTGGCTCCCCGTCTCAGGGCTCAGCAACAGGTGCAGGCTGATCAGAGGGATCATCGTCGGTGCAATACTGCTCTCTAGTGGCACGTCTCAGGTTTAGCTTTAAGCACAAGCTCCATGTTGATTTCACTGTAATCATCCCTGGTGTCCACACAGGCTGTGAAGGGATCAGTTCCTAAAGGGATTCTGATAACAGATGGAAGATTAAATTAAGATAATTAAGTCGATCCAAAGGTAATGTGAGGCTTCTGCAGTCCGAGTTGGACAAATGAACCAAGTGTTGTCCAAAGTTATGGGCTTTTTGGCATAAAATTGCTTCTTTTCGCCCCAAAAGGGCTGTAACTTTTGGAGCTGCTTGCTTGAGTTTGGTAAAAAACGTACTACAGAAGCCTCATACTAACACAGGCAGAGTCAGTGTGGATTAAACTGCAGATCACTTTTCATTTCCTTTTTTTAGGCGTCTGACGATGGTGTATTTCAAATTTCCGGTCCATTTCGCATGTTTACATCCTGTACTATTTTAAAAATGATATTCAAAACAAAAACAAAATCACAGTAACTTAGGCTGGGTAAAATTTAAATAGAGAAAAAAAAAGGGGACTTCCTGACCTCCTGTGTGACAGACTGAAAGCCACAGCTCAGATTCTACAAGATTCACTATGTCGTCTGCAGGAACCGAGATAAAACTTGAAATGAACGTCACAGTTGGTGGTTGGAAAAACACACCCCGGTCAATCCCTAATATACTGTATATGTACACATGTATACACAGTGTTGTCGAAGTACCCAGAAGCTACAGTATCTGATATTACTGTATACTACTAATCAAAAGTCATCTTTGTTGGCGATAAATGTACTCAAGTATGAAACATACAAGTAAAAGTGAATCATACATATATTAACATGTATGTGTGTATTGTATACAAGTCAGGTCGACTGATTATCGGATGTAATATTCGGCTTTTTCCAGATTTTTGGAAGCTGTGTGTTTATTTTCAATCAGATTGCCCCCCCCCCAAAAAAATAATAAATAAATAAATAAATAAAACACATTTAAAAATGTGCTACTATGTAATCTGCAAAGTAACTAGTAACTAAATCTAATAGAATAATACAGTGGAGTAAAAAGCACAATAGTACAGTAAATAGTACAGGTATCCAAGGCTTCATAGCCTACTTAAGTACTGTACTTTAGTAAATATACTTACATATGCTACATTACATCACATGACTGTGTATATCCTGTATATCACCACCTCCTTCAAGTATATGAATGATTGCATTAATAATTCAGTATTTATTTCATATTTGTATTTATGGCACTCAGCACCCTTGCACTAATGTATTCTTGTTTACAACTTACAAACCGTCGGAGTTGCTTGTCATTTATTATTGCTGTTTACACACCGTAGATATTCTATATGCACATCCGTTTTTCCCTACTTGCTTAAACATCACAGCTCAATGCTTGATTTTACCCATTTCGGTTCTGCTTTGTTGTCTCTTCGGCGTGTCTATTTTTTATACAGCTTCCAGAAAGTTTTTCTTGAAACTGTAAGAGCACTGAAAATTCAAATGTATTGTGTGTACTTCACTTTTTATACCTATTTTTCATATTTATATTTCCATATGTAATGTATTATTTTTATTCTATATCCTGTGATTTTGCTGTACTCATAATTTCCTCGTGCGCTCATCTTACAATAACAATACAGGCATTCTGAACGCAGTCAGTAAGTATTGTGCACGCATTCTAAATCAGTATCAACCAATGGAGCTGATCCGGAACAGCTAGTTTAAACGGCTGGTGCATTTTAAAGGGCACTCCACCTAATTTTACACATAGTTCTGTTCACTTGTCTCAGGCAGTACAGTTTTACCTGTACATACAGCTCTATAATGTCTTCTGTTGGTCTGGAGGGAAATCCCCAAGGTTTGCGGAAATAGTGCCAATGATGTCATCAGGGTTGACTCGGTGTGTGCTTGAACTGACCCTACTAACCTTCCACTACCCATACTAACCTACTAGTTAGTGTCAGAAAAAAGTCTTAGTATGTCCCAATTGGGGTATGTGAAATGCAGTATAAAAACCAGGAAGTCTTACTACATCCGATACCATTTTGCAGTATGCAAGCCGGCAAGCTTTTCTACATCATGGTGTGTCACGCGATTATAAACAAAGCTGAGAGAGCACAAACATTTGACAGATAACTAACAGATGTCAGCTCGTTTTCACAGAAGAAAGGACATTCAAGTGGGAGTACTATGATCTTCATACAAAATTTCTTGCTGAGGATGCGGTGGATAAAGGAGCGAGAGGGTCAATGATCAAGCAGCACTGTCATGACGAAGTAGTATGCCAAAATTGTATACATACTGCACGCAACAGTACGTACTTAGTAGGGGAAGCTGCGGTATGTAGTAAAAGTATGCAATTCGGAATACACTGCAAGTAGTCACCTAGGAAGCTGGAGTGCTCTGATGAAATATGCAGTTGAGCTGCATTATGGGAAATGCAAGATCCGATCTTTTAGGAGCAGAATACACTAGAGACCAAAAACACCTTTAAAAGGCCGATCTGCTAAATATAGAATTTGTACACCCCCCCAAAATAACATCAGCAGCAGAAACAAATCATCTGGAATGTCTGGTAAGAGTGTGATAATAAGTAAATTAAGTCTACTTTGGAAACACAGTGTAGCTATTGTTCCTCTGCAGTGCGGGAACATTGTTAAGACGTAGCTTCTCACACGAGGTTATACAAGAAAAACAACACCAGGAAGATTATAGACAACAGTTTAATTACAGAAGACCATTTTCCCCGAAACAGAAAGAAAAAAAATAAATCGAATTTCCCTCAACTCACAAAGCTACTGACTGGAGAGATCTGACGCCAGCAACCACGGGAATGAACATGAAATCAACAAACAGGACGTGTGTTACAGTAGGAGCCTGTAACGCTATGGTTTAGGTAGATCGTCATCATGCTGCTGCTGCTGCTGCTACGTTAGTGATGCCAACCAGAGTTCAGAGTTCATGTTTGTACACTGCAGCTTCTCGTTGCATACACAGAAAAGGGTTTCCAAAAGGCATCAGTGACGGACGCTCCACGATTTGTCATCACAATACGAGGGATTATCATTAAAACACACTTTATGCACTTTTCCCAAAAGTCCCAAAATACATTTATACAGCATTACATTTGTTTTACTTTCTCTTATTATTATTTTTTGTAATTGTTCAGAGTCTGTACACTGATTATATTGTTGCGGAAACAAACACGGGAGGTGGATCATTTTCAGCATCTCCTAAAAATATCATGAACAGATCATCTGAAATGCAGTGTCAGGAAAAAAAAAGCAAAAAAGGCACAGTAATAATGTTTTCAAAGCAACAGAATACCAGGAAATACCAACGAAGAACGCGCAGAGTTTGTGGACCTCTACCAGCCTGTGGTAGATCAACACGAAGATCACAAGGAACACAAAGAACACAAGCGGTTGTTAAAAACATTTTTGGTTAGTTGTCATTTTGCAACATCATGAAGAAAAGTAATAACTGAGTTGTGTTGATAACTTCTTCAAAAGTAAGTCAGCCTTGAGCTCTGTTTCATGAAATGTTTTAAGCCATAGCTCAGTCATGTGTATCCACGATTGTTACACATTTTTAAAATCTGATAATATTTTTCCGCAATTCACGACTTCAGCTCAAAATTACAATTTGTGACACCAAATCTGATTATCTTACAGCTGGATCTACAACTACAGCACATCTGTTTTCATACGTGTTAAGGTACAAAGCACAACTTGTTCGACACTTCTGAGGACCTTTTGTCTGATTCGACAACAAAATAACAAAACTTGTGTTCACACTGTTTGCACACAAACCTTTTCTGACTTACAGGTGCTTACATGTGAAGCTGTCGCGGACAGAACGCAGCAGTAGAGGTGATAGCATACAGAAAAAAACAGCCTCTTGTCGACTGCCACGAATCGTTCATTTATCTCGTCGGCTCGTCCTCGCTCACTTCCATTCACAGATCTAATAGGTGCCTGAATTGCATAAATGTGCTGCTTTGATCACCGTGATATAGTAAAAACAGGGCCAGCTATGCAAATGAGGCCATTACTTTAAACAATTAGAGCATTCATTATCAGATAGTTCTTTGTCAACATACTTTGTGTTCCAATAACACATGTGCAGCATTAATGAAGCATTGAGAGCAATAGATCGACACACGTATGCAGCAAACTGCCAGAAAATTAGTCTGATTGAAAATTTCCAGCGTCGATTGTTATTCAGTTACTGTTTTGAGAACAATGTCTATAGACAGACACGCACAGAGGAAGTAATGTCTGCAGTGTAATGTACCACAGAAGCAGGAACTAAAAACTGTCAATCTACTCATTTCCCTAATTGCGCGGCTATGATGAGGAAATTGTTTTAGACCTGTGACAGGAAGTGGCCTTGGACAAACAAACAGAAAACCGCTCCACTTATCTGTATCTCACTGACCACCTCTGAGCTTAGAGGTCAGCGGTGTTATCCTCATCCTAGCTGACAGCTTATGAGGCACACGGGCTTGCTGATCTTCATCTGTTATTGCCAACTCATCAGATGACCTCTTCTATTTTTTTTTTTTGAAAAGAATACAAAGTAGAAAAACAACTTAGTATTAAAAACCACCAAACACACACACACTCATACACACACACGCACACACTTGCATCCAAATAAACATCTGCTCTCATGTGATGAGAGTTAGGCTGGCAACGATCACTGAGGTCGAATGTAAGAAGGCAGTGCATGGAAAAGGCAAAACTGGCATCAGGAATTGATTAGGTGGACCTGCTCTCCACCCGCGGCTCGCTGTGGCTCACGGGGCCGTCTTGGTGGCTGACTGTCACTGGGGGAGAGGGCGTGTAAGGGGGCGGGGCTTCGTTCACGCTAATGGAGTCTCCTCCCTCAGAAATGAGAGGAGTGTGAGGGGAGGGACGGGGAGCTGCGGCCTCGTCGCCATGTGCACACTCGCTATATGGAGGTGGCTTCAGATCGTCCTCTGAAAGGAAACAGGAGAAAACAGGTCAGTTGATCTAAAAGAAAATAAAAAAAATACAAGAATTGGGTCAAATTAGCTTCAACGAGGTTGCACGATTTATCAAAATAAGGTTACAGCCTTGACTCATTCCTGCAAATCTAATTCTTTATGAGACAATGGTTCTGCCTTGCGCGCCCTAGTGAGGAGATCCAACGCATCGAAACAAACGCTCAGTTTCTCCCATAGCTGCATTCAGCAAATGACCAGCATGTGCTGCTTCACATGACAAACTGTGCACACACAGGCGTGGACATCAGTGTAAATAAGCAGAGCTGCAGCAGTTCACTGACTAGTTGTCAACTCAAATCATTTACCAACTATTTTGATGATTTATTTATCAGTTTGAGTTACTTTTTAAAGAGGAACATTTTAAAAAGTCAAAATCCTTTAGTTTCAGCTGTGTGAGTGTGAACAATGCTGTATGGCTGCAAGACCTACAGACCTACAGTACATGAACAAGTAGTTCTATTACAGCGAGACCGGAGACACCTGATATCTCTCATGTGGTATCCTTTATGGAAAAAAAGATCAAACAGTACGTGGGGGAGAAAATGAGGTTGCAAAGCAACATCAAGTAATACAATTAGTGCTGAAATGTCTCCACTTCCACCCGCTAGAACCACATCCTGCTGTCAGATTAATGAGCACTTCAGATCAGATGGGTTGCCATTTGCAAAAAGAGCAGAGTGAAACCTGATACAAAGACTACAACAAGTGCCTGGGCTGACTTATGTGCTCTTTTCACAAACTCACAATGATATATTGAGAGACCCAAATCTGTGGTTGGTCAAGCGAAATACACAGACATTTGAGTGTGATGAAAGCACTTAGGCGGTTTACTCTTCTTTAGATATGACTGAAGAAAGGGGAACATCCGAGTGACTTAGGAGAGACATAACATGGGAACCAAAGAGTAAAGTAGCTCAACCAGTAGTAGGGATCTGACTGTTACCAATGCACCAGCAGTGAGCCAAGTACTTGAGCCCCTCTCAGCTAAAAGAGTCGGACTACAATGTTTACCATTTAGTGGCTTTGCTTCTGGCAGCACAGCTACAACAGAAAGAGTCAACTCTTCATTACAACTCAACAGAGAAAACCCTCAAGCTGTTGGTTTCATACTTATTCAGAGAGTTGATGACACAGCGTACTTAAAAAGTGCACTTCAGGCTAACAAACTACTCTATGTGAGCATTTGTGTGAGCTCATTATAATCACCAGAGACTAGTTTACAGATATAAGTAATGTGTTCTGGAGTAGCAATTGCAGACTCCATCTGGTCTTTATTTCTTGGCAGTGGCCCCTAAAATCAGTAAGAACATATGAATTTCCAAACTGGAAATCATGTGTTGTTGTCTGGCAAACGTAAATATCGCCGGCCAAAATGTCTGTTGGGAAAAATGCCAAATAAGGTAAGATGTTGCCTCCACAACCTATATTATGCACAAGGTAATTGTCTCCACTGTTAAGACATTTGAAAATTCACATTTCAAGACTACATTCATGTTGTAGCCTTTCACATTTTAAAGTTGTAAATGAGAAACTGCGGTGGATAGCAGCTAACCCCAGTGGCTCACAGGAAATTATGAATAGAGACGTGGAAGGGGAAACACCAAGGAGGAAGTCACTTTCCTGGGTCGACTTCAGATGTTTGGTGAATGAGGGGGCAGCAGACTCATTGTACAGTGTTGTGTTTAAGAGTGTGTGTGTGTGTGTGTGTGTGTGTGTGTGTGCTACCTCCAGAGACTGCCTCATATGGTGGTGGCATGTCCAAGTGGGAGTAGGATGCAGCTGGTGGCAGAGCTGTAGAGGGCTCTTCTATCGACAGGTCATCCTGAACACCATACCAACTTGGCCAGACAGAGGTTTGCTACAAGGGAAAGGAAACAAGAGAGTCAATGACACACACAAAAGAAGCAGAAGCACTAATAAAGGTGTCAATACATGTACACATAGGTCGTGAAAAGATGAAGCTGCGGCAGTCATTTAGTCTTTTAGCTAAAGCCAACAATTCCCATGTAAGACTGCTTCCACTGTGAGGATACTCCGTCAGCTGGTCTGACTGTACACATCTCTAGAGAGGACACTGCTGCTGGTTCTGACAATATTGGATTTACACATTGGCTCCTCCAAAGAGCCTACCTCATTAAACTCTTCACTCCAGGGCAAGACTGACAAACGAGTCTGAAGCACAAACATCGCTAAACAAACAGCACGACATCCTTCTTGGAGAGGGATGAAATGCAGAAGGTGTGACATGCTTCAGGTATACTTTTTTTTCTGTGTTTGAAACGTTGAGGTTTTTTTTTTTAACATCGGGCTGACCAGGATGGAACGTTTTCACCCCAAACCCTGTGACCCGCGTTAACTGCCCATAAAGTCGTTTACACAAAACGCTGGAGCGAGACGTCTGCCTGCGGCTCACATAAACAGGCGGTGGCTGCGTACATTTCACCAGGCTGTGACACCCGCTGTTAATATTTTTTCTGTGATATACTTCAGTATATCAGCCCCAGTCAGTGTTATCAAATGACCAGTTAGAGGCAAGTGTTCCTCCTGTAACCCCTTCCTGCTCTGAAGATGCTCTAAATGATTTCAACCATATAAGCAAGCTAATCGCCACAGTTACAGGAAGAAGGAACATCAACTGCATGCAATGATTGGCTGAGGCGCTGAGGTGACCGCAAAACTGCCATCCTGTTGTTGTGGGCGTGATAGAGAATTATGAGGACAGATGGAGCATGGACAGATCATGGCCCGCTCAAGGTTATTACTGCAGAAATCACCACGGAGCCACAGAATTATTGCAACATGTTTCTGCCCAATCAAATTGGAACCCTTGAACCCAGGTGAGCAGTCGCATCTCTGCAGCATGGGGAAGAATCACCACAATTTCTGTAATCTTAAAGAACTGGACCAAAACAAATTAATAATCAAATAATCGACAAACTATTAAACTCTTCAATCTCTCCCCATGGCCTGCATGTATCAAAAGTTTTTCCTCTTCTTCACTTTTCAGTTAAGCCGTGAACAAGATTGTCCAAGTTTGAGAGTGATACTACATCAAGACTTTCTTGCCCCTACTCTTGTTTGATTCATTTAAGCCCAGGACTCGAGTCGTCCTGGCGTCTCTCCAGAAAACTTTCAGGGTGCCGGGTTATGGATGACTGTGGGGCCTCCCTGCTGCACATTCCATTAAAATCTAAACAGGGAACATTATACACCAGAGAGGGCAGAGGGAACAAGGGGGAGAGGAAGAAAGGAAGAGAAGCAGAAAAAAACGGAAGAGGTGAAACGAGAAGGATGTAGAGCAAATGGAAGAGCTGTGGCACAAGGAGGAGGTAGCACGGCTTGTGGGGCGAAACTGAACATGAAATTAGCCAGTATATGCATGTCTGATAAGACCTAAAGAATAGCGTTCATACTTGCTCTCAAATCAGACAAATATTTCAGATAGAACACAGGATGTTATAAGTTGACTGGGAAAACCCAAGGTCAATAGTTCAGGAATCTCTCAGTTTTAACTGCTTCATTTATCTTTTCTATAACTGGGGCATTTCCTCTTACGTAAATAATCCAAACAAAGCTAAAAATATCAGAGTCTGTGCCTCTGCCACAATGAAAAACAACTCAAAAGACAGGCCATATCAAGATTTACAGGAAATGACTAAGCTGGCTTTTGATGAATCATTCTGAGAAATATACAGCAGCCATTTATGCAGCATCTTTTGAAATAAACTACTAAGAAGTGGACAAGTTGGAAACCTGTTTCATATGATTCACGGAGCATATTTTAGGAAGGTTCTGAATCATGGAGATTGCTTCCAGGTGTTTCAGAGAGGCAGCTAAGGAGAGAGGCTCCAGGAAACCTGACGATCATGAAAAGGCTGCGCAGACTTGATGTTGAGGAAAGGTATTACTATTCTAGACGTATCACTGAAAACATCGACGCGAATAAAAAAGTATGTCTGAAAAGCATGTGACGGTAAAAAGGAATTCACAAAACAAGATAACTATCAAGGTCACTCCAGCGATCAAATGACTCTTAAAATGGCAGACCAGACGAACTACATCAACATCTATTGCAAATGAAACCTTATCAGAGACGATGCAACATCTCTTATGGCTTCCATTAGACAAGAGATAGTAACGACAACAAAAAACACTCAAATGTAGAGAACTAATAAGACCTACGAAGAGGCATACGCTGTCTGTAAATCAGTCTTCTCCTGCCTTCCTGTCTGTGTCTTCTCTCGTGATATTTGCACAAAAGAATCTCACAGACATGGTTGAAATTTTACAAACTTGTTAAAGAAAAGAAAAAAAGGCAAACAATCACACATTCACTGTAACTCTCCGACTTGGAAAATATCATGGCTGTAATTTGCCCAGCCAGACCTCTGACGTCAGCAAGATTAAAGGAACTTAACAGAAAACTTTACGTGTAATTGCACTTGCAAACCACAAGCTCGAGCCTATAAATGCACATCCACCCGACCGCTCAACGCATCACCGAAAGTGAGATGTAAGTGAAAGCTGACTGGCTGAAAACCACATGCCTACTCGAAAAGAACAAACAACTCCTCTGCAAAAATGTAACACTACTGCTGTGACCTTATTTGACTTTCTCTTACTGCTGGCCTGCACACAGTTCTGAGAAACCAAACTTTGCTTGAAAACGCTCTACATCCAGTTATCAGTGCTGCTGCTTGGCTAAAAAACAACCTTAAGTAGTTAAAGCAGATTACATAAACATTTTTTTGTACTGTGCCCGTAACTGCATGGATTCTTCCTGGCATATAATGTTATTACAGCACAATTTAAATTGTGTGTAAAAAGGTGCTTTTTCTGCTAAAAATAATTTGTATAATAATAGCATTAATTATAAACTTATAGATGTAGGACCTTTTAAAAACAAAGTTAGTACTGTTAGCCCATTTGTAGGGACCTGCCAGAGAATCTTGGGCAGTGATCACGTTCACAGGGAGTTAGCAGATCACAGATTTAACCAGGGGCCGGGCTGTCCAAATGAAAGGCTGGAGGTTCGATTCCTGATCTACAAGTATCCTTGGGCAAGATACTGAACTCCAATTTCCTGGTGTTGAAAAGCACTTTGAGTTGTGGTTAAGACTAGTGAAGCGCTTTACAAGTACAGCCCAATAACCATTTTAAGTAAAATCTTCAAACCAATTCTAAAACACACAGTCTGAAGGCCAGCAAGGTGTAGTTGGTATAATGTGGCAGCTTCTCCTGTGCATGTCAAAAGCCAGCAGGGTTTACACTACAGCCTGTGAGTAACACGCCTACTAATTCCAGAATAAAGCACAATGTAATAGTCAAGTCTAGAAGAGATACACGCATGGATGACCCAAGTCCTCGAGTGTCTGCTTGAATCTGAAAGTTTGTTTGAGCTAAATGCTCTGCTCCTTCTCTGACTGTGAAGAAATACTCAACAGTCTATTACGTAATGTATGTTGACAAGCACGCACACAATGGAGAGCCTCTCACATTATAGCCACTAGCCCAGCCATAACACAGATACCCACTCTCTAGGTCATAAAATGTGTTTCTAGGGACGAAGCTTTATCAGACTCCTTGTGTTTCAAGTGAAGACACAAGGACAGTAGCTGTCCCCTGTGTCTTCTGACCCTCCTGCCTCGCACACTACGTAGGGATGATGTAATGCCTCCTGCATTTGTTGCACATCACTCTTGTGAGGGTGCAGTTACCCCCCTTAAGCTCACTCTGGAGGAGACTGCATTACTGCAACTTAGAGTTCAACTGCAACATTTGAGCATTTAAAGCAACCAAAAACTGTTTCAAACAAATACAAAAACACTAGGTTTAACAGGATCCTGCCTCGAGTGCAACCTCTCTGCTCAGTGAACCAAACTCAAGTATCAGATCCTAAAAAAGGGCCACACTCTACACTTTATCCTCAGGCGGCCTAAACTGCTTCAGCGGTTGGCCGCTTGAATACGAGTTTTCATGTGCATGTTCGTCTTGGGGTCTGCACTTACACTCTGCCTCTCACACATCTGATGAAGGTAGGCCCTTCCTCCAACGATGACAATCTGGGCATTACGAGGGTTGCTCAGGTAGGCTGCCAGCTGCCTTTGCCTTGATCGGTACCAGCACACATAGAAGAATATCTTGATGATGATGAATATGATGACAACTCTGAAAGAGAGAGAGGGACAGGAAAAGGGAATGGGACCATGTTGATCAACTTTCAAACTCATCCCCTATTTACAATAACAGATTATAGAAGATGTACTCACATGTACCAGTACAGCTCCATTTTCTTGAGATGTCAATCACAGAGTACAGGCTCTCATTGCTGGGGAACTTGCTGATCCCTGGCACAAACACTAATAACCCTGAAAAACGTAAACGATTTTAGGTATTTTCCCCCAATGAGCAATGTCATCACTATATTACGTTATCGAATAAAATTATAATAAGGCACGTTATAAGTAAAGCTAACTCAGAAGCTCAGAGCATCTCACCACTCAAGCTACGGGTTCAATGTTCAATCTTCAAGCACTTTCTGTAACTTAAAACAGATGGTAAGTTTAGCACGACAGCTCCTCCCTAAACCCAGCTACCTAACTTAGCAAGACGCAAACAAGAGACACACAAGTACTCACTTTACGACGACAGCTCGACCTTCTCTCTTAGCTGGAAAGGTGTGCCATGTCTCTTTTCGTTCCGGGGAAGTGATGCGAGTGGAGCTCCAGGAACCAGCTGCGGCTACAGCTAGCTGGGTTAAGCTAGGCTAACGTGTAGCAGCAGGCCACAACAACAACAGTCGCTACTTACCCGAGCCGCGAACAAAACGACCACAGAAATGGACCTTCTTTGTCTACATATCTCCTTGGTATTACACACAAGGTGACTGCTACTCGTTAACTTAACATTAAGGAAACAATTTAACTAGTCCGAGCGACTTTATTAGCTAGCGTTAACTGACTTAGCTCATCCCTGTGCGCTCAATACTGCTTTAGGTTTCACAGAGTGGGCGGCGTTCACTGGACTATCGCCTTCCTCGGTGCTTCCCGTAAACTGCTCCCCCTCCCTCACACAACATACATAACGTTAATCATTACAATTAATCGGATGTAGTTGTTTTTTAAAAGTTGAATTGTCATTGTCGCTGTAATGGCGACCATTTTGCCAGCTAAGCAACATGGAGCTTCTTTTGTGTAATAGGTTTATCATGGGAATTATGATGAATGCCCATCTCAGGTAACGTTAGGTTCATATTTGATGGTTTAATTAATAAAAAAAAAAAAGGCACGTAAAGGAAAACTGCCAGAAACAGTGCAATTGTTAAAGACTTCATAATAGTATTAACACGTTGAGGAGAACATCTCACAAAAAAGCTACTGAGAAAAAATTACCTTTCACGTGTTGTTGCTAGTGCATTGTTGTCCTTTAAACGCACTATTAATTCCGACGGTCTGTGAAAGTAGCATACATTCATCTGACAAAGGGTTAAAAATGGGAACAAATTCAGAAAAAAAAACATGTATTTCAACATGTCACACTGTTATTTCGTTCGTTATTTAAGACCAGGCGTTCAATTGACATGTTAACGTTTGTTAACATCACCTTGAAATATTGAAAAACTATTAAAAAAAATACCCTTTTAAATACATAGAAAATGTAACTGAATTGGAAATATCAAAAATGATCTCAAAGGTCATATCAGGTTGTTCCTTTCTCTCAATTATTTGCCTCCATCTAGTGGTCGTTCTTTCACAATGCAGTGTATCAGTACAAAAACACATCCAAATTGAATTTTGGGATAAACAAAAACTAAGATAAATGTATAAACTGAAAAGAAAAGCAGATCTATCACAATATACATGAGACATATGTGACTGGGCTGATTTCAAAGTTGACCACATAGAATCAGTAGTATCTTCAAGATGTCTATCATGACAGACTTGACGTAGTATTTTAAACGGTAAACGTTTGTTATGATAACTGCTAATGCCCTTATCAGATCACGCATTGAATAAAGGTAAAAGATGAATAACAGTGACAACATCCAACAGTCTCATAAAAAAAAACCACAATGATATTGTAGTTTTTGTTTTGTATGTGCCTGTGAATCATTTCACAGTGTATTTATTACAATTTACAAACACCTTTGGTGACAATTATTTCAATATTAAAGTCATCCTGCAGCCTTTTGTCAAAAAACCCAACTACTTGTCAGACGTGTCTGATTTATAAACCAGTATCACATATGAGTCGATGATCATGTTCTGTGAAAGAGAGCGGTTTGCAAAGCTCTTCACCAAAACCCGACTGGCACATTGTTGCCCAAAACTGTTTATGTTTAACACAGCAGTTTTTAATAGCAAATTACATTTAAATTAACAGTACTTCATCAGCTACGTGTCCAATAAAACAAACGCGATGCTTTTTCAGTAAAGTGACACTTCTGAATCCATTATTTTTCGGTTGTCTTCCACAATGATAGTCCGTCTCGGGTAGGTGTCCATGTCCACAAATATGTAACGAAACTCGTAGTTCCCGTCAGGATTCTGTAAAGACACAAGAAGTTAAAACCGGGATAGTTTACATGAATATTGCTGCTTCAGGATGCCACATCAAATTCAAGAATTGCATTTTTACAAAGGCACACACCAACCTCTTTCGACTCAGAATGCACAGTTCCTTTAATGCCGGGCTCGGAGCCTTCGATGTAAAACTTAAGCTGCATGTGCTTCCGTCCGTCCTTCAGGTACTCCATGTGACTGCAGTGGAAACACACACAACATAATCAAAACCCAGCAATACCTACAATACCATGACTCAGATGCATACTTATGTATTGTGCAACCTATCAATACATCCTTTTCTTGAGAGGGTGCTGAACACTATACTTTTGATTTGTCATATTATTTAACCCGCACACTGATCCTAGGAATAAAAGTCTAAAGAAGTAACTGGACAGAAATGTGCAACTTGTTCATTATCTCAAGTACTAAAAATAAAGCTTGTTTGGACCGAGTAGTCAACTTCCCACCTGACTTGCTGCCTCCTCCCTCGACGGGTCGTCTCCCCATAACACTTGATTGGCTCTCCGAATGCACCGATCACCTACATTTTCCAATAACAAACATGTTTTAATGCTTTTTAAGAAAACAAGAATTAAAGAATCGCATGACATGACTTCACATAATGTCATAAAAGACATCTACATAAAACACCATGCAATAACTGCCACAATAAATGTGTACATTGAGTGTAACACCGCACAATAAACAGTACAGCCGATCTCATTCTTACCTCTGGGTCTAACCTGACTTTGTTGAATGCTTTCCCGTAGACTTTATTTGGACTCGAGGAAGAAAACAGCTCCTGAAACACCACATATAACAGCCCACCTGAAACACACACACACAGCGCAACACACCTTATTGTTATTTAATTTTAAATGACATGTTAAATGTGATCGTGTGTAATTGGAACTCTTTAAGTCACCTGTCACTCCGAGCCCGACGAGGACGACTATGAAGTAGGTGAAATCTCTGCCGGCGTTTTTCACTGAAAGATATTGAGGTTAGGAGCCATCATCAGTCAACTGTAACTAATAACTGTGTATTTTATTAAGTGAAAGTATGATTAAAACGTTTCCTGTTTATATTATCACAAATGCAAACCGGTGCTTGCTGTTTTCAAAGGATAAATGTTGCCTTCATGGCTCTTGCATTGCATTAAACTCAGAATCCATTTAGTGTATGGACTCAAAGATCATTAGGCTATAAATAAGATAAATAGATGATTATTACTGTGTAAAATACTATAACAGATGATGAAAACTTTTTGAACCACTGTGCATAAAGCCACTAAGATTTGAATTTAAATGCAAGACCTGTTGATGGCATTGTCATCACAGTGGGAGATTATTTTATCATATGACGCATCTCATCTGTGTCAGTACCTTTCTGTGCAGTTGAAGGCTGCGGGCTCCCGCTCTGGTACCTGGAAACTGATTTGTCTCTCTCCTCGGGGTTGCTTTTATTCCAGGTTCTGAAGTCGAGGGAGATATTTCGCCGTCTCTGTGCCTGAATGAAGCAGCTCACTGCTGGGAGAAGAGACGAAGGAGCCTCGACTCTTCTGAGGAAGGTCAGTCTCGATACTGTTGACAGTGTCCTGTGTGTGTGGACGAGCACGCACTTCTGTGTGGCTGTCTGTTGCAGAGCTTTTAGTACCTGCACATAAGCCATGACTGTGTCCTCTGTGAGTTAGCTTAAACTCCAGTTGACTTCTTGCACAGTCAGCTAGCAAGCAAAGCAAAGCTCAGCTGTGTGTTTGTCAGCACGGTTAAAAGCTCAAGTAAGCGAGCTAACGCATTGAACACTACCGAAAACTACCGGAGGCGACATAAAAGTGGATTCTTTGACAACATGAATACATGAACATTAACTGTACAACGCAAACATACTGCTAGCAGGTGGGTCGGTCGTGTGAAGTGGTGTTTGTACTCAAGAGGGCGCATGTATATGTCGTCATGCAAAGTCCGGAGGAATTATGGGAGATGGAGTTTTATGATGTAGCATCAAGTGTTATCAAACAGATGTACAAAAAACAGTGTGCACACCTTCAAAGACTGAAAAAAATACGTTAATGATATTGTATGTAGCTGTTTAAGTCATTAAAATGGTGAAAGGTATATTAACTCCGGGCTTTACTAGATAAATCTAAATATTTATGTATATAGTAGTAATAGTGGTATTATTTTTATTATTATGTAATTGTATATATATATATATATATATATATATATATATATATATATATATATATATATATATACTTGGATTATGCAAAATGAGCTGCAACATGAGTGCAGGTAGTCACATATGGTATGTGCTCCCTTGTGTGTTTTTGGTCTCTTCCAATTCCTGAGGGAAGCTCTTTAATTGTTAAAAAGAATTGTAATTACACATAAATATCTCAGGTGTTGTTAAAACCCACAAAGGACATGACCTCAGTATCCCCAGTGGTACAGGTACAGCATGGCACTGAACAGAATAGAAAAATAAGTTCGACAAAATAAATAGGCACGATAAAATCAGTAAACATTAGTTTATTGAAAACATCTGTCCAGCATTTTCTTAATGTTTTATCAAATAAATATGCAAACGGGTTAAAAAAAACTCCACAATGCCATGAAGTTTGACAAAGAGAAAAGACGAGAGAAAACAGATAATGTTCAGACATCAGTGGAGGTGGGAAGAAATAAAGGTTAGTCGACGGGTCAGTAGAGTCATGTATATGCACCTATATTTCAGTTTAACATCACTTTTATTTCAAACATTCTGCGTTTTCGTCTTCTGAACAAGGCTTCTTGTAATCGGTTTAGTTATAAAAAACAACCTGATACTCTATTGTAAAGACATGACATCGAAGTAAGAAACATAAACGTGAAATAAGCAGCTGAAATATGCAATTTCAAATCTGTGATGGTTACATGACAATGACTTAAAAAAACCTGATTCTGTTTCTTCTTCTTTTTTTTTTCTCCATGAACAACTTTACATTAAAGGTACTCTATTTGTCAAAAAAACCCCAACGTTTCAGTCCCGCATCTGATATTATCAGTGTTCCATGGCTCGTCAATCCTAGCCAGGTGTGGAGCACAGGAAGGGGGGAAAAACGCACCTCTGTGGTTCCAAAGCAAAGAAGAAAAAAAACTTGATGCATACACCACAAACCTTTTATTTATTTATTTTTTTTTTGAAAGATTTTTCTCATCACAACACTCTATATTGGTAAAGTTGCTCGGGGCAACAGTTCACTCAAGATGCAAGGGGAGAGAAACCTTAGCTCCGAATGCTGTCAAACTTGGCAAGATGCAGAGGAATGATGCATCTGTCTGATGTATCTGCAGAGAAATGAAAACACTATTACTTTTAAGTCTGTCCTGGGCCCCTTCTGACTTTCTCATCTGCTGCCTGGACTGCTTGTGATCAAATTGGTTCAGACTTACTTAATTACGGCGGTGTCTGCCTCTATCTACTGGTGGATGAGTTTGTGACTTTTTGTGGGCGGGGGTGGGGGGTGGAAGTGTGCGAGTAAAGAAGAGGGAGAGAGAGTGTGCGTGACCGCAACAGAGGTTTTTGTCACAATTGTGAAACGGGGAGAAGACACACAGACGGTGTATATGTAGAAAAGAAACATGTTTTATTCAGTATCAGCAGAAATATGGGCATGATTGTGTATGTATGGAGAAAAAAGAGAGTGGAGAGCATGGATGTAAATAATACATACATGACACTGAATACAGAAAATAATTGACACACAGATGGTGGATACCATAGAAACTGACACGTTGAGAAGAAAATAAGCACTCAGACAGCGACAGAGCACAGAAAAAAAAGACATTATGTGTGTGACTTGTTTATGTCATTGTGCTCACAGCTGATCTTCTTTTCCTATTATTTTCCAAACAAAATGCAGGTTCGCTTTCTACAAAAGCCAGCCCGCCGACAAGTGAGTCGTTATCAGAGTGTGAGGTTGATCCCCATCCCATACGGGGGTTAATCTCATCAGGACAAACACAAGAGAGTCAATTAACTTGTCTGTCAAATACCTGGGATTATTCGTAAACCGTCTGGGACTCGTTTTTTTTTTT
>CAEMYA010000005.1:3123223-3139634 GCA_903131615.1 Diplodus sargus
CTTTATACCTTCACATATTTTTTTTTTGTAAACATGTTTTGTACTTTTCAAGCAGTCATGGTGCAAGTTCACAGTGAAATACTTCTTTTTTCTTTTCTAGAAAATCGTGTTCATGCCAATAGAAGTCGTATTTTTTCACAGTTCCGAATAGAAATGCGTATTTTATTCTAATTTGCATTTGTGTCAATGACGTTAGTATTCTCTATGAGGCACAGATTCAAGCCCTTGCGTTAACAGTCCAAATTGGACTGATTACAGACATATTATCTTCTAAAAACGAGGTCTGTGTTTACATAAAGAGCTCTGACGAACCTCAAAGTAAAGTTGTTAATAGATGTAAGTAAATAAGCAGCTGAAGAAAGATTAGCTTGACATGTTCAAAGATGAGCATGCGGGGGGGGCAAATTTGTCTATCATAATTTAGCCCTTTGTGAGACGTTTTCAATGGTAGAAAGGGGGAGAAAGAACAAGGGTCAATGCAAAAGAAGAGGCTCGTCATAATCTTAAAAAAATAATGAGAGGAGGAGGAAGCTAAAATAAGAGGAAAACACAAAAGTAAATGCAAGTAACCCACACACACTTCAAAAACATCCCCATAGTTAACTCTAAAGGTTGCTGTTCTTTCCTCATCAGAAATCTATGGATACTGACCGCTGTACTGCCTTTTCGTGGCGTGAAAGCCGGTGGCTGGTGGTGGGAACTTCTTCCAGGTCGTCGTCCAGGTCGCATCCATTGTCCGCTGCCTCTTGCGAGTAGCTGTGCTTCATGACCAAGATGCTCCTGCGGTTTCCGGTGGACGGCAGCAAGGGCCGCACTGCCATGGGCGGCTGCGGGAGGTCTGTGAGCAGGGTGGCCGCCGCCGCCGCGTCTCGGGCGCTCAAGTTCCCGCGGCTTCCTCGTCCACTGAGGGACAGCTGGGATATGTGGGCGGAGCCGGGGTTGGAGGTGGAGCCACAGTGGTGATCGTGGACGCAGCGGGAGGAGGCACGGCGGAGGGCGTGGTAGTTCTCGAAGTCTTCCGCCAGGTCGACCAAGTCTGCTGAGGCCGCCGCGGCCGTGGTGGCGCTCCGCAAAGTGCACAGCTCATAGTGGGGCGGCTCAAAGACCTCTTGGAACATGGTGGGGTCAAAGTCCTCACGCCGCAGGATGTACTTTTTACGTGGCTGCTTGATCTGGACGATGACGGAGACGATGAGGAGGATGAGAACGATGCAACAGGTGACGCCGATGATGGTGCCGTTTGTGTTGTTGAGGTTGTCCAGGATGTTGGCTTTCCTCTTCTCTGCACAGTGGAAGAAAGACAACAAACTGCCGGGGTTAACAATAGATACGGGTGTACGGGTATTTTTGTGCTTAGCAACAACATGACTAATGAATGAGCTAATAAGCCCACCAACAGATTCATCAAAGGGACGAATGAGGTCGTTAAAGGGCCACCAGTTGACCAGGTCTGAATTAAAACATCAGTGTGAGTCAAGAGGTATCTGCTAACTGCCATCACTTCTGACAAATGGACCTCAGCATACGCAAGATTAAGGCCATGACTCTCATTTGCTATCAAAAACCTGGACAAAAAGGTCACGCTGGGTCGTGGCCGCAGTCTGTTTATCACAGGGGGGGAACCACGCGGACTGACAGTAGAGTGTGAAGGGAGGCGATCTGCGGGGAGATCTGTGACATTTAAATGCCGGATGAACATGTAGCGCGGCGCACTGAGCTTCAGTGACAGCAAATGGTTACTCTTTTAACAGGAAAGGAATAAAACTTGACATTTCAGCGCTAATGAGGACAAATGTGGGCACTGCGGTGGCCCTATGCATGACTAGAGTGGAGTGGAGGCGGGAGACGGCGTAACAGGCTGAGAAACACGGTCTCCGAGCCCCGCGCAATTTCAGACTCGGACTGCGCGGAGGAAAGGTATGTTCGTCAGAGTGAGGAATGGGTTGTGCGCGAATTTCTTCATTAATTAAATTTGTCACTGGCTCTGCTTCAAGCTTCAGTGTCTAGAGAATGCCGAGGCATGTCTGCGCGCAGAAATAAAAAGGGGGAGTTTGCATGTGTGCCAATCTTCGAAGGAAAAAACAAACCAGAGCACATCTTAACTGCAAGCCAAGCACAACAGCCTAATGATCATCAAAACACTTATTGACGCGGGTGTTTCAGTGCTAGAGGGCTCAGGGGACGTGGTGTAGATCTCATTTTGTGTACTCTGAATACAGCGATGGGTCACGAAAGGTCAGGGAACAGAAGGCTTCTTAATTGGCGGTATAATGCAGAGAAAAAAACGGCTGATCCCCAGAGTCTTCACATATCTCAGCTAATAATCGCAATGGCATCATATAAGGCGATGCTGCAATAAGGAGAGGTGCAGTCTGAGGCACAGATAAAGCACGTCGCTGCCAGAAAGCAACACACTGGGGATCAATGTAAAGATCCGGTGGCTTTAAAATTCGGAGGGGAGTGAGGGGTCGAGCTGCAGAGGAAATGAGAAGAATTGATAGTATCAAAAAGTCAGGGAATACACAGGACCTTGCTTGCCTTGAGGCGAGGAAACAGGGTGAGATAAAAAATAAAAAAAAAACAGCTTCAAAGAACAAAAACAAAGACAGCGGAGGAAGACATTTCAACAAGTGTCCACACCGCTTAAACACTGACCTGGACCGAGAACAGGATCAGTTGAGGGTTGAATATAAAACTAAATTGCGTGATTTATCATACGAATAAAGGAATTATAGAATCAGTTTCCAAAATGAACTCTTCAGTCTACTTGCTCACAGCTTGAAAACTGAAAAAAAAAAATCTCTCCCCAGCTCCTTATCTGTTAATATGCTTTTAACCAAACGTTCAGCGTCCACCTTGTTTTTCTTTTTTCCTTGGTTGATCTACTCCAGTCTACAATTACTGATGTCAATACATTGGATGCCCTAATCAGTGTGCAGAGTTAATGCAAAAGAAACATGGTCAATCAACCCCTGAGTAGGAACATTGAGAGCTTATAGTAAATAATGTCTATTTTAGCAACTACTAAATGGTGGCTGACCTCAACGCATTTGTTTAATGGTGGGCGCTTATTTTGGACCCTGTGTATATTTGATTAGTTATTTAATACAGTGTTATGATTAGATAATAAATACTTTACAAAATTCAGCCTTTCAGGCTCACCAACAGAAACCTTTTAGTGCTTTTCTTGTACATCAGCTCACTCACAAAACTGACTGTCTCCCTTTTCACATAACTGCAGCTGTCAATGTGGATGGACTTGTGTTGATTTTCCTTTTAAAATACCTTTTCTCGTCCCAAGGCCACGTTGGTGTTGTTAAAGTATATTGTGCGAGACGATGCAGCTCGCGGAGGGTTTTTTACACAAAGCTAAACGGTATTTTTTCGACCTTAACAGCAAACTGTGACTTTCTTGATGTGCAGAATTATCGTTCAAATGCATTACATACCTACATTGCCTCTCTATCAATGAACTTCCAATCCAAATTACTACAACAAATCATTCACATTGACAGTCCCTGAATATTTGGCTCCAAATCTTAAGTATTTCTCCCCGGAAGTACGACTAAATCATCAAGAATCAGAGCAGGAAGAGTAACGTAATAACAGTGGCCAAATAACCTCATACAAATGTAGCTAAATCAAACTAGGCCCCGCCCTCGTACGAAGACCTCTAAATGAAATATAACCCAACTGTGTGGGAAACAGTGTGTTCAGATTGGATCCCATCACTGATAACAAGAAGCTCATCGAAAATATAAAAATAGCATTCGTGGCCTTGGAATGTGAAACTACTGCCAAAAATAACAATGAAAAGAACTAAAAGTCTGTAATGTTAAAATGGTCACAGCACTACATGGCTGCAGCTGTTCAGCAGCACTCAGTAGTCACTTAGGTTCAGACCAGCTGTCGCCCTGCTGCTCTCCGTGGTGCTGAAACTGTACAAATCTACTCTCTCTGTTCACGGAGCTCGAGCCACTGAGCCGAATTGTCCCGTCTCACCTTTACACTGGTTCTCGTCCCAGGGGTAGACGCAGTTCTGCATGCCGTTGCACACCAGCGTGTTGTTGATGCACATGTTGCTGTGACAGAAGAAGGCATCGGCGTCGCACGGAGCTGCGGAGAGAGAGACGGAGCAAATGAACACAATGATCCACACACCGATAACATTTTCAGAGATTATACAAATCTACTTAAATACAATCTTCGCTTAACCGAAACATTATCCACTTGTAACTTAATAACAGAAACTGTGTCCTAGTGCGTTTCCCATCGTCAACAAACTGCGAACGTGCAGCGAGCTGCGACACAAATCCGTGTTTGAAGTACAGCTGAGGAGAAGTTCAAGTGTGCCAGATCTTGAGGAAAATAAATTTGGACGGGCATTACTCAAATCAAAACCGCTCCCCCTGAACCCATCTGTTCTTCATGAATTTTCATCCTCATCCTCCTCTTCAAACATTTGCCGAGACAACTTGTGGATGTGAATGGATTTCTTGGAAGGTGTATGCCTGCCTGCCAGCCTGCCCTTGTGTGTGTGTGTATCTGTGTGTGTGTGTGTGTGTGTGTGTGTGTGTGTGTGTGTGTGAGGTGTTTGGAAAAAAAAGACAGCCGTGACATTTCACTATCGCCTGTTTATGCAAGGTGTCGTTTACTTCGTCCTCGGCTGCGCAGCCCCCCTTGTCAACACAAATCTAAAACGGGCCATAAACAAGAGTACGTCCTCACACGCGTGATCATCACAGTGACACCTGCCCTCGCGCCTGCCTGAGACGCAGCGCCGCCGCCACGTCTCCACCACCTTCCTGTGACTCCAGCGTGAGAGGTAGAGCCAGCCATCAGCGAGACGTGGCCGTTAAAAAAACAGTGCGTTACAGGCTCCGTCGTAACATATATATGACTGCCGGGCTACATAATTTAAAGCCAAGGTGCCCTTCTTCTCAACGACCAATCATACTAATGCATATGCCAGCTGATTGGCCAGTTCATCACTTCCTGTAAGCTAACCACAAGCTCAAGTAGTTTGAGTTTGTGCGATTTCACCGCCACCTGGTAGACGTTTTACTATCCGACTTATAGAGCTGGAGTTGCTTCTTTATTATCCCATCCTGTACTCCAGCAGGCTATTGCAGACAATGGCAGCAGATGGCAATATTGAATTTAGAGGATTCTTGCATCAGTGTGATGTGATTCACTTCACTGGTTGAGCCGAGCACACATTCTTCCGTCTGGTTGTGTTTATCCGTAAAAGTAAAAACGGAATTTACGGAACATCTCTTTCCTCAAGTCAGTGTCTCCGTGCGAAGTTGAATACGTTGTGAGATGATCGTCGCCATGTTGTCCACCAGAGGCAGAAATGTACACACGCACTCTGTCGGAATAACTGAAGTGGAAGCAGTGCTCAGACGCCAAAGATGAGCAAAGGTTGTAACGGCAAAATGTAATTAAATCTAATGTCAGAGTGTGTTGAAGTGCAGGCGACATTTTTATATCACAGCTCGTCGAGGGCAGTGGCGTACTCAGGACGTTTGAGGGGCAGGGGCACCAGTTTTATGTTGCGGGGGCACCATCGCACTGGAAGTCGTGATTAGAGGACACGTTTTGTCCACCGGGTGGGCACCCTTGAGGGCACTGTATCATGTTTTATCTACCATACGGGCGCGCTCTTGGATGTTTTTCAAAACATGGGGGCACCAGGAGGAACTAATTGCCACAAAACCTGGCACCAGGTTTTAAAAGCAGTCCATTGGTCCAGCATTGCACTGCTATAACACTCATTTTGGATGGTTTACAAACAAATGATCAAAATCAGTACAGTGGAACCAGAGATGATGTTTTTCTTTATTCCAGGCATCTGTTTTCCTTTGCAAAGCCTGATGCCTACATTACCCACAATGCAGCTACCCACTGAGTGACGCCACTGTAGGCAGTTAATCAGATTTTATGCAGCTTCATCCTACCTTTTTCCACACGTGTAAAAATACTCCCTAAGACTTATCCCCAACACATTTTAATGTGCAACATTAGCGGAGTTAGCCTTTAAAAGGTAGCATAACATAAGTGCAATACTTGAGTAAATGTCTTTCTTTATGTCCACCATCGCAGAATATCACTAAAGAATCACTCAAGCCAGTACTGCCCATTAGTATCCATAGTATCCATGATCTTTTAGAGCAGGATGTGAAGGGTGAAAGTATTTTTAAACCACTTTCAGTTTCTAAATGTTCTAAAAGGTACTTACGTGCCACCGATATGTGACTTTAATGGATGGCTCTATTTAGCTCTCTCTTTCTCTCTCTCTTTCTCTCTCCGTCTGTATGTCTCTCATCCTCCCTCTTTATCTCTCACTCTCCCCCCTCTCACACACAACACTGGCACCGGGTACTCAAGCAGCTTGCCAGTGGTGTGGCAGAGCTGGGGACTATGTGACAGTGTTACCGCTGTGATGTATGGCTGTTTTCATCCCAGCGCTCGTCCCAAGTGAATAATAACACACCAAATTAGAGTGACTTATCTCTATCTGTCTCTGTATCCCATCCTGTCTGGGCCTTTGCCAGCATTTCCTGACTCACATTGGCTCTCTGTGTGTGTTCTTCTCATTTTCCTCCCGCGCCGTTTCCCCCTTTCTCATCCTTTTTCTCCCCCTTTCATGCGGCACATGCCAAAAATCCGGCACAGTCGGCGTGGCTCGTAAACCAGCAGAGGGCGCCCACCCCCTTGCATCGCCTCTGCACACCACGGGGCGAGACCAGACGTTATGAGGAGCAGGATCCACACTAATCTCCTGCGAAATTAATTTCAAGACATTCTGTAATAAAAGTGCCCTTTTGCCCGCACAGAAGCGTTTCCCAGTCACTGCTGAAAGAATAAATTAACTCCTAAATGAGTGGCTGATGAAAATAGTCTGGGTGTCTGTGCAGAGGGGTGGGGGGCTCGGAGAGCAGAGAGGCTTCTGCAGTGAAGTGCTGGCTGGAAGCAACACATGGTTTGAAATGATTTTTTTTTTTTTTCAAATTAAATAACCATTATAGATCTTTGTTCTGTGTCTTTGTTTTTTTTTCTTTTTGCTCTATATGAGTGTAGTCAGGCTATTTATGTGTGTTTTCTTTGCGCAATAGCGAGCTTGTTTCAGCGCTCACACCTGCAGCCATGCAATCTCCCACACGCTCGACGTTGAAACATCACTGCCAGTCGCAGGTTAAGCTCTGCTCATCACGGTTCTGACCTCTTAATACTATAGATATGTTTCAGTGCTATAACTTAATTTACCTATAATTATTGTCTACATGGAGGATTAAGATACGCTGTCACTCTCTCAGCGTAGGAGCCAGTCACTGATTACTCCACACAACATGCACAACATGGACTGATGCCAGCTCACAGCACTGATCTCCTCAGATCCTCCAAGGCCAAAGGAGTCTCCAACAGTTTTTTCTGCTTCTGCTTTCTCTTTCATTATCAAGTTAAAATCCTGGCTAAAAAGTCCCCTTTTAGCAATTCCCCATTAAAGGTGCCCCGTTAAGTTTCTCTGTAAACAAACAAAAGTTGTTTTTACGTGTCGTGTTCATCACTATTTCCTGCTTCATTATATATTTGCAAGTCCTTTTCTTTTAAATATTCAAACGGTGCATTCTTTGTATTCATGTATGCTTACTAGCAGTCGTCTATGCCAGTGTAGCCACATTCATCAATTTAATCACTCTACTTGCACAGGCCATCATATTGTACTATTGATTTATAGACTTGTAAGTGACTTTGAATTTATAATTTTAAGCAGTGGTTATATAATCCTCAAAATGTTAATATGAGTAGAAAATTATACGTTTAATTAACAAAAAACAAATACTACCGGTACCTTAATAGAAAATATTTACTACTTATTCCAATTACATTTTGAAGAGATTTAAGTAGTAGAAGCTTTGGTGTTCTAACTAACTCTGACTTTTTCATTTTGTGGTACATTTCAACCAAAAATAAGGAGTTAAATATCACAAAAGAAAACAAAACTAATTATTAACCAATTTTAAAGTTTCCACCACTTATTCCAATTAAATCAATTGTGCATTTGGGTTTGGAGTCACCACCATCATCCTAATCAGCAGAAAACAGCTAATACCCTGCATGTACACAAAGTACATTAACGCAAGTGCTAACTTGAATAGTTCCATTTCCTGCTACTACACTTCTATTCCACTACATTTATTTGGAAATAATTTACTAGTTGCCTTGCAGATTGAATGCTGCATCAGAGCCAAAATAGTTTAAAATTAATCTATTTTATGGGCAATCAGACAATAAATAAATCAATAAATAATGTATCGGTATTCAACCCACTGTATATAATATATATCCTACATAAATATATGTACAGAATAATTTACTTTGACTTGTATGTAACTATTTATTTACCTCTTTATTGTCATGTAACTAAATCACAGTCCTGGATATTGCGAGAGAGTCAATAATCCATCCATCCATCCATTGAAGGGTGCAGTCTAATATCCCCACAGTATCCTTTTTAAAAGCCACCAAGATAACAAGTACGCGGAGCTGATGCAATCTGATCTAAGACTCAGCAGAGATCCATATGTTAGCAGACGTTATCAAGCTGTGTTGTTCTCTAATGCCTTCATGCATACAGTAAAGAAGCTCTGTGAGAAACGAGGACTGATGTGTGTAGTGGAGCCAGAGCAAATTTCCATCTGCAGCCCCAGAGACGGGTATCTGTTGATGAGGCGGAACAATGCTGACAGCTGAGATGTCACACAAGCGCATTTATCACCTAGGACGTAATTGCTTCTTGGGTAAAGATAGGCTTCACTTTCTTATGCTTCAAATTGGTAAACTTACGCTACAGCTTTTGCATAGCAGGAGCGCGTCCGTCCGTGTGTGTGTGTGTGTGTGTGTGTGTGTGTGTGAGTCTGGGAACGGAGCGAGATCAGTCGTATCAGCATGTGTGAACACGGCAAAGACGATAAAGGTGGATGTTTGCATTTGGGAACATCGCTCCCCCTCCCATCGGAGCGTCTCGTTGGGAGTCAGCAGCTGTGAATGGTTGTCTGAAAGCTGCTGGTCCCACTGGGAACCAGCAGCTGTGAACAAACATATAAAGGCTCAGCAAGGGAGCGCTTATTGTAAAAAGTGCTCTATAAGCTGCAAATCCTGCTGGTGCACCTGTAACGGAGCACACACACTCACTTGTAGTGGTTACACAATGGCTTCCCTTCACCTGAGGAGGGGGATTAAATAAGCGGTCGCACTTCACCTCACATCCAGCCTTCTGTCAAATGCTCCTTCCCATCTTATCTTTAAAGTCAATGTTTTTTATTATCAGTTTATTTACTTTAAGTGCCACGTTTGTGAAGAATATGTCATTATTAAAGCCATGTGTCATCTTCTGGTACAAGCAAGTTGAAGGTCAACAATAACAGTGAATGTCCACTGACAAGTGCTTGGTCATCTTTCTGTGTTTCTCTGTTCAGTATAAAACACAAACAAGATGTTATATTGATTTAGTCAAGATACATTTTGTTTTACCGAAGCCTGTCCACCACTTACTACAGACTCCTAGAATTGGTTCTCTGAACATTAATTGGTAGTTGTGGGGACGGAAGCTTTAGGGCTATTGGAGGTGGAGTTTTCACCTCAAGAGTGTAATGATGTGAATGTTCTTAGTCAAGTCAGTGAAACACTTTACCTGGCTTTCAGTTTTTTAAGTAATGTTTAAATTGTTACGTAATCATTTGTTTCAGTAGATGGCAGCGTGCACGTCTACAACTGGTTTTCATTTCGTCAACAGATACAAAGAGCGTCATCCAACTGCTGCCCCTGGGTGGAGCCACGTCACGTAGACCAGCGTGTCAAATGGTATGATGTCCTCTGTTTTTGCTCACCACATCCAAGCCTTCCTCGCCCTCAGGTGTGAGCAAACTATGGTTTAAGAACTGTTTTTTTTCTTAAATACAGAAATGTATAAATTAAATTATTGGTTAACCTGTGGGTATAAGCCATGAGAGGTCGGTAATTATCAGTTATTGCCATTTGCTGAAGAAAATCGATGTCTTTTGCTTTCGGACCGTGATCGGTATTTTTCCACCATTTTGACATTTTATATACTAAACAACAAGTCACTCGATTGTGAAAATATTCCACATATCAATTAACAATGAAAATAGTTGTTTGTTGTCAGAGCCATACAAACACATCATACAAATGTGACATTTTAATGGCACTTCAACTTCTACACAAGTCATTTCATATATTTAAATGTAGTTTTGAAACACCGGCACAAACCATGTATCTCTTTAAACAACTGCCTCACTCCACTGTTACCAATGAAGCACAGAGTGTTTCACCGACACAAACGTCTTCAAACGAGCTGCTCTGCACTAGAATCGAGTTCCCGACTGCACGCTACACTGACTTACTTCTGCTGCGCGGTGCTTCCTGTCCTCTACCTGTACATATACGTTGGCTGTTGACAGGCATTGGTGCAGTGCTGCTGAGCTGTGCTGGATGCTGCTCTAAAGGCTGAGGTCTGGCTGGGGATCGCCTCAGTGACTTAGGCAGAAGTGTTGCCCCGGCAACAGCACATCCTGGCCTTACAAAAGGGACACTGACTTCACAACACAAACAACTCTGCCGCCACTCCTGCTCTGTGGAAGCGAGCCACTTTTCTGTCCTTACACAATGCGATGGAGCTGTGTTATGTAGATATGTGAGGAGGGATGGCTGATCCCTGAGTAGATGGGGGTAGTTTGTGTCGTTCAATCAAGCAGCCGCGCAGCCCAAAGGAAAATTCAGATACATTTTATGTTCTTCTTAATAACCGTGGCTCAAATACGAAGCACTCTGGCGTTAATAGAGCATTCTGAAAAGAGCCGTCTGGCACGTAAAGCTCCTCTTTGAAATTTCAGTGGAGCTGTAAGACAAATCCGGTGAACAGTTTTTACATAATTCTCGTATTGAATCACGTTATAATGCATTTTCTGTGTGTGCAGGCCTTTATCTCATCCTGCGAGATTTTCCTTCTTCAAGATCGGTAAAAATGCAGATGCAAACATTCAGTGATGCCTTGTGTGCGCGCAGCTCTTTGCCAGTGACATTGACATACTGTATACTCACAAGCCTCAGACCCTCTTCATTCACCACACTCGTACAAAGGATGGCCTCTGCAACCCCTGTCAAACTACAAGCTCCATCAGTGAGAAGAATGAAGAAGAGGAGATGTATGCTTTTGTGTGTGTGTGTGTGTGTGTGTGTGTGTGTGTGTGTGTGTGTGTGTGTGTGTGTGTGTGTGAGTGTGTCTGAAGGAAAACGGGTAGATGTCAACACACTGACTCATCCTTTGTCCTCCTTTCTATAAGGAACAGTGCTGTGGCGCTAAGCTAAAATCCAGCAATACTGTCATATTCACATTCACCCACAGGCCAATATTCCCCATAATAGAGATCATATTACTCGCTTTCCTGCTTGCCTCTGTTTAAATGGTCATAAAACTAAATGAAAAACCTCTGACAGCACCTTTCCTCCCGACGACACACGATGCAACGTGCCATAAAAGTGGTCAATGTTCCTCCGTCTTCCTTTAATGGCCGCCACTAAAGACGAGACCTGTTTTATTTTTGCGTCAATGACGCTGTCACGGAGCGGTGGTCTGATTAATAAAGCTAATCAGTTTCCCTCAGTAGATGGGTCATTTTGCAGTAAACATCCTTTTTATGGAGACCAGCACATGTGTGTGAGGGCAGATATCTGCCACGTCTTACGCTCTTGGTAGGTCGTGAAGAGGATGCGGAAGCGGCTCTTGCGGCTGGCCTCGTCCGCCCACATGCGGATGACGCCCAGCGTGGAAACCAGCATGATGTCGTTGGCCACCGTGGAGCAGAACTTGCTCTTTAGGTCTTCCACGGAACTGAGACGAGACAGGATGAGATAAGAGCACAAAGATTGTTATTAAGTAGCACGGCTATTTGCTGCGCATTTCAATAATCCACATTATTGGGGAGAGGCTCAGAGCAGCCATGGTGGACCATATCTTTTGGGGGCTTGTTATCGTGTGATCACAACTTTATGTTCTGGTTATGTCAAGATAACAGATTGTTGAGGGAGCTCATATTTCCCTGTAAGCCGATTGTAGTTAATGATTCAATTATATCCATATCTCAAGATATCAAATATTGTAATATTGTATTATTATCCAAAGATTAAAAAGCAAGTGAGTTTTGCGACTGTGAGTGACCTCTAAAATTGTTGTTTGGCTGTTCTATTTAAGGATTGTTTTGATATACAGCTGAAAAATGATACCGCTCTCATCTGAGGTGACTGTTCTATACGAAGCTATAGTTAGCTTAGCTTAGCTTAGCTTAGCATCACTGGAAATATAGGAAACAGCTGTCCTGGCTGTGTCCACAGGTGATAAAATCCTGGTCAATGCAAATTTTAAAGAACACTAATACAACTCTTACACCACATTTGTTTAATCCATAAATTAACTGAGATGTTTTACAGCTATGACTTCCTGGAGGCCTTCCTGGTTGCCTAGCATTATGACTAAACTCCCCCTTTTTCCAGTTCATGTGCTAAGCTAAGCTGCTGACTGTGTCTACATATTTACTGTGCAGACATGAGAGTGCTATCAGTCTTTCTTAACTCACCGCAAGAGAGCAAATACATGCATTCCTGGACTCATCTTTAAAGGTGCAATATGGACGTTTTTCAGTTAAAAACATTCAAAAAATAACTCAAATCATCAGTCATTATATCTACTGAAATAAGCATGCTAACCAGTTAGCAACAACACAGGTCCAACGTTTCTGTGCCAGTGGTGTAAACACCAACACTCCCCTGGTGCTCCACTAAATGCACGGCTAACTAGCTGACGGCAGTTTACGGTTTGCAGCAGTTAGTGGTTACTCTGGTGATGCCCCGTGTTTGTTTTGTGTATATATTCAACAGTTGGCTAATTCGTACATACTGGGCTTTTAGACTGTAAGACAAGGAGAAGTGTAAGTCATGATCACACAAAAAAGGGCCTACAAGGAATGAGCTGAGAACTATGGCCCCTCTGAGCCTCCGTATGATTTATAGAAGACAAAGATTAAGTATGTCAAAGAATCACACCTGCCACCATCATACACTGCTACAAAGTTCCTCTTGCATTCATTGGAATTGGCCATCTCGTAGTCAAGAAATCGCAGGTAGATCTGTCCATCACAGGGAGGCAGCGAGGAGAAAACACAAAGAGAACAAGCAGAGATCAAATGAGCAAATTTGAAGACATGACAGCAGAAAAAAGGGGAACAAAATAGAACAGAGGGGGGTGACAGGAGAGATTTCAGCTCCCTCCTATGGCCTGTGCATCTTACTCATTATCCCGGTGCCTGATATAGCGGCTCTGTAATGAAATAAGACTGACAGACTGCAGCTTGTACAAAGTCATTACATACGCATATCAAATGAGGACTTGGAGACAGACAGAGTCTATTAGCTTTAGACTCACTATCCATATCTGTTAAGATAAGACATTACACAAAACCTACAACCTTGTTAAAGTTTAAGGAGACCTTGGACATTTTGCCACAAGCTAAGTGAAAATGTCACCCACTCACAGCTCATTTTACTTTCTCGATCGATTGGACTCCAAACATACACAGGATACAACAATCTCTTTCAAACCTTGACAGATCAATGCAGTATATAAACGTTATTTATTATCTTTCAGTGAAAAAAGCCTCATTGAGTCAAATATCAACCTTGCTATCCACCTTGACTCCTCACAGCAGCCGTTCTAGGCGAAACTAACACTTCCTGAGTGCCTGCGCATCATTGTCTGTCACTCATTCATCAGGCCGCGATCGCCCAATCACAGCCTTGGTTCTGGTCGGCCGCGCACAGCACCCCGCCATCATTACGGTTAATGAGTGGACCGCTCCCGAGCTGTGACAGGGAAATGTGACGCTTTAAATGCCCAAAGACGAAAGGCGCAGATGGAGCCGGATAATGGACCTCACAATGTCAACTCGGCTTCAACAACATGACAAGTGAAACGGATCGGAGGGGGTAACAGGCTCGCCAATTCCCCCCAGGTTCTCCTCCTGGTGTCAATAATCTCCCGTCTAATAAAAATCTGTCATATTCATCCACTCTGCTGGCTATATTGGCTTTGTCAGAGGGAATCAGGGGGCTTTTTTTTGTCTTCCATGCTGTGATACTGGAAAGAAATACTGCTCAATGTCATTGATGGCCTCACAATGCGAAGATGGATGGATGTATATGTACAGTAAAGAGGGTGTGGCTTTCTTAAAATTAAGTTGTCACAGTGACTGTATGGACTTGCATTGATATTAATGTCTTAATCCCTGCAGGGAGAACTGGAAGAGATGGAGGGCAATTTCTCAGCAGACGCCAATGCAGACCGCAGTTGTGGTCTCCTCAATAGTGCATGGATTTCCAATACGGTGCCTTTTAATGAGATCAAAAGATTGAGATGGTGGATGCAAAATTTGGTTTCCAGACAGAGTGGATGACACAGTGATTAGGTCAGTGATCTGACCGGCAACACCGGAAGAAGTAACACACAAAAAAAAACTGGAAAAACAAAGCGACTTTTAGGAGTGGATGATGTTTAGAATTGGCTGTGCTCCACACGGCATGTTGCCAAAGAAGTCTGCTTCAATGTGTTTTCGTTAAGATTATAGTCGAGGTTAAGATTACGGTTAGAGGCTCTCTGCCTACTTTAACCATATTTGTTTTAGAGTTCAGGAGGCCGATAATGGGAAAAGTACCTGTAAGCATGTTAATAATTAGGTCACGGGCCCAGTCGTTCTACCATCAGTTTCCCAGCCACAGCACAAAGTACGCAGTTAAAGCACTAGTGTGTTACCAGTAATAGTTTATTCAACCAGGGGGCACTAATTAAAAATCATAAAACATCATAACCCTCCAGTTTGAACCCTTCACCCATTCTAAATGGAGTCATGAGGCTGCGGATGGTGCTGGGTAAGGTGGTGGCTGGATTTGTGCTCTGCATCAAGAGATGGATGGATGGCCGTGCCAGACATTAGTACAGACGTTCATGGTTCCCAGAGGATGAATCCTATCCTCATCATCTACTGCCATTAGTAGGCAAAACCTTTCCTCTAAGTATTTCCTTATCCTTTGTCTTACTGTTTTTTCTGCCATATTTCAAAGCTGCACAAAGTGCCCCAGCCCACCACTTGACACGTGTTGTCAGGCAATACATAGTCTATCTAACTAAACCTAATTATAAGTCTTAACCTTAAGTATAAGGTCTTCTCACAGAACTTCAACTTCTTGAGTTTTGGCATTCATATGGATGTCACCTGAGACACACCACCCAACCCAAACGCCATTGCAGACCAAGAACACCCCCTCAAAACAAGGGACACTCCCTGATGGCAGTGGACAGTGCACCTGAATATAAGCTCTGCATTAACATCAGTTATGAGTTGCGCTTGTTGAAGACTCCTGATACAGTTTCATGACAATAATAATCAGGACTCTAACTCCTGCAGGTCTAATATTCTTCCTTAATCACTCATGTCACAGCTGCAGTTTATGGGTTTCTAATCCACAGATCTAGTTCCCTGGATGAGTCAAACAGAACAGTACAGAGAGATCAACTTCAACTTTATCTGGCTCCTAACCTTGATGATAAGAATCAGAGATCTACCACTGTTTCTAAAAAAAAATCCAACTACTGTCTTTCTGCTGCCGGCGGCGAGAACTGTAAAAACCTGAAAAGCTCATGCAGGACGGACGGAGATGTCGCCTCTGGACAGGGCTGGCATTGTGAGTGCTGATGGTTGCAAGCTAAACTTGAAAGAACCAAGAACCAGAAGCTTTTTGAATTATTGTTATTTGGTAGAGAGGGGCAACACCGTGATGAAAGGGAAAAGCCTTCACACGATGCTGCCACACGCACCCTTTTATGCTGTAAAAAGATGACAGTCTTATGGTCTTGGATCAGAAATGTATCTTTTTTTTTTACTACATGAAATGGTGTAAATAGGACGAGAACCGTTTGCATCCTGCTGAGTTTAGGCATGGAAATTGAATGTAATGACAGCACTTCCTGTGAAATTTTTGCTCAACCTCTACATTCACTAAAACGCTGTCTGATTCTAGGAGCTAGATTGACTGTAAAAGCCTCATTTGGTAAGAGGGACCCAACTTATACATAAATCAAAGCTCCTCTGTCGTTTTTTTTCTACAGCAACTCCCCTAACTGACCAATGATGAAGAAAAATCAGTGCAGATGGCATCGCGCGGCCAAACGACGGCAATGAATCAGATAGATACAATCATCAATTTGTGGGACGAGAGATTGGCTCCAGCAGGAAAAACAGGCCGCCTCTCCATTGATTCTGCAGCGGCCAATAATGACGCA
>CAEMYA010000005.1:3139699-3173462 GCA_903131615.1 Diplodus sargus
TTCTCGACGTTCATTACAGTCAGAATGAATGTCCATATTGTGGCCATTATGTTCATGAAAAAGATAGCGGAGGTGTCAGACAGTGCGGGCAGGTGCGGTGGGAGGCAGACAGGACGCAGATGATGTCTGAGGGAAATAACTGTGATGAGTCAACGTGAGGCAACTGAAAGATATATTCCTCCACGACTAACCGCTGTCAGCCGAATTCGGACGAAAAGGAAAGAACTGCGAGGAAGAACACAGACTGTGACTGATGAGAGTTAATTTTGTTAAACCTATTATCCAATTTTGTCATTAAAACACAGATTATCTCTTTATCCTAAAAAGGTGATTTTGTGCTGCGTGTGGATGTTCTTTTTTTCCCCCTTTGGATACCAGTAGAAGCTAATTAAAGGTGCATTATGTAGTTTTTGGGAAGAAATTTCAATCAGAAGAGAAAGATCTTCAATTTTGTTTTATATGGCAAACCAAATAGACAAACTCTCTTCCCCTTCATGACTGAATAAACTGAATAAACAAACACAACTTCATACTGTTGTGCTTTGTTTATAGGTGGCGGACCCTGCCACCTCCCTAGCTTCAAACAGTGCTCTTGCGACCAAACTTAAACTTTGAGTTTGAATTTCCTCTCCAAAGCTACATAGTGGCCCTTTAATTTGTTCGTTTTTTTTTTTAGGTATTCTCCTGAGAAATCTATTTATAGGAGGAGCAAAAAGGGAACATGACTAATTGGGGCTGTAAAGCAATCACATTATAGCATTAATATTGGTGCAGTGCTGTCACTTCTGGCAACAACACATGGCCATTATTGCTTACCTGCACGTATCTTTCAGTCACTCTTACCTTTCCTTACCTTTCAGGGCCATTCCTCTCTCCACAATCTGCCATCTCACCCCTTAAACTTCATCCCTATACATTCAGATCTCCAATAAAATGCATTATTAAGTATATCTTTTGCCTTTTCCTCCCCTCTCCCATTTTTCCCCCTCCCTCTGTCCCCTCTTCTCCCGTCTCTCTGGAGTGCTCCGGTGCAGTCTAATTAGTGCCTCCGGTATAGGATGTCATTATCTTTCTGCTGTTTTCTGGCACAGTGGGTACAGTGCAGCACTGTATCAGCGTAGGGAAATGAAAGCCCTACCCTGCCACCCAGCACAACCTCACGCGTGCACAACACACAGCGGCGGGGCTGGGGCTTCACTGCAGTAGCATGTGAGCATGCATGTGTGTGTGTGTGTGTGTGCGTGTTTTAGAAAGAGAGGGGACGCGAGGAACGGAGTGATGCGGCACGTTTTATATATCTTATGTGTAACCGAGCGTGAACAGTCGCTGATGGAGGTGAGAACTCCAGGACTGTGTGCGACTGATGATAGATTTGTGCTAAAAAATTTATTTGCCGACTTGTCCATCAGTGCCAATGACTGTCAGCCTTTGGCCCATGACTTGCCTTGTGAGACACTCCTGCAGGGCGAAATATGACACTGATCCAGAGCAGGTAAAATACATCATACTGCCAGGCTGACACACTCTGTCTCCCTTTCATGCACACATGGAGGCATGTATGCAGCGCACACAGAACTGACTTTTTTGACGTCTTTGGTGCCGTATAGCCTCGACTTCCTGGCTGTCTCACGCGGCTCCACTTAGAGCGATTTGAGGAATTAATGCTACTCTTTTCAATCGACCGTAACAGCCAGGGTCCCCTGTAATACCTGCTTCAATGCCACACTTACTGTAAGGCTCCACATGAGTGCTTATGGTGAAAAGAATGGCTATAGGTGGGTTGACGCATTCTTATAGCTACTGTGGCCTTCAGGCCATAAAGCAGCTGAATCTAAAGGACATTTCTGAAGGGAAACAAGGGCGCAAGCAGGAAAAATGCGACCCAAAGAGTCTGTCAGATAAGAGCCGAGCGACTGCTGCGACCCATTAATCACAGTCACACGAGTGTTATCATATCATACGGTATGAAAAAACCTGCCTGAAAAACTACTATCAACCGGATCAGAGTTTTCATCAGGGGTGGAATGAAGCTTAATAGCTTCCCTAATGCGGACTGTATGTCTTTGAAAAGATCTCCGCGGTGGCCTCAGAAAGGGAAGGATAACATCTTGTATCATTAACAGGCGCTGAATTAGTGAAACAAATAGTGACACGCTTAAGCTGATACTGCAGTTGCCTTATCTCACTCCTGGGAGTAACGGGAGAATGCACACATTCTCTGAACTGAATCCTGCTGATACAAAGCTACACGGCAATTCACCATTTAAATGCATTGACTTTAAATTTAATTATTATACATATATTCACATTTGTATAGCCTTACGTATGCTAAAAGTGCCTACAATACAGTGTTTTCTCCCATGGAGGGACACCCTAGAGGGCACTTGTCATCATGGTTCATCTACCACAGGAGCATCCAAAAATGGCACTTTTGTATTTGAAGTGGGTGAACAAGCTTGCCCATGTGTCAATTGTGTAAATAACGTCTTTTTAAATCAATTTAGGTCTTGGGATTGGGGTCTTGGGGTTTCCAGAGTCTTAGATAAGACCACACAAGCTCTTTCTAGTTGTTTTTAAATGAGAAGTAAAAGATAATATTAAAGTCCCCATCTATCGCAGTTCGTTAGGAGAATAATGCAGCACTGTTTTACTGTGAAACTTCAGAAATATTTAGTGGAGGACAAAACTACAACCAGCTTTCCATTGGCATAGGGGGTGACTAGACAAGGACTGCATTTTCAGTTTAAGACGAACTGCTCCTTTAAATAAGCTTTTTCCACATCCTTTAGTCATCAGAACATAAATTGCAGGTCTATTTTACCTCACCATTTACAATTACAGTGTTATAAATGTAGCCAAATCCTTTAAATCCTCTAAACGCAGGTCTCATAAGAGCTTCTATCCTCGGATCATCTGTTCTAACCATAAAAGTCAATGTAAAAATGAAGCATTTTTCTATTAAATAACACTCTGCAAATGCACCCAGCAGAGGGCCAGTCCTATTTCTGCAGTAGCTTTACTGCAGTCAAGGACTGGACTGTGTGTGTGCCTATATGATCGAGCCTTATGGACTCATAGGAGAAGATATAGCATTTGTAAAATGCTGCCTCTCCCTGCACTGCTGCTCTACCCTTGGGAAACTTTTAATCCTGTAGCATTAATGCAGCACAGGTAACTCTGGCAGATAAGGAAGCATGTCTGCTAGTTGATGTGGTAAAAGTGCGCATGTGTGTGGACGTGACTTAGCATATGCGTATTCGCGCAAGGCAGCATGGCGAACACTGGCGGAGAAAACAAACACCGGCTGCAGCAGGCCTCAGGGTCAAAATGCATGGCAATGCTATTTCATCAGCAGTGAGGCCCATTCCCTCTCTCTGTCTGTCCGGTTTACCCTCACTCCCCTCCCTCCCTCTCTATCTCTATCTCCTTCCATCCTTCTCTTCCTCTTGGCAACAGCTTGCTGATTAAAAAAATGGGCCTGACCCCAAATAAACCCTTCTGCCTATCTGTCTGACCCTAGCAGGGGAACAAGTCCCCCCGCAGCCACGAACACTCACATTGGGACACTGCTGACAGCTGCAGACAAACCCACATGTAATACCAGAGCTTCCTGATGCAACCCCTGATCTCACTGCATGAATGGAGACAGCAAATTAATATATCTCAATAGAACCTTGATGCCGGAATGAAGACACGCAGTGTTTGTCTTGCAGCATCTGTTTTTTTCCCGTTGATTTGTTGTCTGATGTAACTGTGTTATCCTGTCATCGAGCCAGCTGACGGGGACACAATTCATTTTATGTGACATTTCAAAAATTTGGCAGTAAACCTAATTCACAGTTGGATGGGAGCGTGGCTTATGTCACACTAACCTTGGAGCGCGGCGGAGCGCGGATGTACCATTTACAGTCGACGGCCTCGCCGGCGCCAGCCTTTCCGTCTCTCGTGATCTGATGGGACTCAACGATACCTTCTGGACCGACCAAGTCATACTGGCAGGCTGAAACACACGCATAGGCATAAACACACACAAACATGCACACATGTATACACATGTGCGGCTCAAGCACGCACACGTGGACTCGCAAAGACCACGCACGTGCACTTACTCATATACTTAAGAATATACACTGATCATCTCGTTGCAGTGCAATGTGCTGCTGGGAAACCTTGGGTTCCGCCGTTCATGTGGATGGCACTTGACAGAAATCACCAACCCCAAACACTTGCAGACCAAGTCAACCCTGCACGTAACAAACACAACTGCACTCTTCAATAGTAGTGGCCCGTATATGAGGACAATGTGCCCCGCCACACCATAAAAACTGCTCAGGAATGGCCCAAGGAACATGACAAACTCAAGGAATCAATCAGGCCTCCAAATTCCCCATATCCCAGGCTGATTAGAGCAGCCATGGGAGGCACTGGAACAAGTCTGATCCAGGGAGGCTATACCTTGCAACCCATTGGACTTCAAGAATCTGCCACCCGCGCCCTGGTGCCGGACACCACAGGGCACCCCCAGAGGCCCTAAGTCCATGCCTCAACTGGTCAGAGCCAAATCTGATCCATGTTGGGCCCTCCATGGATTGGACTTGTTCAAGCGCATCCCATGGATGCTTGATCGGATTGGGATCTGGGGAATTTAGAGGTCGATTTGACGCTTTGTGCTCTTTATCCTGTTCCTCAGGACATTTCTAAGCCGTATTTATCATGTGGCAGGGTGCACTGTCCTGCCGGAGCGACCACTGCCATCAGGGAGTGCCCTTGCTTGAGGGGGTGACTGTTTGGGTGGGTGGTGTGTCTCAGGTGACATCCACACGAATGCCAGAACTCAAGGTTTCCCAGCAGAACATTGCATTGTAACAAGATTACCCTTGTGATTTGTTTCACCTGTCAGTGGTTTTAATGTTGTGGCCGATCAGTTTTTATCACAGAATGCTCTGTTGATATTAAAACAGCAGTGTGAGAGTGCAAATGTGTAAACGAGTGAGGCAGAAAGGTAGAAAGGAAGAACCAGAGGCAGAAAGACAGAGAGAGCGAGTATACCTACAGGGCAGAGGTGGGGGTACTCCCAAGTCTGCAAAGTCTGGATCTGAGGAGAGAGCAGAAGAAAAGGGGGGGGGCATTCATTTTTAATACATGATTACAAAATCAGGATCCTCACAAAGGCAAGAACAACCAGGTGTAACAATGTACTGAGGAGCTTCCTGCAGAGAAAACTACTACTACCCAAATTATTTTGGCATCCTTCAAAGCTTCAATAGCCTACTTTCTTTTGTTTGCGGCTCGATAGAAAAAAGCTGCCCGCCACGTTAGATGTCCACCATATCACCCACAGAGGTAGCGGGTCCACTTTAACAACCATGTTGCCGCTATGTTTCTACAGCAGTCATGAAAGGACAAACCAAACACTGTTTTTCACATCTTTCGTGGCCACTGTAGGAGAGGATAAGACAAGGGGTGTTCAGTCTGTTTTAGTCTGCAACTGCACCACTAGATGTCACTAAATCCTTCACACTAGAGTGACAAAACCGTCATTTCTTAGTTCCATTACAGGGTCTGTACTTCAACCATATGCAATAAGAAGTACAGCGCATTGAAAGACACAAAGTCATAACTGTGAATTGCTTTTATGCCAAACAGATGAAGAGTATGAGCTCACCGCAGCTCCCCACTCCTCTGGAATGATGCAAAATGCCTTCATTGGAGCTATAGATTATTAGTCAAAATATGAAATCAACCAAATTTACTGGCAATTACGCCTTTTGCGAGCAAATTTAGAGGATCAAGGTCAAACTCTTGTGCAGTTCTCCCTATGAGTAAAAACTGCTCTGAGCTCACCAAATATGTTGAATTTCTTATCTTTGTTCCCTTTTGTAGTGTCAGAACAAAACAGAACCGAAGCTTAACGGAGATAAATGGAAGAGCAGAAACATTAGAAATGGCCTTAAGAAAGGTTACAGAAATCTTTCCGGCGGGCCACTGGGGGATGTGAATCTAATCCTTAACCAAACTTTTACACGCTGTGAATAAAAACTCGAACAAAGCCGAGCTGAGGCCGTACATTTTGTCAGCCAAATAAGATAAAGGAAGCGTCTGGTAAAAGTTTTGAAAGTCAGCTAGAAACGAAAAAGGATTTTAACACTTTTTTTTTTCTGGTATAATGTTGCAATAAATTACATCAACAGGCGCGGCCTCGCTGAGGTGTGTTACCTCGTCTTGCTAGTGAAACATCACAGTCTCGTCTGTTATCCCCCAAAGATTCAATATCGCTGCTCAGATGACTTCACACAAGACAGAAATTGACTCTTGAACATTTTCTACTGTTCTCTCACGTCATCGTTTCTCTCTGTGTGTGTGTGTGTGTGTGTGTGTGTGTGTGTGTGTGTGTGTGTGCGTACTGTGCAGAGAATTTTGTGTTGTCTACCCACCAAGCACCCGCAGAAAAAATAAAAATAAAAAATAAATAATTTCAAAATGAAGAACCTACCTTTCACTCATTCACAACGTATTCTTAATAGCTGTGTCTCAGTTTTCAATATAATCAAAGCAAATAATGATGAAAACCATTAAACTAGCCACGGGATAATTATTCTTGGACTAATTGCAGGGCTCAAATTCCACCGTAACGGCATGGCATGTCACCTTGTCGCCGTGCTATGACACGTATCGTGCTCAAAATCAAAAAGCCCTCAGTACTAAATGCATTCCTGCTGATTCTATTTTATTCTAGCCTATGGTGACGGAGCACTTTTGCTGTCAAAGATATGCTGTTGGCTGTGAGTTCGAGGCGGCATTCATTTGGGGACAGAGCCTGCGGAAATGAGGGCTTCACATTAAATCTGATTGTCCCCCTGCAAATCGAGACATGGCTACCGCTGACTGGGCTCAGTGTGGAAAATGAGGTCTGATTGCGCAGCGTGAACACCTTGCCTAAATGTCACAGTTTTTCCTCGTCTGTATGTATGCCCTATTTTTTCTGTCTAGACATGACTCAGCGCTTCAGTGTTTGTGCGCCGGACCCGAGGAACATGACCCGTATAGACCTGACAACGCTTACGCGTGATGACAGAACACCAGATGAAAAAAAAGAAAAAAAAGAAAAGTGAATGAAGTGGCTGGTGGAGGGAGGATGAGCGTTCATTGTGTTTGATGATGACACTTGCCGCACAAAACCTATAATCAAAGGAGAGAGATCCTTGGCACGATCTCGGCTGGGCTGTTGCGGGGATTCAGAGGGGCTGAACTTCCCCTTACGGTGAAAAGACGAAGAGCCCGTTGAATACCTGTGTGCAAATCTAGCAAGGCTGCAGAAAAACCCCCTCTCTCACTGTGGCACTTTCAATACCAACTGGGATGTAGTAAAAGATTCATGTGAACAGAGAAGCAGTCAAGAGAGGTGCTTAGAGTCGACTCAAGGGCTTCTCACTACAATCCCTTCCTGATTAATTGCTCCTTTCAACTAAGATTCAAAAGATCTGATCTATAAAAAGCTGAATGGGGAATACTGTGCAGTTCACGCTTGGCGCCTTTGGCCTTGGATGGTTAGGTGTGAGTGAGCAACTGTTCTTTTATTTTTGTTATTTGCTCGTACAGTACAAACAAAGCCACCCACGTGGCTGCTCTCAATCTGAAGAGGTGGCAAATGTTACCACATGAAGTGATTGTTCTTTTTCTTTCAATAGCACAACACAGACTCTTACTCCACTGAGAGTCTTTCTCCAATTCTGCCCTCCAGCTCACTCCTTAATAAATGTGCCGTTGTACGAAAGGCACGAGACATTACAATCACCACTGCTAATTATGTTCACGATTAATCAGTTAAAGGAGACTTAAATGCTAATTTTCAGGTTCATGATTATTTTCTGTGTTACTACTAGAATAGGTTTACGTGCTTAAGTGCTCAAAAAAGACATCGGTTTTCTCATACCGTCCAGTGTTGCAGCACTGTATTCCCCCTCTGTCTGAAAGGGTCTGTTTTAGCTCCTGTCTCTTCAAGGCCCCACCCTCCTGAAGTCCCAGTCTGCTCTGATTGGTCAGCTCACACACGCCTGAGCCAGAACTGCAAACAACAATGTAGCAGCTGTGCTATGTCTATTCTTACCAGACAAACTAGCATTAATTATGCAAATGTGCAATACTGTGATGTCATGTGATGTCACAAAGTCACAGAATTATGGGCGGGAGTTTATTTATGCTAAGCTAAGCTAACCGTGTTCTGGCTCTAGCCTTATATGTAACCAACAGACATGAGCGTGGTATCGATCTTCAAGGCAATTAAGCGCGCAAACACATTTCCCAAAATGTCAGACTATTCCCGAGCCTCCTCCATGTTGCCTTCTACTGGATGTGTAGGTGTGTGTGTCGAGCAGGTGTGCAGACAGGGACGAGGGATGAGAAAATCAAAGTGGAAGACAGTTAATGAAATGGCGACCTTCGGGTCATGTGTGCTGGTTGTGTCAGAGATTTATTATTGGGCTTTGGCATCACTTAACCCACCACGATCACAAGGCCAAGCAACCTCAGGAGGAACGGATGCATGATGTACGCACAAACACGCACACGCACAAACACTTTTGATAAAGGCTATCCTTAACGTGGCGAAAAAAGGTCCCACTAAGAGGCTGCTATGCCTATAAATGCCTCTCGCGCGACCCTTGACCTTTTTAGACTCTGGCTCCTGAATTTCAATCAGGTCGGCTTCCGTTCCCCGCCGCCATCAATCACCTCCTCTCCTTCGCTGCTCTCCTTGATTAATCGATTCGATCAATTGCGCGGATTGATAAAATGATTGATGAACTATACAAAGTACGTGTACTCTTTCCGCAGCCCGTGATTTAACCTTGTGATTTATGAGCCGGATGCCTCGGCTCAGTCGCACCTATGTGACACTTGACTGCAGGAAACTTCAAAAGCATCACGGCGCGTTGCTGCGTCGAATATTAAACATCATAATAAATACCCCCATGGGGTCGTGTGGGTTACGTGCAGTCTGCGTCGCCATTGTGTTCACACTGCATCTCCTCTTTAGTGCTCGCTCTCTCCACTGCATTGTGCGAGTGCCTTCCGTCTGAGCGAGCTTGAATTCAGAGCACATCCGCACGTGGCCACGCCCTCTTCCGTCCTCTCTTCATAAAGCTCGACTAAGTGTGTAATCTTCTGGGGCTTACTGTATTTACCCTTTGCAACACAGAGAAATGCTCACTTTAAAGGCCTGGACTTTAAGTTGCCCCACAGCGCTGTGCACATAGAGCTCCTCAAAGAGAGAAAAAAAAAAGGGCTGTCATCTTCCTACAACACTTAATCCTGACATAAAAGATACACTCACGCCGCTGTACAGTGCTTATGCACCTCCACGTGAAGGCGTCGCGAGCCAAAACCAGAGATTTACAGGGATAAAGCTGAATGTACGGATGTGAAAATGCCCCAAGAAGCAGGCACGGGCAGCCTGCCAATACCAGCTGAAGATGTATCAATAAAGAATTATAAGGTCGTACAAACATGAGACACACAACTGTCAGGGGATTGTAACTTCCTAGTAACTTCACATTGCTCTTCAGAATACGGGCACGGCCCTATGTTTTATTAATGAAACGCAATACATCTCATTTGCTGCTGAACATCAGGCTCCATAGCCGCACCTCCCCTCAGTATCAGCCGCTGAGCCAGATGTATGTAAAGCGGCCTGCAGACGAGGCTCGCTGTGGTTATCACGGTTTAGCGAGAGGACCCAAACAAACACACGAGCAGCCCCCGCGCACACAAAAACTCAATTTCCCAGTGGCCTCATTTCCTCTCAGCTGCTCAGCGGTGACATTTAAATAAGCATCTGATTAATAATCTCTGCTAAAGTGGTTGATCAAGCTAATGAATGGCTGCCATTAATCACACCAGGCGCAGCTGTGGATGGATGGAGCTGAGGAGACAGATGGAGGAAGAGGCAGAGAGGTGGAGACGGAGGAGGAGGAGGAAGGAAAGATTTTCCACACTTTGATTACTTTCGGCCCTTTCAATCGCGACTAAAGAACAATTTTGGCAGAGGTGATTGTCTCTGTCATACTTTCACAGTCTCCCGTATTGAGCGGGCGTCTGCAGTTTTCAATCTCACCCAGCTTTCCCAAAACAAACCTACATGTTACATACGGCACTATTTAAAAAACATCGCCTGAGAAAACAAAAGGCCATTGTGAAAAAAAACCCAGTTTTTAGATCAAACGCTGCCATAAAGATTAGCTATATAGCTAATACCCGTTCTACAGGGCTTTTGTTGACCCAACAGATGACAGCCCGACTATACAGGATGGTGACTGTGAAAGGAGGGGGCAACAGGATCTGTTGGGGACTGATAGGATTCACCACACCCTGGGTGTCATGGCCAGTGAGCTGGGTCCGTGCCCCGAACAGCGATTAGCAGCGATGTGTACCCCGACGCCACGGCTACACACCAACGATCCCGCTAAGAACTGTACTGGACTAGCCTGCAGAGGGAAATGCAGGAAGAAAAGGAGTGTGTCTTGTGACATGAATTGCGAATTTTCCTGTTATTTATCTGGGGAGGCTTAACTCACTGCCTCACATTCATACAGGCATTAATACAGCCTGCCCTTGACCTGTATCGATACACTGAATACAGCGAGGACCTGCAAAGCCCCAGTGGAAAAAAAGGCTACAGACTAATCCCCACTCCTATCTCAACCACCAATAGTTAGAGTGTCCTTGAGCAAGGCACTTAACCCCAATAGTGTATGTTCCAGTGGAGGTGTTCGGTGTCATGACATCTCAGCTTAAATAAACTTCCCGAGCTTAGAGGACGGACAGTTGCAGCCTTTCAGAGGCATATAAGTTACCAGAACTGTGTGATCTCTGCCCTTGTGTGTGAACCGATGATTCATGTGATACATTATTGATCTCCATAAAAGAAGCAGCTGTAGGGCAGCTCCTGATGTGGACAGGGATACAGTGTCTTGCTCAAGGACAACTCAGCAGAGCGAGCGCGTGACTCTCGGGGGTCATCTCGTTCATCTTCAGCTTCATCAACACCACACACCGTGCCTCAGATTGGTTCATTTGTATTGATCTCACACCGGAGGCTATTTAACCGTATTCATAGATAAAAGTGTCAATGCCTGGTTCAGCTCGGGCATGTTTGCATTCCTACGACTAGAAAAGGGGCAAACATTAGCGTGTCCACCCGCTGGACCCATTCAAACTGAAGACAAAAGCCAGATGTTAACGGGTGTTTTACAGGCTGTGAAGTTAACTATTTCAACTATTTGCCCATTACTTTCCACAATCAGTTTTTAACCATATATGCCCTATATGTGGCAAATACAGTATAAACATATAATATACTGTAGACACATAAATATCTCTATATAAATATGGGATGCTCTATGTATAACACACATACAGTATGTTGCCCATATGGTGTTACATACATACATGAAAATACTATTTAAAGTTATTTTAAGTATGTCTCTGAACAGATTTCTATGCACTTCTATATGTCCACATAATGCTGACAGACTCGTATGCCCCACATATTTCAAAAGTATACATTACCTTTTTCAAAAATGTAGCTTCACATATAGGTACAATGGATAAATGGAGCATATAGACTGCCCTCTTTTATAAGTGTTAAAGCAAAATTTTGTAGAAATTGGCACATACTGTACAACACAAAAATGGGTGATATATATTTCACTCGTACTGTGCAACTGATTTACGTCAAATCTTTGTGAAATGCAGGTGTTGCAATGCAGTTAATTCAAATATATGTCAAATACATCAAACTGATACATGAATGTATATATTTTTTATACACATGACAGTTGTATTGTTATAACATAGCACACACATATATGTATGTATATATATATATATATATATATATATATATTTAAGAATATTGATGTATAGGACCGTCAAATATGTGGCATATAAATGATTCCAGGCTCTAAACATAAATAACATACAGTATGACATACTCAACATTTATTAGATATCCATATGGCTACTATGCATTGCAAAATACACTGTTGTGTGTGTTGTTCATTTACTTTCTTAATTAGTTTTGATTGCATTGACTGAAATGTCACTCTGGTCTCCAGCCCATTGAGCACAGTGGCGTTAAGTTAGAAAACCTCTCTATTTGCTAATTAATCTGCTCATTTGTCCGTTTGCCCGTCCCTCTGTCCACACATCTGTCTACACTCTCTTCCTGTAACATTTTTCTGCTGCTCGGATTTTGGCTCATTCTGCAGCTGCCTGCGCACTCACACTGTATGTGTCACATCAAATAAAGTTGTCCATCAAGATTTTTGCTTTCAAAGGACAGCAGGGAATTCAGTCGCCGGGATGGAGTTTCACTTCATTTTGCAGCTTTATTCACAGTGATGGATTTGAGAAATCTGTTTATAGCTGTGTGTGCAGCTTTGTGTGTGTGTGTGTGTGTGTGTTCTTCCATCCTGTCTATTGGTCAAGCTGTTAACTGCTCCCCTCCTTCTCTCCTCCCTCCTTCCTCCCAGAATGCCCCTGGGAAGCACTGACAAGGACACAAAGCTGATCCTAAAACAGCTCTTCTTCTTCCAGCACCTTCAGAACAATATCCCCCATCCCAGGTGGACGTGGTGGAACACAACACTGCAGTGGTGTCTTGGTAGATGGGTACGCTATGGAGCTTTGAAACCGTGCACCAAGAAAAACTGCCATATCTTTCGTATTTATGAACTACAATACATGTACAGGCCCCTCAAAATTGTACCTAAATACATACTTAATTGAATGTAGTGAGTTATTTTCCACACCTGGTGACTCCAAAGACCAAAACATAGAGGAAGGACCAGCTTGCCTATAAAAGAGACCTTGAAATCACTGTACACGTTCACTTGGTGGCGGTCTGAATGGCCATGATCACCAACACTTGTGAAACCCTGTGATTCAGCGGCTGCCAGTGCAGTGCTGTCAAAGGATACTCCATCACAGTTTGTTGGCTGCTGTTACTCGTGTTTCATACCCCGCGACAAAGATTGCAAGTTATGGAAACCACAGAGAGGAAAGGGATTTTTTCATCTTGAGTTCATCCAGAAGACTGTAGTTCTCCGCAGGGTGATAGCCTAGACGGGCCCCTCATTGCCTGTAAGCTTACAGTAACCTGTAACTACCAGAAAGGCTAAAGGCAGGGTTCAAAAGTCTCTGTGCACAGTTAAAGGGCAGCGCTGGTGATTTTACACATGATGGTTACATGTCCTTGGGAACACTACTGTATGTGAAAAAGATACAAAAGATGTTTGCCAAGTGTTGTGTTAAGGGCCGCGCAAAAGCCGCTGCTCAGCTGCTTAAAGCTGTATAGAGATTCTAGATTAGTGCCAGACCCTCTGCAGAACAAACACCTGGAGTCACATTCTACTCAGGATCTGGAACAGTTTACCGACGGGAGGAGAGCTCTTTTAAATCTGTTGGGATAAAAAAGAGGAGTTAGCTTCAGTCCTGTTTATCAACCTGACTGCAGCACTGCAGTGTGAAGCTGACCTCCGTTGTCGGGTGTCTAGTTCTGTAATTGTTGGCTGCTGACTGGCCTCGTTCACTGTGGATGTAGCAACTGCCACCGCTGATGAAAAGGTAAAGTTTAAAGTCTCATGATAAGTTTAGTCTTGTTCGCCAACTTCAATCTAAAGAAAGGCACCGTTACCTTGAGTAAACGTCTCTGGGTTTGAACATTGTTGGGAACATTTGGGATAATATCCACAACTTAGACATTTCAATGCAGAATTACCACCTGTTATATCGTTAACCTGATAAAAGTGACTTAAGTGATGTCGCTTGAGTCCGTGTCAGACTGGGGCTGAAGACGACAAGTTTGAAAGTGACAAACAAAACATCTGGAACGGCGGAGTTGGAACGAGTTGAGCTTTCCATTTGTCTTTCGCCCGCTATTCATTGCTGTTTGAGGCTAGCCAATAAAGGCTACATTAGCTGGTACTTGCATGACACACCTGCAGTTGCATTGTGGGTTATGGAGGCACAAGATTTTGACAAGGAATAAGGCTGTTTGCAATCACAAAGACATTATCTTTGGTTCTGCTGCATCAATTTTGATGCTTTTATTTTAACTGTCCGTTCCGAGTCCGACACAAATTCCAGAAGTGCAGTGCTAAATCTGCGGAGTACTCTTTCCACACCAGACATTATATACCTTCACATATGCACCACTACACCTTGTGTAAATGACCGTGAAGCTTTGTCAATGCAGAGAACCCATTTTTATTTTCTGTGTAAACTTGGGTTTTGTGTGTGTGTGTGTGTGTTTGTCTGTTTGTTTGTGTGTGTGCTCACGTCTGAGATGCATTGATGGCTCACGCAGGAGCCCATTCCTGATGGAGCAGTTAGTTGTCCCTAGGCATCACAGGTGTTTCTATCTAAGTGATGCCCCAATGACAGACACATTCCATCCTGGTTCCATTTGGGCAGCCATGCAATAAATCAACACAACATCGCCTCTCTGCCACTCATTACTGCACACAGACTGTCTGCGAGGCACAGAGGGAAAAGAAACACAATGACATAAAGGGACAGAGCCAGGACAGTTCTGCTGATCTGCAAACAATGCACCCTCCCCCCCCCAAGAAAGGTAATTTGAGAGTCTGATTGCTTTCTTGAGATAGTGTTTCATTTCACTGTCATGGAATTATGAGAGGTAGCCGACTCATGTTTCAATTTTCACTGCCGCTCTGCATCTGTTCCTGAGGGCCCAGGGGGGAATCGATGGCTCACAGACTTCACTGTGCCAACAACGGGCTACAATTTGACCCAGTGGGGTTATAAACTGCAGCCAAACACACTTTAGCTACTGGCCAATACAAACACAAATGGATTTAAGGGAATGCAGAACAAACATCTTGCCCCTGTTAGCCCAGTAACAGTCATGGTAAGGTGGTTTAAGATGAGAAATAATGTGATTTTAAGGTCAAATTGCGTGTAATATTAACCTTCAAAGAAACCGAAATCAATGAGCGGAAGGAAATTAAAAGAGAGTTCGGGGAAAAGTAAATCTGTGGTTGTGTGAGAGCGATGGAGAGACTGACAGAGGAAGAGAGAGATTATGAGAGAGAGATTAGGAAACAGGAAGAGAGAGAGAGAGAGAGAGAAGGATGCAGATTGAGATTTTTGGCCTCCGAGATCCACCGTTTCCTACACTTCTCCATCACTAAAGTGAATGACATGTTGTCTGAAAAGAAGCGTAATAGGATTTACAGCTGCATTAAGAATATTACACCACCACTGCAGCTGTGTAGCACAACAAGAGCTCTAAAGGGAGCCGGTCATTAGACCAGAGGCAGCACGAGCTATAAAAACCCCACAGTTCTGGTAACAATCACAACTGTCAGCTGTGCTGGATACATTTCCGACATTCATGTTCCCTTTGAGAACATAATCCCGACAACACATGAGCTACTACAACAGCTACTTCCAATATGTGTTTCCAAGAAAACAAGGCTGGCGGAATGGAGTGCAGTTAACTCGTGCACAGAAGTGAGGCGTTTAGAGAACGACACAACCGTTTTGAGGAGAAACCTCAAGAGAGACATTCTGAGCATTGAGCACTTGAGAAAACAGCAAATGTGACCCACAGCGACAGTATTTCGCTTCTGCGGCTCTAGAAGTTATGTCACCAGGGCATTCCGGACTGCTTTTTCCGATTTTTTTTTTTCTAACAAGAAAGCCTGCAGACAAACTTTTCTAACGTGGGGTTGGAGAGATGTGAATGTGACGAGGCAGGGAAGAGATCCTATCATGTTAAAGGTGCACTATGTAGTTTTGGAAAAAGATGGCAAAATGTGTCTTTTAATTGGATCCAGAAAGAAGTGTATTTCACGTATAAAGCTGATGTGTTGAACATGTTGGCAGTTTTACACGTCCAGCAGACACGGAGCAACATTACTGTGCATCCACTTGATCGTTGAAAGTCTAACATTCAGTCACCTTTATGGTCTCGGTTCAGCTCCCTGTCTGAAAAATGGCACTGGGTGGGTGTAGCGTAAAGAAGCTACGCACGGTATGAGGGCAGTGAAACTGAACCATAAAGCCAAGATGCCACATCCTCAGAGTCAAAGAAAGAGTTCAACTATCGTTTCAAAAGTCTCAGATGCTATAACGTATCATATAATAACAGTCCCACATCTTCTCTCCATCCAATTAGAGGTGAGACTTGACTTCTTCTGGACTTTTTCCCCCTGAACAAACTACTAACCACCACACTTTCTTTTAACGCGTCAGGAGGACGCTGCTCTCTGCTATCACACGTGAGGACATGCAGCTCCTTCTCAAACCCCCAGACACCGGCCCTTCCTGACCACGCGACCTCTGAAAAAAAAGCTAACCGAGCCAGGTGAGCGCGTCATGAGGGAGATAAATGAAGTGAGGCTGCCGGATCCTGATTTGCCACAAACCCACAAGCTTCGATCTCCTGTCCTCCTCACTCTGACCCCTCTGTCTCTGTTGGGAGACGTCAGGTGTTAAATCGGCTGAATCCGAATGGAAGTATTCAGTGTGGTGGGCTACCTGCGTCAGGTCGGAGTCTGTCCCCGCTGAGCCCAGAGGATAATCCATGCAGGGCTGGAGTCTCTTCAACCAGTGCTGGACACAGCAGCAGTATTGGGGACACACAAGGCCATTTCTGACCCCTCGCGTTAATTCATTCCATATTTGTTCAAACGGAAACTGGATTAATTTCCTTTTTTTTTTTTTTTTTTTACGTGCAGCAATTTTGCTCAATTGTTTGTCCGTGACAATAAACGATGGGCCGCTCTGTTTGAATTGGATTCACTTCCCCTCTACAAAATCATAAGCTCATCATAAAAAGTAATACACTGCGCTCTTTGGGCCATTGTCTTCCTCGCTCGCACCCTCCCCGACTCTCTCTCTCCCTCTACCCGGTCTATTTCCAAAACACTTAAGCCCGCTAAATTTAGCCAACCCTGATTGTGCATTAAGGCCATAACAGGCGGAAAGTATTTATGCCAGTCAGCAAAAGTATTCTTGGACGGGCTTGCTCGACGGGGTGACTGGCAGTGAACCGACGGAATCTGGTGTCACAGCCGCCGGAGCGCTCATTTCATTGGATATTATTTGGAGAAGAAGAAACGTTCCTCTTTGTGCGCATCAAAGATTGTGTCAATTCTCCCGAGACGTCACATTAAGTATGAAATCGCATGAAATTGCCAGGCAAGTAATCACCCGGAGTGGTTAAACATAATGGTGGCAAATACCCAGGGCTGAGTGCTTTCCTTGCAGCATGGCATATTTTCAAGCCGTGGCCATTACATCCAAATAAGTAAATGCAATCAGCGGAGGAAAGAGAGAGAGAGAGAGAGAGAGAGAGAGAGAGAGAGAGAGGGCGGTGGGGCTGTAGTCACATACTAATAGAACTTAAATTTCTATCTGCACACTGAAAACTGCATTTACACTTGCAACCTCAGGTTTTACTGTTCCAAACAACTCCCAGCAGGGCAGGCTAGAGGGTAATGGAGGGTGACCGCAGCGCTGGACTTCATTTCGCCAGCAATTTGGGAACAATGAAACAGCTGAAATGCCTGAACACTGAAATGAAATGAGGGGGGCTGCATTAGAGACCCACACCCTTAAGTATATCAATAGTTTTGAACTCTTCATCATTTGCATGTTACGCTGTTAAATGAGTATAACTGGTATTGAAAAAAAAAAGAAGAAGAATCTGTCATCAAAGTTTCCCTGCTTCCCCTTTCTCCACACATCCTGTGCCCCTGTGGGATCGCAGCGGCAGCGCGCGCTCAAGCGTGCGCTCGTCTTATTATAAATTCACTTTGGGTAATTGAGATTAATACTGAATGTGCTAAATATCCACTGAGAGTAACACAGACACCATGTCCCTTGTTGATGATGCTTTCTTAGAGAAAAAGTTCGCCAAAAAGTGAAAATTCAGTCAGTACCTTCTCACCTCCGTGTTGATGGGAAAAAAAAGGCGGGTGAAGTTTCGCTGTCTGCAAAACATTTCTGGAGCTTCACGGCAAAACAGCATTCTCCAAAACAACTGGAGTAGATGGGGACTTGTTTTAAAACGTAAAGAAACAACTGAAAAGGAATCACAAAGTGGCTCCATACAGCTCGTCTGGAGTAATCCTAAAGTTTCTGGAAGGATAAAGATCCCAAATTGATTAAAAAAACATTCTTCAACCCTTGCTAGAGTTAAAATTCTCAGTGCAGCTGCTAAGCTAAAGGTGTTTAAAGTGGGTGCACAAGCTCAACCGCAAGTCGAGGGTGTGGATATTGTCTTTTTAAATCTATTATTTTGGATTCCAGAGACTTGTATAATGCTAGAGGAGCTGTATGGAGCCCTTTAGTGGGTAGATTTTTCATGCTTTAAAACAATTCACAGTCTGTTTCAGTTGTTCAGGAGAGTGCTGCGGATCTTTTTTGCTGTAAGGCATGAGGGTGAGTGGATGATGACTGAATTTAAATTTTCGGTGCAGCTCCATCCTTTATCTGTTGCTTCATCCCCAAGAGGGCCTGTTTTTGGAAAAATCCTGGAGGTGTTTCTCAGGGAGAGGGAAAAGTCTTCTCCGGCAGCCACTGCTGTGTGTAAAGAAATAAAAAGAAGTCAAAAAAAAAAAAATGCTGACTGAAGCATATCCTCCCTGAACTCACAGCAGAGCGGAGGAGGTCAGATTGTTTGAGTATCTGTCAATAACTCCCACTGATCCGGGCCTAAAAGTTCTGCACTTTCGCAGTCATGGTTACTTTGCTTTCATCTACTGAGGCTGCGGTCTCACCTATCGGCCGGCACTGGAAGCCAATAATCCACAACACCAGCATTGATATCAGCACAAATGCAAATGTGCATTTACACGCGCAAGGCCATGCAGCAAGGCGATATGTGGAGGGGGCGCCATCCCCTTTGTTAGCAGAATGACCCTGCCATCCCGCCTCTCCTTCCCCGGGCAGCGGAGAGGCAGCAGAGGGGTTGTTTAGATGAATGTACCAGTCAAGTCTTCCTGAATCATTTATCCTTTATCTGACTGAAGTCGTTGCGAGTTAGAATCCATGGACCCGGCCACGGCTCGGAAATATCACTAGCCTAACTGCTGTGTATTGATAAATCCATGGCGCTGCCCGAGGTGCTGCAGTGGCAGCTGGATCTGTAATTGCGCCTTTTCCCCCCTCAGTCCCACCCTTCTGTCAGCTTCATTGAGGAGCTATAATATTCTCTTCTCTTCTAAGTTCTATGCTATAATCCAGCCTATAGTCTATAGAGTGGTGTCACCTTCACAATCAGAGCGATTGTGGAACATGCAGTTCACAGAGACTGTGGTGCTTCACTCACCTGGTCTGCACCTCTTTCCCCTTGTTAGTTCAGTCAGTATTAAGCATTAAGCCTGTGTGTGGACCCCCCCCCCCACCTCTGTTGTCATCGTTCCTTCATCCTGCAATTCTGTGACTTTTCCCAGTCCTCATTCGCTCCCTGTGTTCTGCATTTGTTCACCTTGGATTAATCGTTTGTTCTCTAAATTTAGTTTTATGGTTAAGTCGCCTCGCTTCTCTTCATCCCTAGCTTTGATTGCTGAGTAGAATTTGTGATGCTAAAACCACGTCCTCGGACTGAGTCACCTCAATAACAGAACATTTTAGGGGGGGGGGACATGATTACATATTTTACGGTTTTTACTAGGGTTAGGATTTAGGGTCACCAATATAAACGAGCCCTGGGGTGTTAAATTGATGTGTATTTGCATTTAATTTTATAGCTACATCAGCATGAATCTGATCTGAAGGACTTTATCTGACTTTCCACCGGCACATGAACGCTCGGGGGCAGAGAACAGGAAGATCTTGCTCTCGAAGCGTCCACGAGAAGAGTGGACCGCCTCTTTATGGAGTTTTCTGTCCCGAGCGGATGAAGTGGACAGGGTTACCGGAACGTGTTTATTCTATTTGACTGCATGAGCGAGGGGAGGAGAGACATCGGTTACTGACCACATCACCCTGTTACAGCCTCGGCGCTGTTAGGATTAAAGATGTTGTGTGGTGATTGGCTTTACTCACAGAAAAGAAAGAGAACGTATGAAGCGTATTTCCAAAAATGTCCAACTGTTCCTTTAAATCTACGCCCTCGCAACAGGAGAGGCCTTTGAGATTTATTCCCGACAGTCAAAACAAGATGTTCAATCCCACCGCTTTCTCACACGGACACCTCCACTAAATACACCTCCACTGACTGCAGTGGCACTTGATTAAGTCCCTGTTGGCACAGCAACAAATATCAGCATGCACATTGAGCTACTGATGAACCATCAGCTGAGGCCCGCCAACGCCGCCGCTCCCATCTTTCCTCCTCGCCGTCGACGACAACGCTATAGGGGAGGGCTGCTCGAGCGCCGCGCAGTAAATTCCTGGCGCGCCCTCATCTCGCCACATGACTGATCGCTGTCAGCGGCGACGGATTTCATTGAGAGGAGGGTGAGATACGAGGTTGTTACGGTGTTGCGGTCGATCAGACTGTGGCAAAGAGAGCCTGCTTTTCATCTGTGTGCGCCCGCACACGTGTGCAAGTATGTGGGCGCATACATTAGCGACCTCATCCAATTATGCGGGCGCCTGTGTACGTTCAAGATTTGCGTGCATGCTCTGCTTTAAGTGCCCAGATGTTCCATTTTGTTGCACTGCTCGCTGTCGTTGCTTTTTATGACTGCGCTGACATGCTCCCATATGGACACATCTTTGGTGACAGGCTCATAATTTCAGTCAGCAAAGGCCCCTGAAATGCCTTCTAATAAGACTGGACCGCTGCCAGAGTCTGCGCTCTAACCACTGATGGACAGTCACATTCAACTGTGTTCAGGGGTTGTCGGCTGGCAATCTGATAAGCACTCATACAAAGAAAGAAAAAGCCTTTTCGCCAGATAATGAAAGAGGCTCTCATTTATTTCCTGAAGTAGTTAGCATATTGCTGGTCTTATGCGGAAAGCTCCTACTGTATAATGTATAAGTAAGTATCAGCCAAAATGCAAAGGTTCTGAGGCGTCGCTTTGAGCGCCTCAAGATGTGCTGTTCTGTTGCTGACCCGACAATCTGACCCCCGTGCAGAAGAAGAGTAAGAACCTTATTTGAATATGAAAGTGAGGTAGAAATTAAAATAGATCCTACGGTCCCTGATGAAGAGCTGAAAAAAACATGAGTAAGGACACAGTTCCCACTATAAAACAGCTTTCCTGTGTTATCATTTGAAGTTATTCTATTGCAGTCGTGGTTCTCATTCTCCGAACTCGCCCACCCAAAATGTATTTTTCTTTCATGTTATTGTGCAACCCTGTCTTAAACTATTACATGGATTGACATGACATTTGGTAAGTGCATTAAATTCCCCCCTCAGGTTCCAGTAACTTCTGCAATCCTTTTACTTTACATTAAGTATTGTTAAGTGAGTTCGTTAATGGCTTATATTACTTTATGGTGGTACATGGTTGCCTGTTGTAGCAAAGCATATTTTTCAATGTTTTCTCTATACTGAATAAATGTTTGGATACATTTTACTTTTATGGTTTGACCATATTGTTCTTAAAGGTGCAATATAACAATTTGCCACCTGTCAGTTCATACTCAAAGACAAACAGGGGGCAGTTTATTGGTTGTGTAACCATTAACTGCTGCTATATGTAGCTGCTCCTAGATAGCTAGAAGAATTAGCTGTGCAGCTAGCGGCCCCGAGCCGGAACCCTGAGTACCTGAGAGTGTCGATGTTCACACCACTACAGTTACAATTACATTACAATTATTAATCGGGTAGTTGCAATGGTAAACCTGCTCAACATTGGCATATCAGTGTTGCCATTGTGATCATGCTGGTGTCAGCATTCAGCTCCGAGCGCAGCCTCAAAGAGTCGCTGGCACGGCTGCAGACTCTGAGTCTTGTTTACTTCTGAAGCAATTTCATGACATACAATGAAAAAAATGTTTAGTTGACACAGGCTCAAAGGTTAGAGAAGCAGGCTCGAGGGCTACTTGCTCAAATCTGAGAGATTAAAGTGAATATCTCACACTCACAACCACCTCTCCAACTGCTTTACACCCGAGATAAGCCGCAGCTGCACGCCGCGCACACCAGAAGACTGCCTGAAGTGAGCATTTCCAGTGGGGGAAAGTTTACAGCTGCATATGAATCTAAAACAGGGTGTAGCCTGACTGACAAACAAAAGGGGTTCAGAGTGAGATTAAAGTTTTTGTAGGACAATATCCACCATAATTCAGACTGTGACTTTAGGATGTGGCGGTGTCCCCTTCTACTGATATCCTCCATGTAAGCAGGGGCAGAACCGTCGAGCTGAATCTCTAATCAGTCAGCACCACAGGGCTCAGTGTGAGACTGCCCTTGAGGGCTAAATCTATACGTGTCTCCTGTGTTTAGGATGTCCATGAAATGTAGCGACTCCGAGCATGCACACTCACAGGCTCGAGCGCGAGGGGGGGAAAAGGTCTAATGACTGTATTGTTGTGCCGCCTCTTTTGGACCTTATTCATATCCTGTGTCTTCTTTTTTTCCCCTCTTTTTTTTCATCTACCGCTTCTTCAGTATCTATTTTCAATTCCACTGAAGTCGCTGCACTCAACCCCCCCGGCGCCCGACTGAAATATCAGCTATGGATACAAGGATTCGAGGAGAGAGACTGCAGATTACAGTGGCTATCAGTACAGCCATCTTTTTGTGTAGATTCATCAAGATTGCTGATTTTTTTTTTATTAAAGCCTTTATAGTGGTGGTGGGGGGTTGATTTAAACAATATGTTACCACACGTTTTTTGAACCACTATGTGATACAAGCAACACTCATTTATCATCGATATTTTTGGATAGAGGTTTGGTTGATTGTAATCTGCGAAACAATGAAAAAGTTAAGATTATAACCCGTGGCAGATCCTCCCTAAGGGCTCTGCACACTCCCAGTTTTGATGGCTTTGCCCTCTATCGGCTCCTGCAGCACACTTCTGTTATCATCCCAGCTAAAATATTTTAACGGCGCTCTCTGGGGAGCTCGTGGCACACTTTGCATCCTAAAAGCCGAACTTGATAGTTCACTTGTCAAGGTGAAAGCGTTGACAGGGCACCTACTTTTAACAAATTACGATGAAAAGAGCCATGCACCTGACCTCTGACGGCCCGATTTTTGTATTTAAACCAGCCCTTCCTCTTTCATATGCATGTTTGCGTGCTAGGGGGGGGAAGAGAGAGAGAGATTGCAGCTGTCAACATGCCAACCTTTCTCTCTTCTGTCATGTCAGCCTCCTCCTGCCGGTGCTCGCTATCCCATGGTGCAGAACAGAGAGGGGTTAGGAAAGCCTCTCTTCCCCCTCTCCGCTCTCCACCTTCATCTTCCGGCCTCTGCCCATCACTCTTGGGTTGGAAGTGTCAGACAGACTGCCACTGAACCGCTGTATGATATACTGTCAGCGCTTTCACCCGTCAAATCACGCGTCCAACTCGGGCAGCGCGCTGGTTCCTGTTTAACATCCGAGCGCCATATGTTGGAATTCACTCGGACGGCTTCAGCGAGAAGGTTCTGGATATGTGGTCTCTGTGCTCCGCTGTCATCGTGAGGGTTTAAGGTCACTAGCCCTGGACTCGTGAGAGCGATGATAACCCAGAAACAGAGACGGCAGAGTTACACCCTGAGGTCCTGCATCATTTCTACGTGTCACACAGATGCCCGGCATCGCGTCGCATCAGGGGCGTCGAGGGTTGCCTTCGTGACATTTGTGCGGCGGCGCCCGGCTACATGAGCGACAATGACAGTATGACATCACACAAGGTTGCCAGTCGTACAAACGTTCACATTTACACTCGCGCTGAAGCTCTAGCTCGTTTCCGAAATGGAGACACCTCTCTTCGCCTGAAACACGACACACCGAGACTTAAAAGTAGGCTGACCAGACGTCCTTGTCTTCTGGGGGACGGTTTTTGGTGATCTGTTCCCGGCTGGACCTGTCCCCGGAAATGTCCCCATTTTTAACTGTCCATTAAAGTGAAATAACATTTTAAGTGCCAAGAAAAGACCAGGCAGCAGGGTGAACAGGAGCAGACAGAGGAGTTACAACGGCTCTTTCCAACACTGCCGGCTGTCTAGATTGAACAGCTCCGTCTTGTGTGGAGTATTTTTGGTAACGTCATTGTTTTCCTCCATCTATCACAGTGTGGATGTTGAGCTGCTTGTCTGTCTTGTACATATAGATAATCAAAGACACCCTGAATTGAACCAGTGTCTTTAGAAGATGTTCTTTATTAAAAGAGATTTCCTGAGGCAGTCACTGGTGAGGTTACTAGAGGAAACTAGCGTTACTTCTGGTGCCTGTCAGAACTGCCACCAGCAACATTAAGTGTCTTTATACCATGGTCTAAATGGTCTAAACTTCGCCTCCTCAACCGTTGCCTCCGCGTCGTCCATTAATTCCTGATAATGGACACCTCGTCGGGCATTATCCCTTACTTAATAACCGTCGCATTTGTGGCACTTTTAAGGCTTTAGAAGTGTTAGAGTGTTACAAGCTCAGTGGGCTAAGCAATAATAATAGTGTTAGTTGTATTCATACGATAAAACTGCTAACCCAGATCTTCACGAAGAAATGAATGTACCTGTGCTGGTTCCGGCTAAGCAGCAGGATACGCCGGAAGTCACGCCTGTAATATGCGCATGGTATAATGGCAGCTGGGACTGCCATGGACAGCTTCCATATTTCACGATGGCTTTAGTAACCATGGTATTGGAGCTGGTGTTTTCCACACATGGGGGGCCCTACTTAGACGGTCTAAAGCGCAGTGTGCTGTTGCGTTTAAAGTGTGGCCAAGTCCAATTTGCTAATAATAAGATAATTGGCGACGCACAGCGCAAAGAGTAGTTATTTAGACTGAATTAGTCACATGGGTGTTGGGATAAAATAAATCAAACCAGTCCAAATGCCTTCTCCCGTTCCCTTAGAGAGCCAGGTGCCGCAGGGCCGAGCGCACATTAAACAGTATCGCTCGCCTTCGCTGAGGGGAAGGGATGTGATCCACGGCCTCTGGACCCTCTGCCCCACCGTTTCACAATCCTCTTGTCCCAGCAACAACTCTGTTTGACTGCATATGGAAGAACAAACTGATATTAAGCTGAGGAGGAGGAGGAGCAGTGCTGCTGCATCCCTCTGTGTGTGAGTCTCATTCTCAGCTTACAGCCATTCTGTTGAAATTTTTCTATTTTTTTCACCCGAATCTGCCACTGTTACCCACTAAAAGGAGAGTGTCCTTGACAACAATAAATGTGTTGAATGCTTTTTCTTCCTCCTAAAACATTTGAAAAGATGATTTCTATAAACATTGAAAAGGGTGCATTGTTTACATTCATGCTTTTGATTGGGGGGGCCGCTGTAGCTCAGCGGGTAGAACAGGTCGGCTAGTGATCGGAAGGTCGCTGGCTCAAATGCCAGCTCCGGGCTGAGCTGAGCTGCGTATCGAAGTGTCCTTGAGCAAGATACTGAACTCCTGATGTGCAGTTGGCACCTTGCATGGCGGCTCCTGCCATCAGTGAGGGCCCTGCGATGAGCTGGCGACTTGTCCAGGGTGTACCCTGCCCTCACCTAGAGACAGCTGGGATTGGCTCCAGCAAAAAAAAACCAAAAAAAAAAAAAAACCTGCGACCCCATGGAAAGGGATGAAGCGGTTACAGACAATGGATGGATTGATATTTTTGATTGCTAACCACTTCCTGTTTGCTATCTTTTTTATGGTGCATGTTCTTGTTTATTGGTGCATCACCGCCACCATCACCTGCCGATCAGCCAAATACCACGCAGACATGTGGTTCCTCGCGTGTTTTCAGGATGCAATCGACATCACCTCAACATTGCCCCACGACGCTGCTAGTGGTCAAAAACTCCACAGGGCTCCTTTAATCTAACACTAAAATGAGCTGATATGATTTCATTATGACAAATAAAGTGTCATGATTGTAATTAAAGACACAGAAGAATGAAAATAATTCAGAAATAATTAGATTCAGGAGAAAGAAAAACAGCTCCTGTGGATTCCAACGAAAATGAATGCTAATGAGGCGTATCTTTTTCCACATTTGCATTCTCAACACGGTAAATGTGCTCCTCACATCATTCCTCCTGTGGCCCTTCACAGACTTTGTATCTGCGCGAGAAACATCCTGCAGCTCAAACATCTAACATCTCTCAGTCTCAAATCCTTCGTTGTCAGTTTGATATTTCAAAATATTTGCACCAATTTTAAGCCGTTTTATGTAAGTCGCCCACTTTGACGCTGTCGGACGTGTGATTGATGCCGATGATCAGTGAAGCTGAATCGGAGCAGGGGGAGTAGGCGACGTCAACAACAAGGTTTTCAAACGACCTTCGGAGCTACACGGCCGTCAGGTCTGTATATCCTACAGATAGTCATGCAAAATATATGAGAACTTCATAAAACTCATATTGTAAAACGCAGAGTGTAAATGAACAACTTGATATTAGTTTGCTTTATGAGTTTGCATCACAAGCTTTATGAGGGAGGTTGTTGCCGGATTAGTGTGCGTGCCTGAGTAACTGCGTGTGTTTAACGGTACATATGTTATGCACATACTGTGGCTGTGTGGGCAAAGATGTTCGGTACATAAATCATAAGTATTGGTGTACTGGAGTGTACTTGGTGTGTGTGTGTGTGTGTGTGTGTGTGTGTGTGTGTGTGAGTCTCCGTTTAATCCATCCCCTAGCCCGCCTCGCCTCCACGGGGGAGATCGACGGCAGCGTGAAGGTTTGAGGTTTCCTCTTTGAGCTCGCTGAAAAACACGCAGAAACACCTTGAGCACAACGCCGGACCTCCACCGCAGAGATGCCGGGGAAAACTATCTGAAGTCAGAAAACATTTAGAAACCTCCTCCAGCGAGACCCCTGAAACATATTTTTATCATTACTGACACGAGCTCTGCAAAATATCAACTCTTTCAGTGCAGATGCTGATGCAGTTACTGTGACAGGCTCTCCTCCCCGTGTGTGTGTGTGTTTTACTGCAAGCGTGTGTGTGTGTGTGTGTTTTGGAAGTAGTAGGAGTGCAGCTATCTGCCAGTTGTGAAAAGCTAATTGGTGAGTACAACTACAGGCTTTTTTTTTCTCCCTACGCTTTCTTGAACATCGACTAACAAGATTCATGAATTCAAATTAGTCTTATTTTCCACTTTCAGTCACTGGAAATGTACATTTCTCAGCTGTCATTATGGTGGGAGGAGGCGTTGATTCCTTGGATTGCACCTCGTTTTTAATTATGGTTACTCAGAGCTTGGATTAAACTTTATTTTAAAGGTGCATTATGTAGTTTTTGGGTGGAAATTGTATTGACTTGTTGTTTCTGCCAAAACAAACTAAATAAACAAACTGATGTTAAACACAGTTTCATACCGTGTGTTTATATATGGCGGACCCTGCCACCTTTCTAGCTTCAAACAGTGTTCTGGGGACCTTATTTTACTTTGAGAACAGCTTGTTTCTTCAGTTATGGAAACATTTTTTTTTCGTATTATTACCCCATTAATATTATAAATATTTAAAAAGTAACATTTTCTTCTCCAAAACTGCATAGTGCCCCTTTAGGTGTATTATAATTTGGAAAGAGAATTTGAAACTAACTTTCTTTTAAAAAAGCATTTTGCTACAATTTGAGTCTAAAAGAGTTAAAAATGTCCATCAACCTCAATTTATCAGCAGTGACGGTGCCTTTTTGTCCCCCTCCAAATAACACTTGCAGCTAAAAGGAAGGATAAGGCCTACTTGCCAGTGCGGCGCTCGCCTGCCACAAGCACAATAAGGAGGCAACAGGAAGCTAGCCAAGCACTAGCTCTCGGCGCCGGCTGTAGGGGTCGAAGCAGCGGGGAAGCTGTACCGCAACATAGCTTTTCCCTACGTGTCTGCCAGAGTCGAGCATGAATAAGTAAACACAGCGAGATCTGTCCAATTTTTCCCTCAGCCCGGAGGCTTTAAACCAGAATACTTCTGACACCTGCTATGATCATTCATTATCCTTTCCTCACATGCATTATTTCACAGGTGCCAAGTTAAAAATAGTTCCATCTATTTTTGATGGGTGCCAACGAATGAAGTGAAAAAAAAAGCCCACTTGTGCTTGACACGGCACGTTGGTGCCAGATGAGGAGATTACTGCGGGGTTAAGCTGCTCCGACCGTGGGTCCCACGACCAAATTACTCAACAGGTCACAGTTCACTTGTTAGAAAACGAGGGGGGCCTTCTGAAACTTCAGCCGCTGCCCCACCATTGGTCAGGTTTCACTGAATATGCCCGTAAGATGGTTCGGCCGTAAAAAATAAAGAACAACATGTGCATTGCGTTTCATTAACGTCTTGTAAGCACTTCCCTTTACACCGGGGAAGGTTTTCTTTTCTTGCTTTACCGGCAATTTGTAAAGGACAGCGTTCGATATTCATTTGAATTCTTTGCTCGGTTCAATTTCCTCCACTGCTTAGTTCTCCAACAGCAGTCTAATGTAAAAATAAAAACCAAGTGGTGTTTTCACTCAGCTACTCCTGTATCCAGACCAACTACTGAACGGAACACATGCCTGTGTGCTTCCTCTTTAATAACACAGAAAATATACGCTTTACATAGATATGTCATCAATCGAACGGCTGCTTTATTTGAAAATAGAAGTCAAAATGTGGAACACCAGAGCTTCCTGCATGAAGTGAAGGCTGTACGTGGACCTGTATGTGCATGTCAAAATGCCGAACTGTCAGCAGTTAAAAAAAAAACAGACATGAACTTGTTTGGTCCTTTGTCATCAGTTTGCTCTCGATTTTAAAGTTCCACACTGCCTTTAGATAGTGTATTCAGGTGAGAGCTGACACAATTAGTTGATGAATCAATCAGTCGTTATCGCCATAAATCAAAACAACGACAATTTTGATGACCGATTGATCGTCTTAACTTATTTGTTCAGGAAGAATGCCAAACAGCTTCTCGTTCAGACACCTTAAAAGTCAAGATTTACTGCCTGACTATGGTTTATATCACTGTACACTGAATATATTTGGATTTCAGACTGCACACTGAAGATTTTTTGGGGACTTTAAAGAAATTTATGGGCGTTTTTTTCATATTTCCTGTCACTTTGCTCTAAACCGTACTGAAGCTTGGCAATGAAGCAATGAGAAGGAAGACGTGCAGGGCGGTAGCTTTGTAAATAACCTCGTATGACACGGGCAGTATCGACCAAGGGTGAGCGGTACGTCGGCGAGATGCCCAGCGTGTCGCGAGGAGACGGAGGCAGGGCAAACCCTGTCCATCGCAAAATGGCAGGAATAACAGGCTGACACACAAAGAGTGACACGGTCGAGAGAAAATTGGCCCCGGCTGTCGGGAGAAGTGAGTGAAGAAGGGAGACAGAGGGGTTTAGGAGAAGAAAGAGAATAAGGTAACAGCAGACGGTGGAGAAGTGGCAGCGGCTGGAGAGAGGGTGGAAGAATACCACGCTATGAAACAGAATCGTGAAATGGGGGGAAAAAATGATGGGAAACGGGCCAAACAGAGGCTGACGGAGGTGGAAAGAAACAGGGGGGGAGACAAATGTGAAGGACTGCAAGCTGTCTGAACTGAAGAGAGGGAGGCGGGTGATTAGCAGTGATGTGATGACTTGAGGTGAGCGTCTGTGTGCATGTGTGCACGCGGCCACGAATGAAGGATAGCTATCTAGCAGGAAAAGGGGGAGAGGCAAAAAGAAAGGCCACCAGCCAAGTGGTCTAGTAGCATCCTGGGAGAAACAGCATCTGTCTCAGCAAAATAGAGAGGAGCAATCAATAACTATACAGTTAAGGTGTGTGTGTGTGTGTGTGTGTGTGTGTGTGTGTGTGTGTGAGTGCGCGCGCACGTGTATGTGTGTAACTGGTGCAGTGGGCTTTGCAGGTTGCTTACGCTGCATTAACGGTGCTGCAACTGGATAGAAAAATATGGTCATGTAAGTTATGTGTGAATTTGTGCACGAGCACGCCTGTCAGTCATTTTTCATTGATAATAAATTATTTTTTAAAAAACCACAACATGTCAGCCGATTTTTTTTTTATCTTATCTTATAATGTAAACACATATTCCTGATATGAATCCTGTGGCACAGGGCCACTGGAATAAAACACATTTTCAGGCCTGATTAGCATTCAAACTTCATTGAATAGCTCTTCAACACAAAGAAGTTTTTGACATGACATAAAAACTGTTATTTCTTGACATTCTGATAATGAGTGGTAGTTCATTTCTGAAACATGCTCAATCAAGACCGTGAGCAAGTTATGTTAGCATACTTATGATGTTAGCAGTTAATGCAAAAGCACAGCCTCAGCACAGATGCTAACACGGCTGCTAGTTCTTGTCACGGGTGCAGGTAAATTCACTGCATTTCATGTTTCATTATGAGGCATCATTGCAGCGCCGACTCTGAATATGTTGAAGAAATCATTTTAATTGAGGACTGACTGAACTGCTTCTCATCGAGGCTCCACTCCGCTACAAACTGAGGCAGGAGGTCAATACAGCCCTTTTATCTCTTCTCCAACCGCTCCGTTCACAGCATTACAGCCATAAATACAGCCGCGAAGGGGGGAGCTGTAATCTCACTGAGCATCATAACACCAAAATCCATTTCCATTTGATGCCCAGTCCTAACTGGGGAGCCCCGTTTAAGAGTGGCAAAATACGGCCGCTGAGAAGATGTTTCACTGCGTTATTCAAAAGGGGAAGCACGATCAGCTTTATGCAAATATATGTTTCTGTGACCCGTGAGGAATGCAGAATGCACTCAACATAATGGATTTCCGTCCCTTACATGCAAAGCGTCAATGTTTTTTTTATCATAGAAAGTAGCGATTTATTTATCACTGTCAGGACAGCGTGCAAACATCACGCTACAGCCAAATGGACACAGTCTCACATGCAGTATGCCTACAGCTATCAGAAAGATTAATATATGTACATATATATATATACACACACACACACAAACATATATATACACATACTGTGTATGAACTGCATTTATTTCTGTATGTAACCTTTGAAGTCTAATAAAAATGGGGAGAAACACTCTGATCTCCCAGAGAGAATAACCCTGTTGGTCAGATTCACGGCAATCAAAAGGACCGTCTGTTTCTCAACGCGTGTCAGGGGGAATTAAGACCCCTGAATGAGAAATCAAATCACACAGCATTTCCTTTCATCTTCCCTCGAATCGATAGCATGTCATAAAGTATGTTGGAGCGGGCCTCGCGGCGCTCTGCCATAATCTGCCGAGGAGGATGACTACTTCTTCTTTTCTTTCGCGTTTCAAACAGAGAGGAGCTTCTTGCGACACCTTTGAGCCGAGCCCCCCCGCTCCCCCCCGAAAAGTGTCAGGTTTTATCACTGTGACGTTGACACGCTGCGATTAGCCCGTCGTCAGAGTATTTGTCCTTACAATACAAACATTTCCGTCACCCAATTTAGTCAATTTGGGCTTTCTCCTGCCTGGGTGTTTGATGGATGTCCAGAGTAGTTGGCAGTGGAGTGGAGACTAGGCTTTGATGTCCAGGCCCAGACTGTTAGAGTATTCAGGTTGACTTTGATAAACCCTATTAGAGTGTCCCTCTCTCTCCCTTCGCTCTCTCTCTTTCTCTCTTCCACTTCCTCTTCCTCGCACACACTTACAGGCTATGAGCCTCGGAGGGATGGGGCGAGGGCGAGGGCAAAAAAAAAAAGAAGAAAATACAAGGTTGCGTCGACACTGCATAAATTTCCGAGTAAGTGAGCGGAGAGGATGACTGATGAGAGGATAAATAACCGGCATCTGCTTACAGAAAAAGAGACGGCAAATTGATTGGGATGAGCGAAAGGAATCAAGATCACGGCATCGGGGTTTGTGTCACAAAAAAAGATTTACATACGCAATTTTCAGGCTTTAGTCAGCATAAAAAGGACCCGGGGAGATGCGCATCTCCACGTCACCGGAGGCAGCTGGGTGCCCCGCCGCGGGTGAACACGGGCTCGATCACCAAAGAATGAATGATTCGCCAGGAAGCGCAAACCGTCCCATTCACCGCTCGCCACTATCTAAATTGAAAAGAGTATTTATACCAACTTAGGGATCAGAAGTTAATGGAGGCAGTCATGCATCAACTGAGTTACATAAAAATGTCCGTCGCAAAAAGGGGCGAGATAACTGCGTCCTTTTGAAAGATTTTTAATTTTCTCAAATTGGCTTTTTGTGTCTGATGGGTGCGTGCGTGCGTGTGTGTGTGTGTGTGTGTGTGTGTGTGTGTGTATGTGGGTGGGGGCTGCAGGCACATTACTGGAAGAGTTCTGAATCAGACATCAGAAGGGGTATTAACAGGGAAATGTGCTGAAAGCAGACGGATCAAATAAAGATCTTACTCCGGTGTAATGAAACGCTGCTGTTCGGTGCGCCGGCTAATCACGCCGCTGCACACATTGCTCAAAAAAAGAAAAAAGAAAAGGTGCAATGACAGAGGTGGGAAAAAAGGCGATTAAGACGCGATGGCAACCCGCTGTTACGAAACATGCGACAAAAGCTTTGGCGCAAGAGACTCGTGGGTTGACACAGTCTGCCCCCGTGTAAACACTTTTGTCGCTCGGGTATCTGACGCCTCCCGTATAATCCCATCTGTTAGTTTGTGGAGGGAAAAACACCATTGCTTCTGCTGCTGCACAGCATCTTTTGAACCTTCGGGCAAACTGTAGCCTCGAGCTGATGAAATCCTCCTCACATTTAATGAAACGAAAAAAGAAAAAAAAAACCCAAATCCCAATCAAGATTGTGCCGAGAACACCCAAAAGAGATTTTGAGGCATAAAACACAAGCTGTGCCAAACAAATTAACACAAACACTCGCTGCGCAAATGCTTTCCCTCACTGTTGAGCGTGGCTGGGTAATGCCGAACAGCAACACCTGGAAAGAAAAAAAACACACACACACTTTCAAGCTACACTGACAGTGATTGCCTTCCACAACATGTTTCGTATTTAAATGCATCGAATTCAACAGGATGAGCGTTCCATTTGTAGCGGAGGCTCCTTCAATTCCAGAACTGTTACAACTCAGCCGCCAGCTTTGACAACTGCCTTCCGCGGCTGTAGATCACATCGTCACAACATCGTTGCGATTGGCCCTCGCTGCTAGAAAGTTGTGTCTTTAAGCGGGGGAAATCATCACTTTTTCAGGCGCAGGTCAATTTGGGGATTTTAGGCTTCAGATTTTGCTTCCGTGACATGTCTTCTGTCCAACAAGTGGATGTGAAATATTTAAAATGTACATTAAGGTGTCTGCTACAGTTAAGATATCTGCTACGAATTAGATAATGCCTCTTCTGCACATTTCAACGTAACATTTCATCATAAAAATAACAGCTTTGATGTGGGCAAACCCCGTCACCTTTGTCCAGCCCACATACCGCGTGGAGTGATGACGGCACTTGGGTGGTCCACGAGCAGGCCATAGCATGGTCTGCCAAGAGCGCGCCGAATACACCAGAACTGGGCCCAGTCTGTGCCGCTCCGGTGGGCTGGATCTAGCCCAGATTTCGGCAAGCATGGGCCGGATTAACGCGTCTGGTGTGGGCCAGATTGTGCCACAACCGTTTTGCTATCTGGGTTGCCCAAACAATCACGCTTGTTTCCACAATCTTGGGACGCAGAAGTGCAGCTGTTCTTTTTT
>CAEMYA010000005.1:3173483-3190391 GCA_903131615.1 Diplodus sargus
TTTTACTCCAGCTCAACTCTGTGAAAGCACTTTTTAAGTAGATGTGTTAAAAATCTGCTTGTTGTCGTTGACAGTTCTCTATTTAATCATGTTTTGGAGGGTCCCGCCCCCTTCTGGTTCCTCTCATGGGACCTTGAAAAACACATGTAAGGCATTTAATGGTGAGAGATGAATAATTTTTTTATCTTGTTTGTATTGTTCCATTTATTCACACATATGAGGTTGGCTCCGATTAAAAAAAAGGCCTTTCTCACTCATAATAAGAAAAACTAATATGTTTTTAAAAGAAGCAGAAGACTTTGCAACAGTATGAGGATGCCTCACCCCTTGTTTCAACCAGAGGTGTGCGCCCACGGACGCTTGACAATTCGTGTCAGAAGACCCACCTCTAGGAGCTAGAACCTCACCCCGGAGCTGGTGCCACCAGCAGATGAATATTTAAGCCACACCAAAGCCTTCCTCTCCGCACACTGCATTCAAGCATTTTCACTGAGCTTTTTCTACACACAATCTAAGTTTCCACAAAGCCTCGCCTCTTCAGAGGCAAAGCACGATAAAATCAATGAGTCAGACTTCCCTCCTGATCACAGTCAATCTCCGCTATAAGCCACAAACACACAACAAGTTTTTTTTTAGGGGGGGGGGTTTAAACCTAATCCCACCGCCGTCTCACACATTTCTTTACTTCTCAGTCTGATGTATGACCCTGTAATTCTTATTAAGGCCCTCTTACCTTACTTTGCGCTGTGGTGAAATGAATGCTGTGGCAGAGGAGATTAGTTCACGGATGTGTGATTACACACACAATAAATGTAATGCTGTGCGTGTGTGTGTGTGTGTGTGTGTGCGGTGGAATGCGGTTTCAAATGGAATTGCAGTTTCGCACAGTGGCCGGCACCACAGGAGAGCAAGTCAAAGACCTCTGAAGTCCTAAGTGAGGTTCCTCTCGCACGAAGACAAATTATCTTCCCCACTTATGAATCACCGGCAAAGCCAGCAGCACCCGCGCACACATTATCCCCTCCGATAACAAAGAGACAGAGAGTTAGAGGGAGACTGCGAAGTATCAACTAAATCAGAAGGTAAAGTTGGCAGACTTTCGAAATACCAGGAAATAAAATGTTGCCCAGAGGGCGACAAAATTCCGAGCCGAGCCCCGCAGATTCGACCTAATCTTTTCTAATTTAAGAAAAAGAAAATCATGTCCTCGTGGCACACAGCTATCCAGGGAAGGGATGGTGATTTCAATCTCACTTGATTTCTACATCTTACCAGAAGAGCCTCAAAAGGATTATGCCTGAATATTTAAGATTGCTGTACATGGCGAGGGGTGGCTGTGAATAAGTATTTTCTGAGGGGAAGCATGAGCAACGCTGTCCTCGGTGCCTTTACTCCACATGAAGATGAATCTCACCTCATTTCACTCTCCTCCTTACATACACGCCTGTGTTTTGCGGCCGGCACACACAAACCCCCGCAAATAAACTGGAGTGCAAAATGAAAGGGATTTTTTGATGTGAACTGATGTAGCTGCTCAGCGGAGGTCCGGCGTGCATGTCTGTGTTTGTGTGCAGGGATTAGGAGTAGCATACAGATTTGAGTAGTTTTCTCCCAGCTGAAATCCTGCTCGACTCAAGCACTGGATGAGAGATGTCCTCTCCAGCACACGAGGATGCCAAAATAAGAGCGGCCTTGTTTTTTTTTGCACACGTATGACGGCTTTACTCCTTTCAAACCGGACAAAAACCACTCACCAACATCTGGCTTTTCGTCTTTGACGCAATCGGCATTCGCTGGGCGTTCAGCGGCCGTGATGGAAACACAACACCTGGGTGGACGCGTTAATTTCCACCCCTTTTTTCCAGGCACGATGCTATGATGTGGGTTTAAGTTAAGGACACTGGCTTGTTAATACTTGTCCGCTTGACGCGAGGCCATGCAACGCTTCCCAGCTTTGCACCCTTGACCAAAACAGTCACAGGGAGTGGCGTCTGTCCTGAATGGACTCCCGGGCAGGAACGTCTTCATTTAAACTTGACAGTGTTCAGTTTTTCAAGTTTCCAGAGGTATGGCATCATGCCGTGCGCTCCCTGAATACAGCGAGCGACACAACTTCCCCCCCTCCCGTCTCTCCAAAACACAACGCACCGCTGCCAGGACGCCTTGCACGGCGTTCTACATAGACGGTGAATGTCGTGTGAAGGATGTTGCATCAGATTTCCCAGAAAAACAGATTCGGGTTCAGCGCTGTCAGCAAAGAGCGCTTCTGTCCTGTGCAAAGCAACAATTCCACAAGCACATAATGGATTTAGAATGATAGAAATGTGCTGAACGGATGAATAATCTACTTTTTTTTTTATGACAAACCGAAGGATTTCCCTAAATAATTTGACCCCCCAACAGCAGATCAGATATTTCATTTTACAGTATGACGAAACAATAGCGGCGCATGAATGAGAGAAGATAAAGGCGGCGAGTCTCAATGTCAATCCCGGAGATTTGAAAGCCGCCAAACTGTCACGTAAAAACACATTATTCGCCGCGGTAATGTGTTTTTCGAGCGCGGCAATGTAAACGCGAACGGGGCAAACTGTGAGGGCAGTTTAAGCTGTTTCCGAGGCTGTTTATCAGGGAAGTGGGGAAATCACGGCGCGCGTCGTTTGTATGCATGTTAGGCGCTTATTTGAGGCCACAAGGTAAAAAGCCAATTGGCATCCTTTTGTAGACGGTGGCGAGAAAAGCCGGTGTCAGCTCAATGAATATTCAGATGGAAGCAGAGCCTTGAGGGGACATGGAGCCGCACCAATCTTTTATCAGTCCTCCTCACAGCGCAGCCACAACCCATTCACAGCAATCCAAATCTTTCTATGTATCGCTGAATTCTTCTCTCCCTTTTCTTTTTTTCCCCCCCTTGTATCGCTGTACGCAGTGCATGCGGTGGAGTTACCGCGGCGTTCCTCTTTCTCTGCCTCGCTCCCTCCCGTGGCCTGTGCATTTTCCCGCGTAGGGGAATAATGAGAGCCAGCAGCGATGGGTGGCCACGTGCGTCGCATTGTATAGGAGCGCTGTGATTAATCGAGCTTGCCAAATGGAAAATGAAATGCCAGCAAGGCCACGCTGCTCAGAGGGGGCTGCTGGTGTTTGTTTGAGTGAGAAACAGAGATGAACACACATGATCGACTTCCTGACTTTTCCAGGTCCTTGCTCTCGGCAATCTGCCAGAGAGGCTGCGGTCGCCCAATGGAAGAAGATGGTCTTAATTGACTTGCCGGACTCCATTGGTGTACAGTCAGTGGACCTAGAAGGAAATAAAAAAAATGTTCTTCCGCACCCCTCCCCCGCACCTCAATAATCACAGATGGATGAGCAATTTGAGCTCTGACAAGGACGAAAGAAGACAGAATGGCCAGGAAAAAAAAAAAAAAGGGCTGATGGAAAGCAACACCTCGCAAGGGACGGGTTCCTGTTTGTTATGTTGTCATCTTGGCACTTTCTTTCAGCCTTTCGTGACTCAAGGTTTCAGAGCTGAGCAGACGCTTGACACCTTCAGCGAAAAAGGGCTGGAGGTGAAATGAAGCAACTGCACAGAACATCACACAATCTGTCTGATGCCTGCAGGAAACTAAATGTCAACCACGCGCACCTTTAGGACGCCAGAGAGTAAACATTCAAATTTGACCTGGTCTATCCTGAAGGAACTGTTTGGCAGCAGCCCGCAAGCTCACATGATGGTTCCTCTGGGGGCTATAAAAATCCTTTAAACAGACGGGGGGAAACATCGGGTGGGGCGGACGACCAAACTGATCTTGTTTCGTTGTGTGGAAAACTTGCTGGAAATTCTGCCGTAGACCATATTCAGGTGGCGGCCATTTCCTTCCAACATCACGGTCAGGATGGGAAGCTCCAATGTAGACAGTGGTGTTCCAAGTCGCACATCCAATAACCATAGAAATCTGACAAATGATGGAGAAACAGATGATGGAGGGCAAGAATTCCAGAGGAACATCGGGTAAAACAACACATTTGATAACCCCTTAGCTACCCCCTAGATAACGGCTAACGTTAGCATTCAGCCCCTTCCGAGCTAACGTTACTGTTTGATTGTGTTCAAATAGATGTAATAGGGGAGGTGTAAATTAATTGTAAAACATCAACAGATATCTTCGACACATTTATTTAAGCAAATGTAATCAAACTGTAACGTTAGCTAGGAAGTGACTGGGTCATGAAACAGGTTGTTTCATTTTTAAATATGGCCCGACGTCCCTACAAATTCTCACTGTTCATCATCTTTTCAGTCGACGATCAACCGGTAAGTGATTGATAACATTGTTGTTTGACTAAATCCTGTGTGTTTTAACGTTCAGGCTTAAATAAATTTGTCCTAGATGTGTGTTTTGTTATTTCAAAAATGAATTTACGCCTTACCTGTCATATAGTGCAGTTATTTTGATATATGGCTCGGTGTCTCGGTCATCTTTTTCAGTTTATGATCAACCTGGAACGTTAATTAATGGACTACAAAGTATGTTGGTTTACCTCTGTCCTGCCAGATTCTAATTATCCATCATCTTTTCATCAGGAAGTGGTGAAATAACCATTGGTACCCCTAATTTGAGTCCTTGTGTTTGTGCAGTGCTGGAACACAACAGTATAACATCATCTCAGCATTTCAGCCTCCCACCCCAAGCTTGAGGTTTGAGGAAAATGGCCGCCATGTGAATATGGTCTATTACGGTTACAAATGAGGTGCAAAATCAGGCCTCACTTCACAACCACCTCTCCAAACCCAGCACAGACATAGACTTCTGTCTATTCAGCTTTCCATACAAGTACGTTTAGTTATTACATTGAGTATGTCTTGCTCGGTTGAAGCCGAGAATAAACAGGAAGTGATGGTGTGAGAGGAGCCAGAGAGTCAGTTGTGAACCATAAACCACTTGTCATGGTTTTTCTATAAGCCTATCAAGCGGTAATGATATGCATTAACCCTCCAACAGTATATACGATGGGACAGCTGGTATACGACACAAGCTGCACTTTCATTTAAAGTAATGCACCATCAAGTCATTTCCTATACAGGGGTATTATATATAGTTGTGGCCGTCTGCTCGAATCCCCAACTGTTTTATCGTTTGGAAATGTTGTGGGGATTACTCAAATTCCACGTTTCATAATCCCATCATGGTCTTGCGCTCTTTCATTGTTGACATCGTTCTCCCAGCGGCAAAACAAAAGCTTGCCATTATCTATTAGATTACCCCGATGCCAAATGTGATTTAGGTCCCCTTTGAAATTTGCTCTTAGATGATAAGCTGGGAGTCCAATCCACCGCCAAAGAGGATGGAAGGGAGCGACGTGTGCGCAACAGAAACAGAACATTAATCACTTGCACTCCTTTTCAGATGATTTTCAGACTTTTTATCCCTGTATGTTAATACGGGAGCTCCCCTCAGGACGTATTCCCACTGATGGGTAGATGAAAACAAAACTCGTCAAGCACGGAGAGCAAAGCTGCTCTGCAGTGTCCTTTGAAATCAGGGGTACAAATCAGGAGCGACGAGCAAACAAACCTCATTCACCTTCCAAAAAAAAATAAATGAAAAGACCTTTTCAATCAACTCTTAAAGGAATAATTCTTCAAGACATTTTCGACGGGCCAAAGCCCTAATGTGTGCGGAGATAAAACACACAGCTCAATCTCGCGGCCGCCTAATACAGCGTAATGGAGAGAGTCAGGCTCTCAGCATGACAGCCAAGGATCCACCACGGCGATAGGCTAATGAAACAAAGAGCCCTAGGCGAGCTGTTATACCTACAGAGGGCGGGAGCGGAAGGAGAAAAAAAAAAGAAGAAGAAAAAAAAACCCCCACACACTTAAAACAACACGGCTAATTTCAAATGCAGTTCTGAGAGCGAGGACCATATGCATCATGTGTTTAATGCTGTGAACACCGTGTGAATACACAATAGGTCGCTCCATTGTGGATGTAGCACAGGAAGGACACGGGGGTTTGAAGAGGAACGCAGCCAAGATTGTGCCACAGATTGGAGAGATGCATGGCGTACACAAACACATGCACAAACACACATCTACACACACTATACTGTAATTACCCGTGGGTATTGATACATATGGTGTGTGTGTGTGTGTGTGTGTGTGTGTGTACACTGGATATACACACACATACACTTGCAACACATTCACTCCAATTCCCAAACCAAGCCACAAATAAAACCCCCACAACCCAGCATGGTTTACATTACTGCAGACTTCCAGCTACAACGGAGCAGTGCCCTGACCCCCACAGCATCTGTAGCTGAACAGCAGGCCTGGCTAACAAACTGCCACAGAGGATGGAAGCAGGAGGCAGGCTGAGCTGCTGATTGATCTGCAGGGTAATTGGCTGGGAGCCGCTGAAACAGCCAAAGGACATAAATATCAGCCATCCTGTTGGACGGTGAGGTAAGTTCCGCGGAGCGATAAACTCTTGACTGGTTGTCCCCCGAGTGAAGGCTCGTTGTCTGATAAGCTGGTGAACATTTTGTGCCGGGACTTTTCCGCCGGGCAGGAAGGAGCGAGGTGTGAAGTCAGAGGAGGGGCAGGACACGACTCGAGGAAAGTGGAAGTAGGACAGGAAGAGGAAGAGAAGAAAGTATACCAGAATGGATCACGGTAAGTTTTATCCACGCGTCCCGCAGCGTATTCCGCCGGCGTGCTGGTGCTAGTCAATCGCAATGGCTTTAGTTTGGTCGCTAAATAAGTCAAATATTTCACGACACTTGGCTCAATTAGAACAACTGACTCCTGTCTCTTAACTATTTACCAACCACACTCCAAGCTAGCTCATTGCTAACATACTAGCCAACCAGCAACACCATCTTGCTTGACGTTTTACAAATCACACTTCAACATTATAGGTTATTAAATTATATGATGCAATACATAAGCTACGACTAAGCGTCCCCTGTGATGGTCTAACAACTCACAGGTACTGCTAACGTAGCTCGCTCGCTTACTGCTACCATGCTGATGCTAGTTGGTCACAATAACTCTCCGACCTTGCTAAGTTTACTAGCCAGTGAAGTTATTTTGTCAGCTGTTATGTTGTCACTAAGCAAACTAGCCTAGTTAGTTTGATTGCTGAATTAATTCACAGTTTCAAGGCATGAAGCTCACTTATACCACTGACTTCTGTATTTTCAAACATCACTTCAACAAAGGATTTTTATTCAAGTAAATGATAAGCTACAACAGCTTTCTCTGTTTTGGATTTTCCGACTCCTCAAATATTAGCATCGTGGCGACGATTTGCTATCGGTCCACGAAGCTTATTCGTGTGTTGGCATTGATTGAGGCAATAACATTGAAATTAATTATGTTTTAATGCTGAAGGTAACTGGGCACTGATGGCCTGTTCATGCCTAAAAGAACATAGTTAATAGGTCATTTTTAAACATGTTTCTTGGCCCTTAATACTTTTTTTGTTGCCACATTCACATATCCCTGCATTTAACTGGGTAGGTACACTTTATAGTTGCAAAACCTGAATTTCCTGTAGCACCACAGAAAGCATTTAAAAAATATATGCGTGGAATGTCTCCCTTCACATGGGTCTGGTGCATAACACACAGAGAGCATGAGCCAGGGATGTCGAGGAGAGAAGAAAAGAGGCAGTGTTCGTTGAGAAAACGAGAGACAGAGAGATGAGTGAGGAGAGCGAGGGGTGCGATCGACCTCTTTCCCAGCTGCAAGAGGTGTGCCTGCAATGCTAACTCGCTACCATCCATCCCGTTTTGCTAAAACAGAGGCAGTATGGAGGGAAGGGCGTCTTCAGCAAGGCTCAAACGCAGCAACTGTCATTCTTCGAGTGCGGGAGATTCTTGTTGATATGATGCCGATGTCGGCAGCCAGGAATCAAAAACACACATCGCGAGGTGTTTCATACAGGGATTCTAAAAAGAGAGAGAGCCTGTTTCTTCAAATACAGGTTATTTCGTCCAAACCGCTATCAGCTTTTTACAATTGAAATAATTTACACAGGAAGATCGCACCTACACTCGAACTTATTTTCTTGGTAGAAAAAAATCGGATGATCAGAGAAACAGTAGGCAGCAACAAACAATCAGGGAGAAAACTCCCAGAGAGAACGTTGCTCGCACTGTAGGGAGCACTAATGACAATGAGCATTAGAGCAAAACATTGGAAGGAAGGTCTTTATTTTTTGTGATTCATCAGCTCACTCAGGCAACCTGCACCACATTATGGACGCTCAATGATGGTTAAAATAATGATCACGATTATTTATTAATTTCGTAATTGGTTAAATATTGAAATTACACTGATATAACGTGATTACTCTTTTTACCAGTCGATTTCCTCGACCTTTAAATATAATTCAACTCAAAAAACAACACAAAATGTCTTATAATGTTAATTTATAGTAGTTTTATATAACATAACAAATATGAGGACTTATTTTAATGTACTACATGGAATTGAAACCATTAAAACTAAAACCATTTAATGCCGATGCCTCTATGACCTACAGAAGTGAGACCATAAGGAAGAAGATTGGCTATTTCTATATAATGATTATATTTATAATTAATGGCTATCATCGGGTCAGATTCCGACTCATCCGGGTCAAAAAAGTCATTAAAATTTAAGCTCTTTCTTTAATGGTGGAGTGCAGAGGATGAAATACAGCTGCTCTGTAGCCTGTCAAACAGCACAGCACTGAAACTCTCTTTTCTTTTGTGTCTCCATTGTCATATGACAGCTTTAAATCTTACAAAGCCACTAATAGACAAATAAAAAAACTCATCACCACTCATCCTGCAAACAGCTGTGTTTAAAAAAAAAAGAATAAAAGATTATGTTAATTATTTCTTTCACTCGCCTTCAAAATAAAAGCACAAAATTGCTGGCTCGAGATCTTCGACACAGAAGGAGGCGGTGCTGATACCAATTTTGTCCACAGGGGCCACGAGAACACACTAGATTAACATTTCCTGTCACAGCTTTAAAATATGATGTGTATTATAACGTTGTGTCTATTTGGTATACAAAATTTGAGAAAGTATTGTTGAAATATCACTTCTTCATCCATTCTGGATGCTCCAAGCAGCAGTTGTCATTGCACAACAGAATGCAGGGCATTCAACGTTTTATCTTGATTATTCTGTTTTCACAACGGTTGAAAGCCAGAATTGTAATTGAAAAGTAAAAGTCGATGAATCGCCAGGCCCTGCACCACATGAGACTCCTCTCTCCACTTCCACTCATGAATTCCATCTACCTTTCCTCTGTGCTCCTTTGTGATTCTGAACCTCGACCAGTGTTGGGCCATGTAAAATTAAATTCTGCTCCGAGTGCCTGAGGTGCTGTACCAGTGTGGGACAACGTTTTGACAGTGTTTTTAATGGATTAAGGTTGAGAGGTGTCACAAGAGAAGGAGCCAGGCCGCATCTCACAAGCTCCGTTTCCACTGCACGACGTCTGTTTAAATGTCGGTACTTGTCATGACTGCAGTGTCTTTTTCTCAGTAGGCAGCCTGGAAGAACATATGTTTTATCCTTAATATCTGGCAGTTGGCACAATCATCCGATCAGAAGACGAAAGACTTGGGTTACCAAACCAGGGGAGAACTGTCAGTCATCTGTTATATGACCTGACTGATATTAAAGCAAATACCTGTCAAGACTGTCCATACCTCAATGATGGAAGCACAATTGTACTCTCCGTACTATGTAATTCTCACTCTATTTTTCCTTTTTTTCGTAATAATGTTGAACTGCTTCACTGCTTCACTTAACATTTACCATCTTATCTTATTGTGTCCGTATCAAAAAATATATGCACACTTTTCCAACAAAGTAAAATACAGAGATAGCAAAACACTTCAATGATGCTCAGCTGGATTGCTCATTTATCCTGATGGCTATTAAATTGAGATTTCAGAGTAAGAGCCTCACATCTAACTCTCTAGGTACCTCTGTCTCATCTTATTACTTAGGTTTGTGTTAAATTCTGCCCTAAAAATCCAGCGAATGATAACCATCATGAAATACCACATGCCTCCTGCCAGTCCTGTGAATGTCAGTGACTTCGTCAAACACCATTCTGCAAATTCAGAGGGTGCCAATCAACAGAAAGTGGCTCAAACATTTAAATGTCGGGTGTTGCCACCGGCGAATGACTCTGGAGGTAGATGTGAAACCTGGGAAGTCGCTGAACTTTCTGTCCGGCTCCAGCAGTGGCGCCGTCCGCCAAAGTCCAAGAGCGTAGATTCGATCTCCACAGTTCAATTTCCAATTTTCCAGTTTGAGGCCATCTAGGTTCAATCTCATGGCCCTGCCTCCATTATGATAGGCCCATATATCCTGTCCCAGTCATAATCTTAAATGCCATTTGAGTCATTTCGTCGCACAAAGATTCTCGGTCCACTTAGAGCTCGGTTGAGCTATAAGGCAGATCAATCAGTGTCATCTTTATCATGGACTCATTAGTCGTTGGTCATAAAACTGAGGGTGGTGGGAAGGAACTGCACGCTGACCAGTTTCTATTTCACAGTTCAAAATAGAGATCAGTTGTTTACACTGGTGATGAACATTAGTTTGTGTTCGGCAAAATCTGCATCATTTTCTCATTTAAGTGACAAATGAACAAATCTTGACAAACCTTTCCCCCACAAACTCTTCACCACACAAATCCAATTCATTTACGTAATTTTTCTCAGAGCAACATAGCTTCATCTTTAAATGTGTTCACAGATCCACAAAAGAAGTAGCTGCAACCCTAATCAGCCCTATAAGCATACTGTATGAGTACACCCCCCCCGCCGACACACACAATGCTTGCAGTAAAGGAACAATAAATCACAGGTCTTTGGATCAAGGAAAAGCACAAATTCAGCCTGATCCTCCATCCTACAGCAGCATCTGCCTCACCGGCGGGTCTTGGCTCTGCAGACAGCCAACGATCTTAGTGCAGGAGGCGGGGGGGCGGGGGGGTTTGCAGCCTTTTATTTGCTCTGGCTTTGGCTTAAGGTGCTGAAACACCACTTAATCTACCGGTCCACAGGGTGCTAAGGTCACGGCGCCCTAGGACGACCTGAAAAGCAGAATGCTGCTCAAATTCCCCCACAGACTCGCACACACACAAACACACAGAAATGTGCACACAATGGTTTCTCAAGACAGCAATCCCCCCCACCCCCCCGCGCACATCCTGTTTTCAGCTATTCTACTGCAGTTTTATCTGTCTTTACTATAAGACCGCTTCTGGAGAAAGGCCTCGTCACTGACCTTCAGATATTATGTGAATCTAGGGGAGGTAACTTCATATGTGTATGTTTTCCATTTGAATCACCACACGAATGAAAAAGCAGATGGACACTTGCTCAATATCACAAGGGACTACTTCTGAATTATTGCTCCACCAGGAACTCTGTTCTTGGTGGTGGTAGAGACACTCAATAATGGTGCATTGATGTGCACTAAAAAGATGACTGGCTCCAAAAAAAAGCTCGACTACCCGGATATTAAACTACCCTGATCTTCCGTGTTGTGTGGTCCACAGAGCATGCGCACTAAAGACTTCTGCTGACCAAGCGAGCTAACTTCTGGTTTAGCACCTGGCTAACTTAAAAGGAAATAAAATGATTAAACCTAGTGGTGCTTCTGGACTTTCCAAATGGTTTTCCAAGTAGGTTAAATTCTGATAGGGAAACAAGTCATTTTGGGAGGCTTGTATAGGCACTTCTTTTGTAATGTAAGGAAAAAAGTATTTTTGGCCCTCCCGTACATCACGTGACATTGCAGTCAAAAGGTTTGACAACTAGGAAAGTCGGCTCCAAAGCCTGCCGCTCTTCCTGGACACTTGAGGAAGAGGAAGTTAGGTGATGGATTTCCTTCTCAGGATTGCGATCACAATGTACAGATCGTGAGACTCAAGGTGTGTTCGATCTGATCGCCAGCGATTGTGTTTTTGTTTATCGAGTTACCATTTGACAGAGCCAGGTTTGCTGTCATTATGTTTCCAGTCATTATGCTAAGCTAAGCTAACCAGCTGCTGGCACTAGCTCTCTGCTTTCCATACAGACATGTAGAAGTTGAAACAACCCTGTCAAGCAAGAATAAAAAGCACATTTATTTTTATTTAGCATATTTTCAGTGTGAGGATGGTGCCTATAGAGAGCTGCACGAGCTGGAACGATGACTCACTCGGGAGTCCACGCTTGTTTGACGGGCAGAGGTATTTCCTGACTACAGAGTGAGGTACAGTCCTTCAGTCAGGTAACTAAAGTGAGTCACGCATGCAGCCTACCAGACGGACTCCACAGCCCGGTGAGCTATTCGTGCACAGATCCTCACTCAGCTGCTACACATTCTCGTAGTAGCTGATTTAATTCAACGGAAATACATTTGGACGTGTGATTTCCAACTTGCAAAAACAAGGTACAGCGTATTCTGCAGAAGGATAAAAAGACTGGTGTAAAAAAAAAGTTTCTGTGAGACAAGAAAACAAAACAAAACTATGAGGCATCCGGGTGTAATTTGTTTGACAAGTAAATTGCGCATCACATCGCTTCTGCGGCCAAGTTCACTTAGTCACTCTTCTGAGTGAATCTCTAGAGCCTCTCCAGCAGCATCTCTTCCTTCCTCTGAAGCCACATTTAAATTAAATGCAAGGCCTTCGCAGACTGTAAGTGCTCGGCTGAAGCACCTCGACGTATAATCATACGGTACCGGATATTGTGAGATTCCAGTCACTGCTCCGTCCATTCACTGGCGGCTGTACTAACCGCATTAGTCATCAAGAGCATGAGGCTCTGAAAGGACACTGGCAGAATGTGAAGGAGAGGCATCAGAGTTTTTATCTCTCCGCTCCTAAAATGACTGAGCAGAGAGAGTAAGAGGAGCTGATTCATGTCACCTTTGTTGCCTCTTTTTTTTCCCGCCCCCACTCTCCCATTCATCGGGCGAGGGCTGTGCGAATTAACGTGGTTAGCGGAGCAGCTGCAGATGTGAGGCGCTATTCACACAGCCAGATTTTCCGAGTATCAAGCCGAGTGGATTCAGGACTTTAATCTTCTTTAATTATGTAAATCATATGCCACAGATATTTCCTATCAAGTCGAGAGGCAGAGCTTTTTTTCTTCCCTCTCTCTCTTTCCGCAAATTTTCACTGAGACTCCCGAGAGAAGCGGGCGGGGGCAAACAATACTTCAATTGCGCATCACAGAAAAAAACGTGGTCCCGATTCTCCATCTATGACTGTCAGGGCTGGAGGGAACAGTTGATCCTTCCTGTGTAGTTATTATATTTATGTATTTTGGAAGTTACAGTGTGATGCAATTTAGTCAAATCCATTAGAGATTGCAACATTGTTATCTATTTTTCACTTCAGCGGGAAACCTGGATAAGCATAGAAATAAGATCATAATGATTACAAAGATATGGTTATATTAAAGGACCAGTGCGTAGGATTTAGTGGCATTCTCTTCAGGAAACACCTCATCCATTATGCCCCCTATGGCGGCCGCTAAATGCATGAAAAAGTTGAAAGGCGCTAGAGTCTGTGTTTGGTTTGTCCGTTCTGGGTTACCGTAAGAACATGGTGGACCCGCCCACAAGAGGACCCGCCTCCTTTGTAGATATAAAAAGCTCGTTCTAAAGTGATGAAAACACAATGATTCTTAATTTTTTTCATATTCCATTTCAGCCCCCAAATCTCTGCTCAAATTCCTTTTAAAAATAGTTTGACATTCTCGAAAAATACTCATGTTTGCTTTATTCCATCTTGCCGTTGGTGACTGTTGGCTCGGAGCGCGTTGGCGTTCACACCGTTAGCACAGGAGCTTTGGACCAGGACGGGTTAGTGTTAGCTGGTTCGCATGCCAACTGCCATTCAAGTGATGATTTTACTGTCTGGCATATGTTTAGCTCAGTTACTCGTGCTACACATTAGAGTAGTTACTAAGTTATTTACTGTAGCACTGCTGCTCCAGAGCATCAAGAAACTCACAATATGTGGTGTATTTCCAAATAAAACTTTAAATCAAAGCTGGAAGAGCATCTGACATGTGTGACACGGCTGCAGGATTATGGATCCGTGCCTCGGCAGAAGGCCATATCCATGACACAGCGCATATCCACAACTGACACCGTCAATTCATGGTTTGCTTTCTCTGTGCTCCGTGTTTTGTTTTTTTTTCTTCTTCAGAACTCCTCCGGTTTTACCTTCATGTAGTTTTACATTGACTTTCTCTGACAGATATCAGAAGAGAAGAGGTGCTTCTGCTCAACAACCCATGTGATGAAGTCCTTCACTTTACCCCTCAGTAGATTTCAGAGCCATTGACGGCTCTTCTTCGCCTTAATTTCCCATGAACATGCGCACAAAAGCCTTGAGAGGTAAATCCATACTCCCGCTTCACCTCTTTTCAATAGCCCCGTAGCTAGTAGCATGTTTCTCGGATGAGAGGTCGATGCACCGCGTAAGCGTTCCTCATATAAACAATGACACACTTAAATCTCCAGCGGTAAAATATCCCTGAAGGTGCAGCGGATGTGGAGACAAATTGGCACGCTGCTCGTGTTTCCCTGGCACCGTGCCTTTCGAGCCTCGAACGTACTGAAAAAAGTTGACAGTGTTATTAAAACCAGTCAAGTGTAGGTGAAGGAATATTAAATCACGGCCGTGCCCTGACTCCTTGTCATCAATCCTCACGCCGCTCCAGTAATGGGATCCTCAACCAAAGACGAGGCAAATTAAGGAAGCCAGTGTTTTACACACAACCGTAATAGCCACGATTGTGTTCGACAATACCTATTAGTTTGCTGCCTCTTCCGGGCCCCTGCAAACCCAGGAGCGGTGCTGCTGAACTGAGAAAACAAAAAGCCCTGACGCTGCTCCACATCACTCCAGATAGGGAAGAGAGAAAAAAAAAGAAATAACACAAGACTGTCCCAGCCAATGACAGCATATTGCCAATGGAAATGGTGAGTGTGTGCAGACAGACAATCAATAAAACTGCGAGAAGGCTCCCACACGGGCGAGTTCCCTGGATGATGTTTGTTATTCATTTGGAGCCACGATGTTTCGAGCTATGTAACACGGTTACGGGGGAAGGGGAGGGGGGACAAGAGCAGGGGAAGGAAGGGAAAAACAACCACAAGAACTATACCTGCAGTGAAGTTGTAACCCGCCGAAAATCCCACCGCTTCCAGCTCGCCGTCCGTAACAAATTTTATCCACAGATATCGGCCGCTACTCCTGATATCAGGCGGGCTGTGCTGGCCACAGTAGCGTCCGAGAATTGGGGAGAAGCCAAACGGTCCATCCCGGACCTCGATGTTGTCAAATTTACATTCCCAAGAGGACTCGATTGAATAATTCTCCTCGAAGTGCAGATCGATACACTGCCTTGGGGGGGCTGGAAGACACAATGAAAATAATTACCACCTAGCACCAGGCAAGGGAGTGAGATATTATTCATGCTTTTCCACTGACGAACGTTTCTGCTTGTTTCATTATCAGCACGCCCACGCGTTCAATACCCGACCCTGGCTGTTAGTCAGTTCATCTCTAAAACACCGGAGCTGTGACGGGCTCCAGCTTCTGCACTCACATTGGTGATTCTTTTAACCTTATTATCCTCTCTGATCAATCACGACTCAGCTCTCAATTTGAAAAACAGCAGCCTGAAGTAGCCTCTCACTGTCTCACACGCCAATACATCTCATCAGCCTCCCCCCCAGCATAACCCCAGGACTGCTCCAGCTCCAGAGAATAAATTGCCTGATCTCCTCTGCCTTTTTTCTCACCGCCACCGCCACGCCTGAAGAGAATATTTACCTTCAAGGATGTAAACACACTCTGTGTCTGGGGGGTATTTGTTTGGGTAGTTGGGAGACGTGAAGAGCCCTCCTTCTGGTTCCTTCACCCACGTTCCACACTGACCTGCAGGCTTCACTCCAGAGTTGTTTTTCACTGAAACATGCGCAGCAAAAAAAAGACAGAAAGGTAAGAAGTGAGGGATTAGTGCTCTGAAGCAGGGGATGGGCGTTTAGGGAGTCAAAGATGCACGGCTGCAGGCGATGGAGATTTACCTGCTGTATCCTTCCTTGTTGCCCCAGACAACCCAAGTATGAGAAGACTTGCAACAACTGTAAAATAAAAAATAATGTGTTTGATGATGTGTTTGTTCCTGTTGTCTTCTCTGGTTTGTGCACGGCTTGATTTCAGCAGGGGGAGGGTTGACTCAGAATTCCATTTTTTTTTTGGATTTCATGTGCTGCACACCAACGCTATGCTAATGCTAAAGCTGTCCAGGAAACAGCACACAATACCTAAATTAGTCACAACAAAGGGCAATTTTTTTAAATGGATTATCAACAATGAGGACCTATATTATCTGTGACATGAAGAATAAACGCCTTTGCAGTGCTTACAGACTCAAAAGAAAGCTCAAAGCATCACCTGTCCGCCTGAACTGTAACTTTTTGCACACCTATGACCTTCATCCGCAGTAAGCCTGCACCAGACTCTTTTTAAAAAAACAGTGTTTTTAAGAACGACTGGAGAAAACTGCATTTAAAAAAAATGATTCAAAATGACAACCAAGATGTTTCCATCACGAGTTCACACAAAGCAGTTGAATGAATAAGTATTTTCTCCAATAAACAAAAACAATTACATAATTTCTTAAAAATTCAAGAACTTCCAGTGTGACCTTCAACAGTGAGTTTACAGGTTGCAGGATGCAGCATGTCTGTGCTGTGTGACAGCTCCTGGTAGTTGTGCTCACGCCAAGAAATCACTATTCTGTTTTTCTGCCCTCAGTTCTGATCTGTTGCTCTCATAATCAAGGATCACTATACTTTTTTTTTTTTTTTTTT
>CAEMYA010000005.1:3191190-3211371 GCA_903131615.1 Diplodus sargus
TGCGTCTGTCTTGGCTTCTCTCAACTGGAGAGTCCCCGCAGCCAGCAGGAGTTAATGTATGATCTCTCCCTCCTCCTCCTCCTCCTCGTCCTCCTCCCGCTCATTCAACACCACGGGCCGTCCAATCCTCACGCGCTTTTTGACGCACGCGTTTTGCAAAAACTTCTCCAGGATAGGACTCCATCCCCAAACACATGTGAGCGCGCAGTGTACAAAAGCAGAGAGGGCAGAGCTGATGTTTGAACATGGAGAGGCGATGAGATGAGCAACGGAGCAAACAGAGCGATAATGTGTCAGAGAGGCGACTTCTACCAGCTAGATCTAACACAGAACAGCAGCAGCAGGAAACATCGAACACGCGTCTTCAAACGGCATCAAAACCTGTGTGTGTGTGTGTGTGTGCAGTGTGTGTGTGTGCAGTGTGTAGTGGCCCTCACACACCTGATGACAAAGCTGATCAGAGGGTGCCCAGGGACAAGTCAGGGGCTCGGGCTCCCAAAAATAGTCTTGGCACCCAGCAGACAATATCCATCTTCAGATACTCCTGCTGCAGAGCAGAGGCAAATCTTGGACTGGCTCCACTGCCCCCTCTGAGTGTATGTTGATGTCACCGGTTAGCGTTTGGATCGGCTTAAAAACACACCGTTAATGAACCCGCCTTGGTAGTGGATGCTGTTATGCCCATGACGGCCTTGAGTACAGTGACTTTGCCGGTTCTCTCTTCCCTAACCTTCCCTCTTGAGATTTCCGAGATAAAGACTTGCTATCGTCTCCAACGTCCTCCTCTTAATTACATCCTGTCCCAGAGATTGGCCTCTTACTCGCCACTCCAAAAGTGGAGGGTTTTTATAGCAGGTAATGCGGGCGCCATGCTGACTCTGAGAATACATGTGGGAGTGGGGGAAATCTCGGAACTCTTTTCACCTAATAGGCTCCTGCTAATCTGTTATACAGAGTGATTTAATGGACTTGGGATTTGGACCCCCTCAACGCGAGATCTGGAGCTTAGCCAGTCACTTTTTAGCTACTTGCACAATCAAGTCCCATGAAGCTTGAAGCCTGCAGTGTGGCGAGGGCCCCCGCTCCGCCTTTCTCTCAAATTTCACAAACACAACAAAAGAAGACGGCCAAAAAGAATTTCAAATGTCATTTTTTTTTCTTTCTGCAAAGGCAAAAGCCCATTATAGATCTTAAAGTCTGAGGGGGGGATGTCGGTAATATCTGCGCCAAAAATACAATGCATTGCTCCAAGCTTGTTATTGATTAGCATTGCTGTGGCTGCGCTGTCCGACAACTTTATAAGCACGGCACCACACGTTTCTGATGGGTAAACTCGGAGATAAAGCGGCGGAGCTATATGGGAATTATTCAAATGAGGCTTATCTGGTGCACTGTATGCAACAGTAGCCCTGGTGAATTTAACAGCAGCCTCCGGTTTTAGCTCTCCGGCATGTATAAACTGTCTGTTTGACTGAGCGCCGGGAGCATCTGGGGGGGGAGGAATGCATTCAAGAGCAGTCTCAAAGTCCGCCATTTTTTAAATTATGAAGTCTATCGTTTGGCCGGAGATAAGTGCTGTGCTGTGTCGGCCCCAAGCTAAAGTTGTAATTGCAATCAGTTTGGGGGAAATGGGACATCGAGGCCGGGGACAATACATATGTACAGCACGCAGACAAATGAAGAAGTCAGTATCTCACACCTTTGCTGGCCTTCTTTGCTGTTTTGTCTTCAAAAGACCTTATTGGCACGGCAGCCATTTTGTGTGGGAAGCTAAAAAAAAAGGCTGCGAGTCGTGTCTGCGCAGGTATTCTAACTAGTTGTCGTCGCTTGGAAGCTTCCCAATTCGAAAGAAAAAGAAAAAAAAAGACTATCGTAAATAGTGACAATCTGGAGGCACATCCGGCCATTTTTCGAGGTGAAGCAACTCATCTGTTAACGTGAGCGATCAGCTACTTCCCAGCCAACATCACCGTTCAATTACACTCTGCGCGTTTCACTTTCGGGTTTGGTCATGTCTCAAAAATGTGTTGAGAATTTTGAATCAACTGAACCCTTTCCTAATCAAATCATAGCAAACAGTAATGTTAGCTAGAATTTGGTTGAATGCTAACGTTAGCTGTAGCTGTTAGCTGGAAGCTGATCGGTTGTCACTGAAGCCATTGAAATATTGTCTGATGTCCCTCCGGATGAAACTTTCCATTGTCCTCCTTTCAGTTGGTAATCATTCAGGTAACAGTGAAATTGGTCAGATGGCCTATGTTTATACAACTTGCACCCTAGAAAGCAGCAGCAGGCCTACGATGTTTGAGCTGAGTTTGATTGTCGGAGGAAAAAAGGACGTCCATTAAATCACGTTAATGCTCCAGCTTCAGTTTTCTTACCACAGTCACCCTGGCTACTTTCCCAGAGGCTCATGAGCTTCACTTCCTGTAAAACATGCAGTCACAACAAGTACATCGTCTTGTCGCATACACAAACCGGAGAGTTGCTCGCGATTGCATCCTGTTCGTTTGACTCAGACTTGACGGGTAAATTGGGCGTTCACCTTCTACTTAGTGTCATTCTAATGACACTGCCAGCACTGTCTCTTTTTGTCAGTCTAACAGGGGACAGCGCTAAAGCGGATAAACACTTAGGCTAATGCCTCCTGCCCAGTGGGACTCAAATTAACCTTATTAGTGATGCATTGAGCAGTTTGTTGGCCTAAAATAAACACAATTTATTTGTCATTCAAGGCGCCTTGTAGTTCATTAAGCAAGACCCAGTTACAAGAAAAGGGTCGCTCCGACCACGGGCACATTTTTGAGCTGCTCTTTATGCTACATTAGCTGTCTGGGTCTCTGGTGATTGACTGTCTTTATCCCGGCCCTGCACCTGGAGCCAGCGTGGAAATAATTCCATCAGATGATAGCCCCGGAAAACTACCTGTGGCTTCATTTCTGTTGAGGCGCCTTTGTTAGTCTGCAATACAGCATGCCATTTTAAGCCGGCGCTCACTCTCCCTCTCGCTCTCTCCATTTAAAGTAGTAGAGCGTCTTATGTTGTGCAAAAATGAGGGAAGGTGTGAAAAATCAGATGGACACACGGTTAAAGTGAACTGTATTTGACACAAAAACTTCTCAGAGTAGGAAAAATAAGATGTATTTTTCGGCAGTGGTGCGACTGTTGTGCAGAAGAAAAACAGCAATATTGTGGAATGGCATTATAGTCGGGATGCAACTAATGATTATGGAATATTCTGCCAATTATTTTCTCAGGTAAATCAGTGGATTGTATGGTCTAAAAATGTAAGGACAAAAAGAAATAGCCCCAGTTAAAGATATAGTGTGTAACATTTTTGTCTAAAAATGATCAGACCTATTTAACGGTGCAACAGGTGAGAATTGTCCGCCTGTCATTCATACTCAATACAACAGGGAAAGCAACTCACTGCTGCTACCTAACTAGGTAGTTAACTCGGTTAGCCACGCAACACCAGTTTACACCGCTGGCACAGGATCTTTGGACCAACTCACTTCAGTAGATAATACGTACACGCCGTAACATCAGAACTATTATTCCCATCCCGTTGATAATGTTAAACATCGGATTAAACTTCAGAGACTGAGCAGGGAAGTCGGAGAGCACGTGTGTGTGTTTAATAAAATAATCTGAATTAATGTTTCAAACATTACCTGGTCCGTGAAGATTTTTGTCACATCAGGCAGATTTTCTTTGGCAATGACAGTTGTTCAACAGTGAAGGCAACAACCCCCATGATCCCACACTACTTCACAACGTCATCAAACTCAACTGTTGTCATTGTTTTAACCGAGAGACCCCGAGTGGCAGTACTTAGATACTGTGCGTTTGATATCATGAAAGTGCCTCTTTTGTATATGACCAGTAAATAGCCCCATTTTAAAAGTTGGATCCTGTGAATTTTTGGCACCTCTTCTTAAAAAGAAAGACTTTAAACAGATGTGTTGGTCGACTTTGATTGGATGACTCATTTTTTCAGCCTGTGAAGGTAAAGGTACATGCTGTTGTAACAGTAATGGTTAGAGCTGAAATGTTGATGCGACTGCATGAGGAGGCTGTTATGTCTGCACGCTGACTGTAGCGTGATGAAAGCTCTGGAGAGGCTTTCTGTCACTCGCCTCTTCATTATGTGTTCACACAGTCCGTGTGTGTCGTAGAACCTCCAGAAGGTCAAATGTGCTTTGTCACCTTTATCACATTTACAGCTGGAGGGCGACATGAACAACATGACCTTCAGGTGATAAAATACTGTACATACTGCCATGGAGTCACTTAATACTGCATGGATGCACAGCAGAGCAGCCAGAGTATGTTCTTTTTAAAGGTTCTGGGTTGTCAGACATTTTTATACCTGCTGTCAAAAATGTCTACAAATGATTGCAGAGACGGAACAAAACCCCAGACACCTGTGACATGTATAAATCAGCCCCGTGCTGGTGACACCGATGAAGCTGAAGTCATATTTTTTACGAGATAAACTCCAAATGTTTGATTCCGGCACACTTTCTTTTGAGGAATTCAAAGTCGCGAGTGCAAATTTCACTTTGAACTGCTCCACATTCATCTCTCTCATGTCTCTTCAATGCCGCAACTCATCTGTCAATCACTGTGGCTTTATCCATCCAGCAATTAATCTCAGCCCAAGAGGGGCAGCTGCACTGGCTATGAACCTAAACGTCTGCTGAATTGCTACGCCTGGGCTGCAGATTTCTGCTCTAGTTATCGTACGGAGAGGAGCTATGTGAAAGGGGCTATTTCTTTTAACACTTTTCAGCAGATCTTTTGTCTTCATGTTTCCCCGGGATGTCTTTCACTTCCTCCACCCGTCCATATGATCCAGCATGATGGAAGCAGTGACGTGCTGCTGCTTCACAGGTGTCCTGGATTTGGGCTAACATACCCTCTGTGTACGAAGCCCTGAGCTCCTGCGGTAAACTGAGCGTGTAATTCGTCATTTGACCTCATTAACCACTTGGTGGGGGGGGGGTGCCACAGACACTCTGTGGGCCATAACACCCCCGATGGGAGGGCTGATGTCATACCACCGCTGACACGCACGCTTTTTTGGATTGAGGCTGGGGGAGCGAAGCCAGAATTATAGCTGACACTGATTCAGCCCTCTGTTTATTTATGGTGGCTAGAGGCCACGGTTCAAATCAGATGCTTTTCAAAATAATAGCGCTGCTGATATGATGTGAATTTTAATTGTATTTATTAGAAAAGTCGTTGCAACTGACAATTAGTCAAACCCCATCCCGAACAGTGGTTGTCTAATCATAGCTTAGCAATTATAACCAAGCACAACAGACCAGCCAAGCTTTTTCCAAAGACTGTGGCTGGGGTGGGGGTTATCTTTTAGTGTTCCTTGGTTCCTATCACTTGACTGATATCACTGATGCTCTGTCTTTGGCTACCAATGATGTTATTCACCTCTTCTCCTGGGCTGTGGAGGAAACATGCCATTTTGTTATGTTTCCAGTCCGGATCTTTTCTATTGCTCCTCTGTTAAAGTTTATCACAACCTGATTCCGGAATACAGCCTTCCTAAGTTTCCGCAGGAAGTAGAGCATTTTTTTTTGCTTTGTTAAACAAAGGTGGTGATGTGTGATAACCGTGATAGTTTCTCGGTGATGGTAATTCTAAGGAAACTGATCACCTGCTCCACCTCAGCTCCACTGATTTAGACAGGGGTGAGTGTCTTTGCCTCCTTTTTTCTAAAATCAGCAATCAGTGCTTTTGTTTTGCTGATGTTGAGCAGTAGATTACTCTCTCTGCACCACTCTGCAACATTGTGTATTCCCTCCCGATATGAATACTGTTATTTATATGCATACGTCACTATAGAGTCCTCCTAATGTCTAGGAGTGCAGTCATGGGCAAATAGTGTGAGCAGGAGGGGGCTGAGCACACAACCCTGGGGGGCTCCGGTGTTAGGCACTAAAGTAGAGGAGGTGTGACTGCCAATCTGAGCTCTCTCAGGTCTGTTTGTGAGGAAGTCCAATATCCAATTGCACAGTGTGGTACTCAAGCCCAGAGTGTGAAGTTTTCCAATAAGCATCATGGGTGAGATTGTATCCAACACTGAGCTGGACAGCATTAGGATGTAGATGTTCTAATTCTCCGGGTGCGTGAAGACTGAGTGGAGGGCAGTGGATATGGCATCCTCTGTGGATCCGTTGGTTCTAAACACGTACTGGCGAGGGTCCAGGCTGGCAAGGGTTGTGTCTTTGATGTACCGGAGAACCAGATTCTCAAAGCAGGGCGGTAGTCATTAAGAGTAGACACAACAGACTTTTTAGGTACAGGGACGATGAAGTCTGTCTTGAGGAAGGACGGAACAGAGATTTTAAAAATGTCAGTAATAACATCAGGCAGCTGACTCACCCAATTTTTTTAAGTACACTGCTAGGTATATTATCTGGCCCAGCAGCTTCATGTATGTATTTTATGAAGGGACAGCTTAACAGATGCAGAAACATTGATTAAGAACAGAAGGGATTAGTGAAAGGTCAATTGCGAAAATGACCTCAACAAAAATTCAAGGTCACTGTTTATAAAAAATGACGAAAAACAGGCGTATCATTTAATTTACACTTGCTCTGCACCTTCTGTGGAGGTGTAAAAACATTATCCGTCCCCTGCCCTGCGCTCGAGGCGCCCCACTGTAGCCTGGCAGGGATAGAGATCATTTCCACCCAAATGCCAGGTGGGCTGTGTGTAGTGGTGAGAGATGACCTTTTATATTGGCCCCGATGTTTGAAGAAGCAGCTTGGCTGGTGAGATCCTCTCACCCTTAAACATCCCCGCTCCGTTCTCCACTCTGTCTGCTACCTCCGAGTTTGTGCGTGGTACATTTCATTCGGTCGAACTGCAGTAAGTGATGTTGCCTTTTGAAAATGTCACAGTTGAAGCATACTTTGGGGAAATGAGTCAGGATCATACGGGAGATTTGGGTTGTGAGGAATAAAATGTGGAAATAAAAAACTGACAGTATCATACAAACTGCATTCTGTCACTTTCTTTAAGTTAGGTAACATAACTTGACTTTCCAACAAGAGCTTTTTCTCATCTCCCTGACAGGCACTGCTGAGCTAGAAGCTGTGCAATGTGAAATAGTCCTAACCTACCCATTGATATGTGAAGTCGAGTCAGTGATGTGTGACAAATTCAGTTTTCTGGGGCACAGGGCAGCAGTAAATGTCTACAATGGAAGACATGATTGTGTCTAAGCAAACGAGCAAAGTTCTGTACAAACTTTATTGAAGTTTAATCTCAAGAGTTTGGCACTTAGTTAGAAAGCCATTTAGATAAAGTCGTAATAATCTTTGACACAAAATAGAAATGTGTGTACAATAGACCAGAACAATAAATAACAAACTTGGGACAAAAGAATGTTAAGTTTCACTGTTTCAGTATGTATGCTCTACTTATTATAATCAGGTGTTGGATATTGTTGTCAGTAATAGTTTCTGCCTGCCGTGCTTTGCCATTGCTCAGAAAGCACTGGCTGGCGTTAATGTGTTGCTTGCAGAACGCGGGCATCTAAAAGTACACACAGCCGGGATGGCGTTGTGCCGCCGTCGCGTCCTTCAGCGTAAATAAATGAAGGCGGTGTAAAGGATGGTCTTTGTTGTGGCAGTATTCAACAGACCGATGGTGCAGAAATAGAAAAAAAAAACCATGAACATCAATTAGATGCCGTTGTGTTACAATCGCCATTGTAAAAAAAAATACCACATCGATGTAATTTTTAGGAGAGACAGCTGCATTCCCCATCTGTGAATCTGTGGTGTAAACGGTTTGGCAGATATCAGAGCAAATGAGCTGAAAAACTTGATGTCTTCGCGTGCATTTGTTTCAAACACAACAAAAAACAAAAGGACACGGTGGCATATGGATTCGTGGGTGAATCACAGGCCTGCCCAAATGTTGCAATATGGCAGTTCAATAATTCATCAAAGAGGAGGCTCGTGCCATATTGCCCTGATCTCTTACCATGTACACTTTGTGAGATGCTGCGGATGATTCTTTCTGCCATCTCTCATCTGAATTTACTGACTTTTAGTCCCGTTTTCTGTTCTATAACACTTATATTTGTCTGGTACATAAAATAGCTTTCATTATATATACAAAACTAACCCTAAGACCAAATGGATGCTATAGTGTCATATTGGGTGATGGTAAATTATTCTTCTGCCTCAAGGTCTTTCTCTGAATGAGACTATAGATCAGGTCTGTTTCATGCCTCTGCAACTCAGGAACATAACATCATATGAGTGTATGTCATTAATTATAATGAGTGAGAAAGGAGCTGGAGGCTTAGATTTGTGTACCCGTCAACATTTTAGTCCGCAGCCTTTAAAGACCTGCATAATGAAGGTGTCATGTAAAAACATATATGTGTTTTATTCTTGGTGTAGATGGTTTTACGGTTCCACGGCAGCGTAGCAGCGCATTATCTGCATAATTTGTATGGGCGAGCTTCTTTGTCAACTTTATTGCATTCTTGCCATTAGGCCTGCTGGTGTTATCTCATCGCTGCAGCTCTCGCACAAACGCTGGAGCACTAGACAGCAGAAGAGAGCGGAAAAGATACTGTGGAGTGGGGAAAGTAGAGGAGAGGGTGTGTGGGGGAAGGGTAGAGAGGAGAGGAGAGGAGAGGAGAGGAGATGATTAATGATGACTGTGGAGAAGATGGCCAAGGTGGTTAGTGAAATTAACAGAGGCTTAGCCAGCAGCAGACCACAGGGAGTAAGCCTAGGAGGTGCTTCACAGGCCCATACCAACTCAGATCCAACTTCTCTGTGTGTGAGTGTGTGTATGTGTGTGTGCGTGTGTTTAGACCTCGTGGACGCAAATACAGACAAAAGTAAGATTTGCATATGGATGTGAGCATCCTCAAAGCTGGAATTTGGCTTGAATTCAGTGTGAAGCAGAGGGAAACATAGGCGCTGCAGCGATATGAAAAATACACTTGATGTTTGTACGTGAGTAAAAACAAGAGTGACCTGTGGTTTTGATATTGTAGCTAATTAATGTTAGCGCAGTGATTTAGTTGAAAACTCTTTGTCAAGCCGTTCTAAACGTCTTTTGTTTCAGATTGTATTTATTGGGCAATTTCTGTGCTCCTACTGAGGTTGGGTAGGCCATGTTGTTAAATTGCTTCGTTGTCTGTTTTGAGTCTGTTTCTTGTTAATATTTCCAACTTTGGTACGCTATAGATCCCGAGTCTGCACAGGGTGTTTTGATTTTTAAAACTGAGCGGATGTACCGTGGCATTCTGCTGTCCGACGTCCTGTCTGTCTCCATCGGCTGCGGTCCATCAAAAACAGACCCTGTGCATGGTCTTTGGTTCTAGGACGCTGCTGAAACGTGCTGTTTTGCAAACACAAGCATTGTGTAGAACAGCCACTATCAGCGCCCCGGCTTAAAAGCAATTTTGACAATATACTATATAGTGTCACAACATTTTTTCCCATGCGCTCTCTTTCAATCGCTCAACTCACTGAAATCGCAAATATTTAGTTTCTAGTAGCAGTTCAGAAAACATTTCAAAAAAGTAAGCTGAAAGAAATGCTGAATGGAAGACTAAGTTACAGAAGATAGTAGAAGGCTATCTTTGGAATCTTTGGAAGTGCTGTTTGTTGGCATTTGCAGCTTAGATAAGTGCAGGAAAATACAGTTTGATCCAGTCCTTACACTTAAGCTCCCAAATGTCTGAGTGTAATGTAAAAACTGCACTGAACTTAGTTAAGTGTCATCACACCGGCGCTTCAAATAAATTGGAATAATCAACAAATTGGAATGGACAAACAAATCGATGAGGACAGAAATCCCTTTTTAGCCGCCCTCTGGAAAATCAATGATTTTAATTGTGCTGCCAGACACATAATTCTGGTGTTTTAATCAATCTTTTCAGCCCTCGACGAGAGCTCATCATGAAAGCAGCAGAAACCCCCCACGGACCGGGAGGAGGATAGTGCTGTGTCAGTAACAGATAAGATTTTTTTGCTCGCTATTAGAAGACATTAATTGCTCTGGGGCCACTCTGGTGTTCGAACAAAGCGTTTATGTTGTAAAACTCACACATCAGACGACTAATGAACATCTGAGCAGCTGAGTGGAAAACATTTGCGATTTGGTTTTAAATACCCTCTTTAACAAAATGCCGCCACACCTCTCGGATACGCTAATAATAAATGCCTCTGCCCTGAATATAACCGTAATGGATTTTTATTACGAATTAAAATCCCTCTCGAGTCCCTGAAACGGCTCCATGTGATTACAGTCCGAAGATACAAATCTGACCCGGGTGAAAGCTCTTCTGAAAAAAAAAAAAAATGGCAGCGTCGTTTCACTGACGGTTTATTTACATGCTAAATATTCAGGAGGATAAATGCAAGGAGATCCAAAACATGACTTATCTCATCCTCACTGATTATCATACTGCTCCAGGATTTCTGCTTTGGATTTTTCAAAGCAGAATTCATTAACCCAATGCCCCAGTGCTGCTGGTAAAAGTGAATTTCAACACTCACGAGGGCAATACAGCGCGCGGTATTTACTTCCCCAGTTTGATTTAAGAGTTAAGCCATAAATTAATGTGAAAGGTTATTTGTTAATTGCTGATTTGGGCTGACTGTTGCTGTTTTCCTGTCCTTCATATTGACAGCTCGGGAGCCCAGGAGACGGCGGCGGCGGTTCCTCGCGCTGCTCGTCTGTAATGAATTGGTGTCACTTTATACTGGATGTTTCCAGTAGTTACTGAATGCTGATAGATAGGTCAAGCCACAGGCCTGCACGGGCCAGTGGGGACTCCCATTATCATTATTTGAAGCCATGCAGTCGGAGGGGTTCTAATTAAATGTTTTTTCGGCGCAGACAAACAACCTGTTCACTGCTTAATTCATCGCCGTCAGTGGTGCGGAGGTGGAACGAGCACGTAACGTTGTCAGCTGCCACTCTTGGCCCTGGCTGTTCACAGTCACCGACTAAAGCACTGGCAGCAGGTACACCAGACAGGACTGCACGGGCATGCGCCGTTGCAGCCCAGTTAGGACTGGATTTTAAACAGTGTTGTACAATTTGTGAGATTTTACTTGTTTGCCCAATCAAGAAAATGAGCAGTGGTGGACTCAGGATTCCACTGTCCACCGGAAGGGCACCCAAGAGGGCACTTTTGTTGCTTTGAGAAAATAAAAGTCCATCGGTGAAAATGAGGTAAGCTCTAAAATGTTAATAGCTGGATGTTCACCATCAGTTCCAAAAGTAGAAATTGAGTTTTTAGTGCGGAATGTTTGGTTTTGTTAACTTTTTGGGGCACTATATTGAATTCAGCCTTTAGTACGAGGCGCTACTATTTCCCTGTACAACCCCCAATATGCCTCTTATATAAGACGGAGAGTTTAGATGTTATATTAGATATTGGAGGTGCAGTTATAGGCTTACATCTAGCATCCTGTCATATTAATTGGTGGTGCTCGCTGCGAGGTATACGCATTGAGTAAGCGTGCTTCAGGTGTGGACGTTATTTTATATTCTGGGTAGAAGAATGCGGGATTTGTTGAGGTCACGGTTGATTTTATTTTGACCTCTTTACATGATACTGGGTGATAATTGGTGTAATATTCCTAACTGCAAGCTCGGGGGAAATAATGCTCATGTTCAGAGGGCCGGAGATGACAAAAAGGAGGAGAGATGGGAACAAAAACGGAGGGAGGACGAGTCTTCATGTCTGTTTATTAAAGATTTACTTTTAAAGCACAGCGCACTCGAGTCTTGAGCCCGACTTTTTTAATTTCCAGCATGTCAGACTCCCTCCACACACAGGTTAAACCACAGACCAAAAGGAGACCAGACCTCGCTCAGCCACAGAAGGAGCCTGGGTCCATTTCCGGCTCGAATATGTTTATTCAGTTCTGGAGACTCTTTGGCTGTAATCAGCTTGCATAAATCTCTTTGATGATAGCCACTAGAACATCTGCTGGAGCAATAAAAAAAAATAAAAAATCCAGGGAGGCAATAAAATGTCTGGCGGAACATATGCTAATGGAAATGTGAGTTGTTCGGAAAAGTTTGCACCGAAGTAATTGCCACAATGTGACGGCGTTATTTATGACTTCATATAATGATCGCGTTGAACGCAGCAAAGCGGGTGTTGCTGCTCCCGCTTTGTGCGGCGCGGTGCTGCGAATGATCACCCCCGAGCGTGATGAAGTCATCTCATCAAGGATGTCGGGAGGTTTTTTTTGTTTTTCGGAGGTGCTGAGCCAGCTTTGTCCTCCACCCTCCATCTTGCCCTCTCCTCCAACACCTTCCTTTACTGTCACACACACACACAAGTTCACAGTGAGCTCCACGATGAATGACTGCGTGCTCCTAACCTGCGAGATCAGGCCCCGAGAGGTACAGCGATTCATCAGGGGTGTGCGTGCGTCTGCCGACTAGTTTGTGTGTATCCCTACCGGTGCTGGGAAAGTCGCCGTAGAGATGTTATCAGCTACTCGGTGAAAAAAGTAATTACACGATGAGCGGAATTCATGAGTTACATTACCCAGCTCCATTAAAGACGGATTCAAACCAGAGTGCTGCTTCGGCTGCATTTTCTCGAGTCCGAGAGAGTAGCGACCGAGCCCAACCCCGAACTCGACAGGCAATCTGTTTGTTTTTTTTTCTCTTTGTGTCCGAACCCGCCGCAGTTGAGCTAAAGCGCTGCTACTGCAGTGTGAACCAATACCCAGTAAAAGATTGGGCCGGAAAGCTGAACAATGAGCAGCTGAAAGTTGCTGTAAAACCAAAGGGAGCTGCATATATGGGGGGGTAAATGTTTGCAAGTTCACCGCTACGAGCAATCCTCATATTTTTGGTTTACACAAGTAAAGCTGAGAACCTGAGGAGTCCAAACAATCAATGCAAAGCAATTCCTTAGTCACTTTTTCCATTTCCATCCCCGTTGGTACTTATCCACATTGTGTTCACATTCATATCGCTTTGTTACCAGTACGACTCTGCCAATTGGGTCAACGCTGGAGACCGCTCAGACACGGCCATGCGTCTCAGCTTTGCTCGCATCTAATTAGGCCCAGACCGGTTTGGTGGACACATTCTTACATATGGCGGCGTTAAGGGATCATCGCCACTACTGTCACAACATGAGGCGACCACAGATGGGCTCGGCTGTGACTGAGGGAAAGCCACAGTGAAACTGTCAAAAAAGGGGAAGAAAAAAGAGACAGATTTGTTATTTTTGGAGAAGGTTGAGAGGGTATGCATTTAGATCGATTTTTACAACTGAGGAAGCTGTTCCCAAATCATCCAGTCCTCTTGTCATGTGTCAAGCTGAGTTAATTGTGTGAGAGTGGTGTGGATGGGTGTCTGTGACTGGATAATTGATCCATTTTGTGGGTGTGAAAACCACCCGCAGAGCGGGGGGCGAAGATACGGCTTCAGAAAGGCATGCACAATGCTGTAATCTCCCGCCTCTGCTAGCCGCGGTGCAGCGCGGAGCTGTGGAATTTTCTGCCGTGTAGCAGCAGAAGCCCTGCTGAGGGCTGAGGAACAATTTGGATGCCTTGCTTTCAATTTCAGCCTGAGCTCTCTCAGGGGGAATTGCCAGAGCATCTTCGCACAAGACCCCCCTTCATAAGAAAATGAAATAAAAACACGTCCCGTCGTGGGCACCATCCACGGTAATGCGACACAGCGTGACAATTGTGGAATATGTCTTCGGCGCTGTGTGAATTAATAATTCAAACACAATGCAATCGCCTCCCACGGCACAGGGGCAGCCTCAGAATCCGCTGAAGTGTGTTTTTCTAAATTTCAGCCGGGCGCTCATCAAAGAGCGTGGCTTGCATTGTCGTGTCAGTGCGCCTCGGCTCAAACAAACAGGATATTCTGCTTCCACTTGTGTTTAATGTCTCAGCCACGGCAGAAGCTCCCACCGTGCCTTTGGAGAGTGCTGGAGAGAGGGAGTGTGTGTTTACTTATGTGAGAGAGAGAGAGAGAGTGACAGAAACAAAAGTACTGGGGGAGTTTGCAGCTTTTGTGCCTGAATGTTGGCGGGAAAGACGTGGGCAGATAAATAATTGTGCGCGGGCACAAAGAGTGTGATGTACATGCAGTGTGTTTTTCTTGGAGAGCTGCAGGCAGCGGTGTGATAGGTGGTTGATTAGGGAGTCAGGAGGGAAGACTTCAGATTACCCTCTCACACTTGTGACAGCGCGCTAGGTAGCTCCCTGTGTCTTACCCTATTGCCAGCTTCGGAGGTAACAGAATCAGAACGTCGTGTACCGAAAAGCAAAATTACTCTTCTGATCTGCCAGTTGACGTATCAATTTTCTCTGGGCATGTTCATCTCTTGTGTTCTTCTGTCATTTTCTGTCAGTGAGCCACAAATAGGCTATATCTGATCGGATCTCTCCAGATGGTGTTTTTTTATTCATTTTTAACTCTGAAACACTCGCTCGCCCATGCTCTGTCAACTCGTTCGCCGAACAATACAACCGCGGCCAACGCCTCAATTTGAGTGTATAGTCATGCCGCGTGTCGTTACAGAGCTTAGATTCTCGTGATTCCATTCCTGCACACCATCTCAAGATGACATCAGCAAGGTACAATCAACAAAACAAACAAGCTAGCAAACTTAGTATGTACGAAGTTTTGCCAGGTAGACCACGGTGTGTTCTTTCTCCTCTCCTGAGCCACTCACAGGCCAGCCTCCAGATAATTGAAGCATCATGTGGCCAATGAGATTTCAAATCCACCAATATATAGTTTATAGCTGTTATTTAAGCCCTAGCCCTAAATTACGCAAGTTGACTTGAATGGGCTGGTTTTCACCTAAGTGTTTATTTTTGACTATTCTATATGCATAAAGTTGGTGTAAATAAAGAAATAAAGATCTCTGATAAGTTTGTGCTCCTGTTACATTTTCAGTCACAAACTGGTGTTTTTTTGCCGGCCTACTGGATAATTTCTTAGAAAAACATGTTATAAGGATTCATTTTCAGGGATATTTTTATCTAATTTGAATTTGGAGATTACATGATGTGGACCCACTGGATTTTTCCACTTGCAGGGCATCCGCAAGCTCATTTTGCATTAAAAAAATGTAGGCGAGAAAAATAAATGATATATTCAGTGTGTTCAAACTGCTTTAGATTATTGCACTTTAAAAAGGTTAGGAAAACAAATCAGCGTATAACCTTTCAAAAGAGCCAAAAAAACAGCTTTGAAATGACTTTTGGCTACGTTGGAATGCAGGGGGTTTTTTTTTTCCACCTACATTTCCAGGAATGAGAACAGGTCAAATATTTCTTTTTGTCTCTCTCGTCTGCTTGCCCGTGTTGTTTTTTTTTATCTGCTACGGCATATGTGCTGCGCAAACCTACACACCACCAGCTCAAATTTCCACCAACGTGCTGATTCGCTCAAGGGGATTGATTCAAACTTATCCAGCTCGACTGTTGTGTGCTTTGGCGACTTCTTGCTGTGTGTGTGTGTGTGTGTGTGTGTGTGTGTGGGCGTGTGAAAAAAAGACAGGCCGCGTGTGTGTCTGCATGCATATTTGAACCCATTTCTCTGAATGCCAGTCTCAAGGCCACATCATTAGAGTAAGAGGGCTGTAATTAGTCAGTCCCTGCATATTAAACAGCACCCCGCATCCAAGGCCTTGAAAAACAGCACTCTGCTGTCACTTGCAGCCAATAAGCCACTGTTAATGTCCAGAAGGTTGCACATATTACCCACAGATCACTGAGGGTGATTAGCTACCAAAATCAGTAGTCGGGGGATTCTTCCTTTAGCCCTTGGCCTTTTATTGTGTGGTTTGAAATGTCTGATTATACCGTCGTAGGATTAAAGGAAAGAGGAAGAAAGCAAGAAAGTCCACCGATAGCTCGCGTTGGAAGTATCGCTTAGCAGCATAGAGGACTGAATGAAAAAGCAAGAGATGTGACAGCTGAAAGAGAAGTCAGAAGTGTGTCAACCTGTTGACTGAGGTGCATCCATCTGTGCCCCTTTCCTCTCTAAACAGAACAGATAGGGATCGAAGAGGCTCCGCTTTTGACTCGATGTGCTTCCTGAACAACAAGGTGGGGCTATTTAAAAAGTGCTCAGAGACGACGGAAGGATAGAAAAAAAAAATGCTTGCGTGCCGTAGCTTTGCTCATGTGGGAGACAATTCAAAGCTGAAATTGAGCCATTGAGTGCTCGCTCTTCCAGACATTCATGCTCGAGTGTCCCCAATCCACATCCCACCGCCCCCCACCAATATATTTATTACCACTGCAGACCTTCGTGTTGAGTGAAACAGCCACACAATCAAACTCACATTATTGAGGCCAAAGGATCTGGAGTGGGGGCACTTGTAATTTACGAGCATGCGGGCACATAAAACAGGCACACACGCACAAACACGCGCCAGCCACTTGGGGCTGATTATACATACACACTGATATGTACCCATCACTCAGCACAGCAGCTGCATGGCCAGAAGAGAAGGCTCCATGATTGTTTTAATTTTTGGATTTACTCGCGGAACAATGGGGACATATCGTGCCTCACCATCCCTCCGTGTGTAAGATCGTACCACTTCCCCTGTAGTTACACATCAGATGTCACATAAATCACATATGTATATGTTGAGAGCAAAACAAGTATTTGGTGGCATTGGTGGCTATTGTTGTGATTTCGATGTATTGAATGGAGTATGTAAAAAAAGAAAGCATGGAGTGGCATCTGTTTAACAGAGGTCGGCCACATACCAGCTCCAAATCAATGGAAAGAGCCATTAAAAAGTCAAAATAAAAGCAATTTAACATTTTCTTTGTCTCTCACGTGCAAGCGAATGTGCTTGAAATGAGTTAACTTTCGCTGTGTAGCACTCCAGTTGTTTGAGACTTGCCATTTTTCTTTGTTTGGGCTGATTTTTCCCTTGTGATTAATTGCATTAATTCAGATCACCTGTGCACAGGGTGGGAAGACTGACTCCTGATTGAGTTGGGTTCCGTTGGGTTTTCTTGGCTGCCCCACATCATGCGAAGTGAGGGAACTGTGTCTTCAGGCCCGAGAGCTGGTTGGCATCCATGTTGATGGTACGAACAGTGTGATGTGCACACATTTGAATTTTGTGTAGACCAACGAGGGGAAAAAAAGCATTTTATTTTGCCGACTGTGCTGCAGTCAGTGCTTTTTACAAGCCTGTTGCGCCTAAACACTCTGAAGAGATTACACTAAATGTAAAATGTTTCCCCACGTTCAAATGGCACTCTGAATTTTGAATAGAAACTGACGGCCCTTATGTGATGTGAGGGTGAAGTGTTGCTTTTTGAGTGAGCCGAGCGGCTCAGCAGTCTCGGTTGAGTGACACACTCACACACACACACACACACACACACACACACACACACACACACACACACACACACACACACACACACACACACTCTGCGGTAACTAGGTTACAAACGCAACTACCTCTGCGTCATGAAGGTTTGAAGGTCTGAGGTCGTTACGGAGGCTGACTCATAGCTGCTGCTGAAGCTTCACCAGACACAAATGTCCCTGCGGCTGAAAGTATATGTTTGAGGTTATTTTTCCATCTCATGTTTGCCTTATTTATGTTGTGAGTGATACTCCGATGCTGCTATACTTTTGTTCTACACTTGTGCAATGACAATAAAAGGATTCTGAATCTGATTTCTGTCATACCTGTCAGACACACACAAACACACACATACACACTCAATAAATACAAGGGTCAGCAGTGAAACTGTGGATGCTTTTCTTAGTGTGTCATCACTTTACCTTGAAGTCAGAACTCATTACAAACCATTAATCTCCAGAGAATATTTCCCAGCAAACCGAAAAAAAAAGTAGATAAAGTAAACAACATGGAAACACTGTCATTTATTTATCGTCTGATGAAAAATCAATGTGATAAAAAGGCTTCCCAGGAGCCGAAGAGATGGATGACGATTATTAGTAACGTATCAAGTGATAATAACAGTTTTTACCAGCTCCATCAATCATGTGACCACAATCCTGACTGAAAACACTTTTAAATGAGAGAGAAATCAACAGGCTGTAATGACACACATTACCATTCCTAGGTTAGTTTCAAGATGAATGGGTATTTCTATTACTACCTACAGAGTTGTTGTAGCTCTAAATGATGAATAGATGTCTATATCTGTATGCCATTCCTTCTGGTGTTCCTGTAATTGGCTTACTAATAGAACTCATTACTCAACTCACTAACAGCATCTAGCTATGCTCCCTTGACCACACTTTAAACTTCACAATCCCCTCTTACTTTCCCACTAATCCTGTATCCCAAAGCACACGTGTTATTTCTGGAAAATCAAGGCTCAAAAGCCTGAACTAGGGTGCACATGAATTCAGATTATTCACTGGAATAATGCTGATTGTTTTCTTAAATTGCACCCTAAAAAGTAAACCTGGAATCTGGAGGCAAGTAAGTATTTGTTTACTGAATAAATGATCAGCCGTAAGTGTAATTTGTAGGCTTGTAACGAGCTTGTTGTTGATCGTGTTCACACTCAGGTGATTTCTAATTAAATGCGGCTTCACCGAAAATACAACAGCCATGAAATTGCCGTACAGGTTTTTGCAATCTCCTCAGAAATTGAATGGGTTAATTTTTGTATGAAAGTAAAGGGAGTGTAGCTGCAATGAACCTTTCTATGGACCTACAAGAGCTGGTGCAATACATTTGCTCATATGATTATGTGCAGGATTGCCTATGTGTTGTTGGACAGTATGGTGCTCACACATTCTAACAAGCAAACATGAAAGTGATGGACAGAAAAGTCAAAAATGTGAAGCATTACATGGAAATCAATTTGCACCGAACACCGAGAAATAGACATCTGTTCAACTTTCTATGAAGCACCAGTAGCAGCCCTGCTACTCTCCAAAGCAAAAAACAACCCTGAATCCTAATTTGACCACGAAACCCTAATGAAATGGCAGAGTAAAACACTTGGCTGTATTAAAAAGTCAGCAGGTTTTGTTCCTTACTGATCTAGTAGAAAGAACATCAGTTTTGAACTGTCTCAAGCCGCGCTTGTAAAGGGGAACCCAAACTGGGATACAGAGTTTGATACAACACAGGTGCACTCTCCTTCAAGTTAGTACCTGTCCTTTCACTCTTTCATCTCCCTCGTTGTTGTAGCATTGTCTCTAGCCTAGCACAAAGCTATTTTAATAGAAAACACTCTAAAAACCAAGTGCCATGTTGGCTTGAAAGCAAGTAGCTAGCATATAGCAGCATTTAGCAGCTAGAGGAACAGATATTCCTCTCAGGAGGAGACTCAAAGCAAAGAAACATAGAATGTTGGATTTGGACTTATTAACTTATGTGTTGATACAAAGGCTATTTGCTAACAGGGTCATTTAGAAAAGGTAACCTTTGTAGCCCTTGACGCTTAGGTTAGCTAGCATACTACTCTTTACAGAAACTTCTTAATATCACCTCCAGTTCTCGCTGAAGAATTGAAAATCGGTGTTGGCCGTCTTCCCTGTTAGTAAGACTCATTCAACCTCCTGCTTTTACCACAACAAGTGGTTGCACATCACTAATCTCCATTGTGTTTAAAGCGAAACTCTCGCCAAAAAGCAACCAAGGCTTTATTTGGGATTGAATATGAGTCAAATCTTCGTGTAAAAACATAATTACGACGAAAGAGGCACTTTTAAGATTTACCGTAGTCTCGGTTTTGGGCACGTTCATTTTGAGCGGGAGAGTTAGGGGCATGACACGCTAGCATCAACATCGCTATTTCTAAAACACTAAGAAGGCTCGACACAACATGAAACTTTGCTCGTAGCACCACCAGGGTCTCTACTCATGAACACGATCATTGAGAACATTGTTTGTGTACACATAGTTTATGAAAAAGAAGGTTTTTGAACTACTCACGTTAGCTGCTGCATCTCCTGCGCGTCGCTGTCAGGGCAGGCAAAAAGTGTCAAGCCCAGAGTGCGACCTGACAGGCAGGAGAGTAATGGTGAACCGCTCCTTAAGCGTGCCTGTCAGGTGGCACTCAGGGATCGACACTTTTTGCCTGGAATGATGGCAACGTGCAGTAGATGCAGCAGCTAACGTGAGTAGTTCAAAAACCTTCTTTTTCATAA
>CAEMYA010000005.1:3211899-3231856 GCA_903131615.1 Diplodus sargus
AAAGTGTCGATCCCCGAGTGCGACCTGACAGGCAGGAGAGTAATGGTGAACCGCTCCTTAAGCGTGCCTGTCAGGTGGCACTCAGGGATCGACACTTTTTGCCTGCCCTGGCGGCAACGCACAGGAGATGCAGCAGCTAACGTGAGTAGTTCAAAAACCTTATTTTTCATAAACTATGTGGACACAAACAATGTTCTCAATGCTCGTGTTCATGAGTAGAGACCCTGGTGGTGCTACGAGCAAAGTTTCATGTTGTGTCGAGCCTTCTTAGTGTTTTAAAAATAGCGATGTTGATGCTAGCGTGTCATGCCCCTAACTCTCCCGCTCAAAATGAACGTGCCCAAAACCGAGACTACGGTAAATCTTAAAAGTGCCTCTTTCGTCGTAATTATGCTTTTACACGAAGATTTGACTCATAGTCAACCCCAAACAAAGCCTTGGTTGCTTTTTGCCGAGAGTTTCGCTATAAGTCTGCTTCTCCATGAGATCATGTGAGGGGGATCCCTCGTGAGCTCAGCCTCAGACTGCAAAGCCATTACGCCAGAGGGCTGAAGCTGTTTTCAAAATATATTATTGAATGTGTTGCTCCAATCTGACACTGCACTTCATTCCTCAGTGAAATGCCTGCCAAGTGTGAAGTAGATCAGACGAATGGTTCTTGAGATATGCAAACACACACACACAGATTCCTTGTCAAATCAAACCATACATACACTAAGCTTACAATTTTACCTTTTGCATCAGTCCCCCGCAAAATCCACAATTCTTCTGGCTGAAACTATAAAATTTTGCAGCCTCACTGCCACTGGTACTAGACAGAGCAGCAGAGAAAATAACTGTGCTCAGAAGAAAAACAATTCTTTAAACATGTGACCTCCCATTCTGTCCTTTCCCTTCCCTGGTGATAAAGAGTTGCTGAATTCCTCTTGGTCTGCTGTGACCCTCATGATACTGCATCGGTGTCCCCGGGGCCGCTGTCTTTGCTTCGCTGCAGCTCGCAGTCAAGCATATGCCGCACACAGACAGACGCAACACACACCGGCAGGACAGGTCAAGCAGAAGTAGGCCGAAGTGAAGCCGTACTGGTTTTCAGCCCGCGCTGACCTTAACTTTCTACTTCAATTCACCTTTTATTCTTCAGTCTTTGATAAATTCCATCTCGCACCGTCACTCTGGTGTGAGTCGATGCAGGTAATGGGGTAGTAGGTGCTGAAACTGATTTGCCCCTGAAAAGAATCACAAAAGAGGGGTTCAATTGATTAGTCTTGCAAGTTGTAAAATAAATTGGTTTTGATATGAGAAATCCGGCAAGTTCAGATTTGAATTAGACACAGAAAAATGTTTGCTTAAACTGGACACTGGATCCTGGATGAAAGTGTGAAGATTTCAAGTATGGCCTGATTAGGGTTTCCAACTCCCTGAAAAATAAATAAGGGACACCTAGTTGGCAGGGCCGGCCGACCCGATTGCCCCTTCTGAACTGACATGTGTAAGGTTGTATATATGTATGTATACAGAATAGTGTGTGTTCTTTATCTATTATTCATCTATGTATTACTTTTATGTATTATTTATCTATTTTATCTATTTTTTTTATCTATTCATCTATCAACTGTATGTGTTTATTACACTAAAGATTTTAGATCTCTTGTCTTCCGGTATCTTCTTGAAAGCAACCGTACCTCGACCAATGAGAAGAGCCACATTCTGCATTGTTATTCTCGTGTGTGAGTGTGCTGTCAGCTCATTGATCACAGAGCAGGAGAGGACTGGCAATAAGATTACCGTAAATTTTCATATAAAATGCCCTGTCATTCATTGATTCCACTAACATTTTAAAGACCATTTTGATTCTCACGGAAATACGGGACAAAGTGCGTCCCTTTTTTGGTCAATAAGGGACGTGTAATTTTGTTTCTAAATACAGGACGATTCAGTTTTTCAAGGGATGGTTGGCAACTCTAGGTCTGATCTGTGTATCGTACTTGATGCTGATACATGGCCTTTACAGAGTATACAAACTCAAATATAATACATTAAAAAAAACCCAGCTAGCTTGCTTGATCCCACTTAATTGCACGGTATAAATTATGCATCGGGAACCGTGCTCCATGGTGGGTTACAAGGGGTGACAATTGTTCGTCGGAGACGGCGTTAATAATACAAGACATCATTTACTGCCCGCAGTGGGTGTGATAAATAGGTCAACTCCAACTGCAAGAAACATGCTGTCATGGGAACTTATACGTAAATGATTAAAGACGATATTTGCAGGCTGTGGCACATCCTGACAATACCGTGTGGCGCACAAACTGCCGGACATTTCTTCCTCACCACAGTTCTGCCACCTCGCTTTGAAGGACCGCATTTAACACCCGACCTCTTAATGAACCCGGCGCAATGACAAAACAGGCTGCCCTGCTATCTTATGGTTTTGGGCTTCCCTCTTATTTATGGGTCTAATTGCCTCCTCCTCTTCTTCACTGGGAGATGAAATGTTTGAACTGCTGGGCCAAAGCACTAATCTTGAGCTGGCGAGCTCAGTTGGGCTAGAAAAGAAAGAAAGAAAGAAAGAAAGAAAGAAAGAAAGAAAGAAAGAAAGAAAAGAGCAATAACTTGTGACATAATCATTTCCCCTGTGGGCTTTTTCTTTCTCAGATGGCTCACTTCAGAATCGCAGACTCAGCTGTCTGTGGACATTCTCTACTAAACGTTATCAAGCCCATGAACAAATGATCACTAATCAAATGGGCAATGAAAGATGTCTGAGTGGCAAGGTTTGGCAGTTAACTGAGATAGCTTCCTGAATAATTAATTTCTAATTGAAAAAGGTGAATGGAATTGAAACAGCCATCCCTCGTGTGTCATCTATTAGTCATAAGTCTGTAATAAAGGAGCCAAATGGAGAGTAAGATCAGGTAATGTGCTGAAAAAATCAATCACAAAGGCTTTAATCATTGACTCACTTTCAGAGTCCAAGCTTCTGATACTCATTTCTATAAAAGCTGCCCATATCTTTTATTTAATTTACAAAGACTGACTCCGCAGCATTATTGCATCCAGGCAATAAGTTCTTATACCAAGCAGCAAAATAGGTTGTTTATCAGTGTCTTCAGGAAGTGCTCCAGAGATGAGCTCGCAGCGATACGGCGACATCCGTCAGACTGCACCCAACTTTGCACTTGAAAGAGTATTCCTCAAATTTAGGGTTTGCACTCTTATGACATGTCAGACTCGTGGATGGAGAGTTCTTAAAAAAGCATCCAAGTCAAAGCAGCAGAACTCGAAATGCAAACTTGTAAAACTCAAGTGAGTTAGAAGAATAAGATGGGGTCAGGCCAAATGCAGAAGATGGTGCACAGGGGACCATTTTTGTCAGGTGGACAGAAGGAAAGTTCTTATGTACTTAAAGGAGACGTATTATGACCATTTTCAGATTCATGATTTTATTTTGGATGACTACTAGAATAGTTTCAATGATTTAATGCTCAAAAAATGCATAACTTTTCTCAAAGTGTGCTGCAACACTGTATTCCCCCATTCTCTTAAACACTCTGTTTTTTGGCTCCTGTTTCTTTAAGGCCCTTCCTTCCTGAATACCCAGTCTGCTCTGATTGGACAGCTCAAACATGCCTGAGCCAGCACTGCTCATCATGCCTCTGGTCCACTCTGTGGTGTTTTCAGCCTGCGGTTAGCTTCACTTCACTTCACACCTCAGAGTGATGTCACAAAGTCACAGGATTAAAGGTGGGACTGCTGACGAGGTGTTTCAGGGAACTTCAGGAGCAGTGTTTCCCGTTGGAGAGGAGAGCGACCATTGAAACATTGGAATGGACTTTCTTAGACTTTTAACATGCACAAGAGTCTATAAAAGGGAAAAAGGGGAAAACATGAAAAAACTTAATAGGGCTCCTTTTTAATTCAGCATGTTTACACGAAAAGTAATGTTTCCTTATGACCATAGTGTAATCTTGGGATTCATCTGTCATCAGACGGACGTAACCCTTTACGCACTTGTTCCTGCAATGGTACTGTTTGTAATTCACAACACATACAGCTCTGTAGCCTCCCTGAAAGGTCATTTAGGTGGTATAGATTTCTCTGAATAACAATCTCTGACCCCAAACAGGAAATGTTCCCGATCATTTCAGGAATGGACTGCAAGTGCGGAAGAAGTTCATTTTTATTCAGTCCCACCAAACTCCTAATAACACTGCAAACACTTCAGGAAATCTCTAATTTATTCAATAAAGGAGACTTTGAACAAATAACTGCCTATTGTGTTTTGCATATCTGAGTTAGAATACAAGACAATATCAGGCTCCCAAACAATTTGGCGCATTCATTCATAAATTGCGAAAACGGATTCAATGCTCAACGACGGAATAATGAATAATCAATAGACTGATTAATTAATGAATGTTTTTGCTAATTCTGATTATGAGCTGCTTTATTGATTGTGCCATGTAAATACGCACTCAATCACAATGTAAATTGTTTTTTCTATACCTATTAATCTGTTGTAATTAACCACCGAGCAAGTAATTAATAATGTGGCTGGCGTACTGTGCTCTGCCGGCCAGATAAAAGCGACGATCCGCAGATGTGAAACAACGAACCAATGCAAGAAATGAGCAAAAAGGCAAAAAAAAAGAAAAAAAAAAAAGAAAAAGCTCCCGTCTCTCTGAAAATGTCAACACGCGCAGGGATATGGAGATGAGGACTGATTGACAGGCTCATCTCAGACTGGCAATCAATGTCTCTGTACTCTCCGAAGACAATGCAGTCGATTTTTCTCCTTGTTTCTCTCCATCCCACCGCAAGGCAAAAATGCTGCAACCATGTCATTTCGACTGGCTCGGAACATCGTTGGCTGATGGCTGTGTTCGGTGTCAGAGCAGGCCGAGAGGAAAAAGAGAGCTCCTTTTGACCTCTTCCACACAAACAACTGCCTCTTTCGCGTAGAAGCCCTTTTCTGGTGCATTAGTGTCAGCCGCATCGCACACAACTGGACAAGTGTCATTCCCACAGCATTCACCCTCATCAACCAGCCCGCCGTAGACTTTAACCCTCTCCACACTCTGGAGCAAAGAGTCAGATGCTCGGTCCATTGCACACTTTTTATTGTGCTTTTTATGTGTACTGGCCAAAGCGTTCTTCTGTTTTACTGGATGAATGCAATGAAATCTCATTACATTATGAACTCAAATCCAGTGAGTGGTACGGGTGTTTATACGTTCTGCTCACCCAGTATCACAAGAACCTCATTTATACGGGCAGATTCTTAAGCATCGTTGATTTTAGGAAGTAGGTACTATACTCTTTATGTTGCAAGTCAGCAGGTTGAGAGTGTCTTCACAGAACTTTATCTATACTGCAGTTTCCATCAGCTGTTGTCGCAGGAAGTGACCATTTTAAATTTGTTGACATTAGATGCTCTGAAGCACTTGAGATAAATGCGAATGCCGGCATGCTCACACACTCACAATGGCATGCTAACATGCAGCTGTTTAGCAGGTATCATTTCTAGCAGGTTCACTATCTTATGTTCAATAAAATGTCATGGTGCAGTATAGAGTGCAGCAGGAATGAGCCCTAAAACCTGGGGATAAACAAGCATTTTTGCACATTGGCCCAAGTCAATGGGGTGATTGAATGGGTTTTTGTGTCTCTGCCTGGTGTAAGGTATGTTGGTTAACGAAGATTAAGCTTGAGATTTTCACGTTACATTCTACAACATTAAATACATCAGTAAATACCCCACATGTGAACTGTAAAATGTTTACTTGTCTTAAAAAGGTGGTTGCTAACAAGTGTAACAAGGGTGCTAACTCTTGTTCTAAACTTGTTCCAACTTCTAGATTTATTGTTAAGGTGCATTATATAAGAACTGGCCACCTGTCAAATTCTTAATTGAAGAAAAATAGGGGGCAGCATATGAGCAGAGTACCTTCTATCTACTGCTAATTGTAGATGTCATTAGCTAGTTAGCTCAATTAGCCATGCAGGTAGCAGTTCGGACTGTGAGCTCAGGGACCAGAGGTATGTTAGTGATTACACTGCTAGCACTAAGACTTTGGACCGTGACGGGCCAGGGCTAGATGGTTAGCATGCTAACTTCAATAGATATCAAAATACATAAACCGCTGATTATGTACATTCAAATTTTACATACTGTCCCTTTAAAGTGTGTAAAGTATAGAGATGCAGGGGGCTTGGTGGCGGTGACTCTGAAGTTTGCAACTGCGATGCAGTTCGTTAATAGCATTACGTTTGCTTTTTACATTTAGCAGCTGTATTTGAGGGCTTTTTGTTGAGGGAACCACGGCGGTGCTAACTTCAAGGTTAACCTACAAAAACACAAAGTCACCGCTGCAGCACTCTCTTGACTGACTAACACAGCCATGCGGCAAAAAAAGTGTCATATTCAACATATTCCGCGGCTCTGCAGAATTGTCCAATATCAAAACAATTCTTCTCTAGCAACATGATGTGAGGAATAAATGAGAGTGCGTCAATAACGTACAGGACTTCCTGCGGCAACCTCTTTATTCAGTTGATGGTTAGATCTGTAAGGCCTGAGTTTTTGTTCAAGACCGCAGCTCATATTTTAACACACACACTCTTTCATGTTTATCAGAGAATATCAGAATTTCTTTAAGAAACAGTGTCTTGTAATCCACATATTCACACATGAATAAGAAGGGGGGGATCATCCCGGAAAGCTTGATCTACTTAAAGGTCTTTGCAGACGCCTACTTTAGGCAGGGCTTATGTAGTTTGATGAAATCAGAAATGTTGCCTTGAGTACTGTTTTGCTGTGATTATCTGACTGCAACTGTTACCGCTGCAACATCAACTGTGTCTTTTTTCTTTTAATGTTGATACACCGGAACTCAATATAGAGATAAATACGTTAATTAGAGGTTTAATTTGTCTGTTTGCTACCTGGAGACTCGTGTGAATCTCCCACAGTAGCTATCCCAGTTTTGTTTTGTCTGTTACTAGTTTAATATTTCCCCACAGCCGCTGAGACGCCAAATAGAATATACTGTGAATCCCGCTGCTCATCTGGGGATAGCTGCCATATTTTCCCACTGAAGACAAAAGTGACGAGAAATACCCAGATTTTCAAATTAAAAGAGTGATTTTCTGGTGTAATGCAGGAAAATCCACCTCTATCCTCCGTCTATCCCCCCGTTGAGGGAGGAAAAGCCTGCTGCAAATAAAAAAAAGAATCTTCTCTTGAAACCAGGCACGGAGCCAAGCATAATGTCTGCTGGCACCGGCAGCCCTACGGATTCCAGCTATTTATTTTTCTTCTTTTTATGTTCGGCACACAGGAGACAAAGAAAGGATTCATTCAAGACCGGCAAAGGAGGTCGACTTTTTCAAACGCGGCAATTAACCTGCGGCAAAAGATTTTTGGTGCGGATTTTGGATTTGTCAGAAAAGGGAAGCTAAACTCCTTCGCTGCCGTTTGGTTTTTGCTTTGACGGAGAGAAAAGGGAAAGAGAGGCGGGGAACCTAATTATAGAGCGGATGCAAATGGCTTTAACAACACAGCGACTTAAATGAAGTTAAACAACAAATCGGTACAACGGGGGAAACTTTTGCAGGGTAGTAACAGTAAATCAAACACGGAGAGCAATTCCTTTGAGCTGCGCCAAAGTTATTCTAGGCGCAGCTCTGATGTCATGTTGCTCCGTCATTACATACTTCAGCAATAACCAGATTAGCATATCGCCAGCGGGCAAGCATCTTTAAACACGATTATTGCTGCTAACATAATAGGAAATATTAAGGAGTACAATTCAGTGTGGGTTCGTGGAGTAAATTACAGTAACAGGTTTGATTTAAAACAACCTGAGGCGCATCCGAGTCGGCCTCCCGCTCCTCTGCATCTCGGGCGCTTCGACTGCTAGCTAATTTATTGTATGACAGCCACCCTGCTGCTTGGGTGTGCGTAACTGTAATAAGCACGAAGTAAACCAGGAACACCTTTACCACCTCTGATTAATGATGTTGTTTCCGTTTACCATCTGGTGTGGCCTGAGCACGCACATCGCCCACCCCTGGGAGTCAGGACCCCGAGCGTGAGACAGGTGACAGCAGGTCAAAGGGCACATGTACAGTACACAGCAAGGGCGTCGTGCTTGGCGAGGCCCCCATCCGCTCCCCGCGCTTCCATTTCCCCGTTGAACAACTCTGTCATTAACCTTCAGTCACGGCTATCTGATGGCAAAGCCCACTGGAGCGGCAACTCATTTGCTTAATAATGACCCTATCTAAGAATGAGGGATGGAAATAGGAAGTCAATCAGTGAAGAACAGAGGGAGAGGGAGCGTATCCTTGCCTCATTAACACACGGGATGGTGTGTATAAAGAGGAGCTGGCAACACCTGCTAACTTATCGCGGTCAGGAATATAGTTTTAAGTTTGCACTTAAAGGAGACATTATGCTCACTTTTGGGTTTCTGATAGGTCTACCACACTAGATTTACATGCTTTAGTGCTCAAAAAACGCATCAGTTTTCTCATACTGTCGAGCTGCTGTGTCACTGTATCCCCCCTTCTTTTGAGACGCTCTGTTTAAGTTGAAAGCACTCAGAAATCATGTAAAATTATCAACAGAATGTGAAGAAAAAAGAGTTTCGAAGTCATGTCAAAGACGTCTTTGTATTGAGTTGCAGATCTACTGATGCTAGCATGCTAACCAGCTAGCTGGGCCTGAAATTCTCCTTCTCCCAGCTGTTCAACTGTGCTGTGTTAGCTGTGTAAACACCAACATTTCGACTAGCTTCATGGCTGACTGAGTCAGCTACAGTTAATACTACTACTACTACTTAGTCAACACAATTAGACAGCTAGCAGCCATTAGCTACTTTGGTGATATGCTGTCCCTATTACTAGTATCACCAGTACCCAGTCTCCTCTGATTGGTGGGCTCGCACATGTCTGAGCCAGCACTCCAAACAACAATGGAGCAGCTGTGCTAAATCAATTCTTGCAACCCAAACTAGCCACTAGACATTAATTATGCAAATGTCACCGCTAACTGCTGTTAACTGTAGTTGCTTGAGACTAGTTAGCTCAGTTAGCCTCTCAGCTAGTGGTCCAAACTGGGAGCTTGGGCTGGTATTACAAGTCGGGATGGGCCAAGGCTAGCTGGTAAGCATGCTAACTTCAGAAGATGTCTCTTCAACACAATATATACTGCAGCTGTCTTTGACATCACATCACAATGGTTATTTCTTCACATTCTGTTGATAATTTTAGTCAATTATTGCATGTTTAAAACTATAATTCTTGCATATTGCACCTTTAATGTGACAGGAAAAAAAAAACGCTAACAGCATCACAGTGTGGCGTAAACTTTAAGACTTCTTTGAAAGCAGTCGGAGGGGTAAGGCTTTTCAAACAGCATCTTCCCCTTTTTTGATGCCAGGTTCAAGAGTTGGACTGTCACCACACTAATAAGCCAGATTTGCGAGCAGTACCATGCTGTCTGGCTGCAGCAGAAAGCGTATAGCCGAGCTCTGTCAGAGACAGGCACAGACATTAGTCATCAGCCCGATCTGCCTGTGATGCTTGATGAATTGGCAGGCCGCGGTGGAGATGGCAGGCAGGCAGCCACTGTACAACAATTATCAATCACACACGCTGTCGGACCGCGCTCATATATCACGCCGCCATTGTCAAACGGGATGGATGTCGGCGGATTGATAAAAAAAAAAAAAAAAGAAGAAAAGTCAACCTGTGCATATTGCCTTATTCATCTTCAGAAGCAAATGTGGTTTCATTTAAAAGACCTTCTTCGTTTCTTTTTTTTTTGTAACAAATGTCATGTGAAACACTGACAGTGATCCATTCAGTATGACAGCATCAGTTATATTGACCAGATCTCACCAAACAATTTATCAGCCAGACACTACACTCGACTCACACTTAAAAAGTCTCCCAAAGGCACTCTATCTGAGTCCAGAGAGGTACTCAGTGTCACTTGTCTTCCTGGACCAACTGTTAACTCTGACAGCCAGTAGATAACTGTGTTATAGAGCTCGGCAAGCAGTGAAAAGGAGGAATACTGTGGGGTAAATTGCCGCCCTCAGATAGTGTAATTTGAGCCTTGTTTCAATTAGAAGACTTACATTTGGGTGTGCATGAGATGTTAATCTATTTGTTCATTAAACATACATAATGAAGCCAGAAGGAGCGACCAGAGGAGGCATGGCGAACCGCTCAAAGTGTAACTGACATCAAACAAGAGCGACGGGGAGGGAAAGAGAGAGAGCTTTAAAGAAATCCATCGTGTTCAGGCAGGATCCGGCGGAGGGAATGGTGGACCCCGCAACTATCGTTGGAAACTAGAATATGGAGATTTCAGACTGTCAATGCATCAGATGGCTACTGCAGGAGGATGCTGACCATAAAAAGTGTCAAGAATTATGTTTGATTTAATGAAGATCCTAAAAATAACAATGACGTTAATACGTATTAATACTGTATTATGAAATCAGAAGATTTTAAGAAACATGAGCATTAAAAGGGGCACTGTGAAGTTCTTAAGAAGCAGTGCGGGAATTTAAATGTTTACATCATAAATGAGGTAATAATACAAACGTATTAACTTATTTTTCCATAACTGAATAAACAAGCTGTTTTCAGAGGAAAATAAGGTCACAAGAACACTGTTTGAAGTTAGAAAGGTGGCAGGGTCCGCCACATATAAACAAAGTAAAACTATATTGTGCAACTTTAATTACATTTGATGGACAGAGATGGCTGGAAGAACAATTCGTAGTACATTATGGACCTATAAATGGTGTTGACAACATGTTCGAGTGTCTTTATGAGCGACCGGCTTTAACAACCCTTTCCACACAAAGCTTACTCTATAGATATCTCTCCACCGTCCTTACACGACATTGAACGGACTAAATATAGACAGTGCAAGCAACCCGATTATTGCCGGAGAGCTAAGAAACCTTAAGTGATAGATGTGGGCATCAGAAAAGGGTGTCAGAAGCCCTCATAAAAAAAAAAGTAATGGGACGGCTGCGAACTGGGAATAGCTGACAAATAGTCCTTATCATTTGTCTGCTGGTTTCTCCTTGTTACAGCGGCCTGGGAATAGAAAAAATACAAAAAATAAAGGTATTCAGAGGTTGTACGAAAAAGTGTACACACAGGCAAAAATAAATGAATCCACTTTGAGGTCTGCTGGAGAAAGATGCACCTGGGGCAGGGGGGGTGAAATTAAGCTGAGTGAGTGGCGACAAAGTAATTCAGTTGTGCTATTTAATGATAATAATCAGCAGTATTCAGTTGTATCGCAGACACCCTTCTGGGGGAATAACAGGAGCACGGCTAAGAATACTGAAGAGCACAGACACTCAGTGCAAAAATCATTTGAATTAAAGACACATTGGCCCGAGATATTGTGCTTTTTTTAACCTACATTGTTTGTTTATCCGAGACTCGAGATTGTGAATTTGCACATTGGGGGCTTTGACCTTCATCTTCACCTGCAGCTCTTTGTTCACCTTTTTTTCTCATGCCGAGGGTTGATTATGAGCATCATGCCTCCCTTTCATTCTGTCAAATACAGAGAACAATTAGTTGGTGATTTGAATCCATGTGATATGATTCCATGTGTTTTATTTCTAACTCAAGAGAACTTGATAACATTTGACTCATCGTTGCTTTTCATGCAAGTGCTGTGTGGAGGAATACAGGACAGGAGGCCTGCAGTGTCCCCGGAGCTGCTCGGATCTTATGACCTTTAAATAATTAGTGGATTAAATGCATTATACAGAACTGGGGAAGATTTCAAAAGATTTCTGGACATTTAACATTTCTCATCCGTGCGTGCGTGGGGGGGGGGGGCTTTTTGTCTTTTTTTTTGTCTTCGCTTTAATATTTTAATATCTCATTCGAGCCTCTGCTGGAGCTGAGCCATGTCTTACATTCCAAGTGACATTTTTTAGATCTGCTCCATGGAAAAAAGAAAAAAAAAAAAACGGGGATGAAAGAGCCGCTGCTCTAATGGTTGTACCATCAAATAAGGAAAGCCAACCAGCTTAAGTCTACAGGTTGAGCACTTGTTCCACGATAAGCCATTGTCCTCATGAGTGGAAAGTTGGTTCCTTGTTCAAAGGTGCACTACGTAGTTTTGCAGGGTGTATTTTGAGAGAAGATAGAAAGAGAGAGAAAGAAAGAAGAGAAAGAAAGAAAGAAAGAACGAAAGAACGAAAGCACTGCATAGTGATCCTTTAATGCTCACTCCCCTTTTATTCTTCTGATTTCACAATTGAATATTAATTTGGTCATTAAAGCTTTAATTTGTATGATTTTCATTATATAAAACTCCATGCTTGACACGTTCCTCCCTCTATAGTCAGCAATTTCCTGCAATAGTCATTTAATGCACTTGCATACAGTAATTACCTCCTGATATATTAGCGTCCATTGGTAGTGGCAGGGTCCGCCAATCCTGCGCCGGATTCAGATTCCCCTGCCTGAGCGTGATGGATTCCAGGAGTAAAAAATGCATGCGAGTAATCCAGTATAATATTATCTCACTGTCAGCAGCCTCGTAATTTACCGGGCACTGTGTCAGAGCCGTATTAAGCCACTGCCACTGCAAACTGGTCATTTCCTACTGGAGTCGCCTCACGTTAAAATGCATCTAGAAAACAAAATCGCAGTCTCTTTTTTTTTTTTTTTTTTTTTTCATTTTTCATCAACAGATCAGTGTTAAGAGCAGCAGCACAAGCTGATGGATGAGGAGAGGAAGAACACCTGCAACTTCTCAACAACAACACAGCCAACTTCGCCGCGTGTCCCCTTCTGTGCGTCGCGTGTAGCATGAAATTAGATCGTGGTTGCAATTATTCCCGGCTGGTGTCTCGATTAAAACAATGCGAGTGTGTTTGGCTGCGCTGCAAACGGATACACCAGTGGCTCATTCTGACGAAGTAGGTTTACTAATGAACCTGCCGTGCTGGTCCGTTTGAAATCCTGGAGAAGCGTAGCGTCGGTCAATTCGAGGGTGCTGTTGACAGGGTTAGGGTTAGGGCGTGGCCTGTTTTGGGAACAGTGCGTGCCCTTGTGGACACATACAATACCTTGAGGGAGAACGCTGAGTTAAGCAAATGAAACACAGGTGAACACTGAAAAAGACAAAGACAGGAAGTGTGAAGTAAAACAAAAAACAATAAAGCAGGAAATAATAAAGCCAAAAACCATCGCCATGATGATTTCACTATGTTGGGGACATTTTTGATCTTCGGCGATTGTCAAGACAGATAGAATGAGATTAACAGTTAACCAATAAGGGTTTGTTTTATGAACAGCAACTATCAAATCCTGCATATTGTGCCTTTTAATAGTTTCAGGAAACTCCAGCAACACTGTACAAAAGCGCCTTCTTCACAACTCCTGCTTTTTTTTGGTTAGTTTTTTTCAAATCCCTGTATGATTTGCAGCAGTCTGATACGCCAAACCTGGGAGGAAACACATTTGTATGTGTGTGAGAGCGGAGCAGACTAAAGTGACGGTGGTATGCAGAGTTTGACCTGCGGATGAACCGGAAATTTGCATCTTTCTGTTGTCTGACAGTAGAAGAGGCTAGCCTGCCAATGAGACGATAAACACGGTTACATTGAGGAAACACAGTAATACAGTCTAGCTCGAGGCAGAGAAACAGTCCCACATACTGTATTTGTGTTTGCCAAAATCTAACAAAAGAGCAGCGCTGCAGAAAAAGTGCTGCCGTGGTGGGACTCAGGCATTTCTTTATGTCCCTCTAAATCAACACAAAAATGATGCGTCTGCCAGGAAACATCTCGTAGATGGAGACTTTTAACCCCGCAGATTGTTTGTGGCCTGATGTGAAGCTGACCGAATGAATCTGGCGTGGATATGATCGCAAATAATAAAAAACAAAAAAAAAACAGGGATTAGTCATAATCAGTTGTGCCGTCCAGTTTTCAGATTATCTGTGTCGTATTTGTTTTATTGTTGCTGCGCCTCAGATTACAAAGTTTTTTGTCTCCCAACCCCTCATGCTCTCCACCCTCATTTCACCACAGCGTCTTCTGAAGTGGCGCGGGGCCATCTTTCGAACGTTACGGTTAAATCAGCCATTTGATTGCCATTGACATAATTGGAAGCGATTCCAATAATGCCCTTCCCAAATAGCGATTAAGAGCAGGGGAAGCCACGGGCACGGCAGAGGGGAACGGAGCTGTGAAGGGAGAGGGGCGGAGAGGAAGTGATGAGGAGTCGGAGAGAGGTGGGGGAAAAAGAAAAGGGAAAGCTTTCTTGCGGGGCCAGCCAAGCAGCAATTGCTCTGCACAGTTGAGCAGTGGAGATAAGCCACAAAGCAGATGCCTGCATATCAAGTGCTCGCCTTAGTTGCCACATTTCCAATAGCTGACTCACAGCTCCGATTCGCCCAGAGGACCGGGGAGTGTGTATGTTTGTGAATGTACTGTATTTTTCTCCCTTCAGCGTGTGTGTATGTGTGTGTGTGTGTGTGTGGGAGGCTGTCAGGGTGTTGAGGTCTGGATGTTTGTGGGATTAGGGGGTGTTCAAGACAAAGGGAAATGTCTTTGAGAGGGTCACGGTCTGGTTATTACCTTTGCCCAGCCTCTGAGTCAGGAACAGAGCGCGAGGCATCGATCATGTGTGGCTCCGTGACCACAGGAGCCATGGGAGATGCTCAGGGAGACACGTCAGCGGTCGGACTGCTGACTTTAATGATTAAGAGCTGATTGAAAACTGAAATACAGTGTCTCCTTGTGCTGACATCTGTGGAGGGCCCGATGTCGATGCCGCCGAAGATAGAGACGACGCTCTCAACCTGGGCTGAGCACACATGGACTCCATATTGTAGTCATTTGTTTTTATTGTTTTTTTTTGCGTAGGTCAGCAAGTAAAAACGTGCCGATGCGTTGGATCATCTTCCTGTTTTACCATCCTCGGGTGCGCCGACAATTCTGCGGGATCATTCTCAGTAATGGCTTTGTTCCTCCGTCTGCAGCATTGATGCTTCCAATCATGTTTTCATCCTTGTTCAATTTTGACTGTTGTCAACAAACCCCCGCTGCCTCTGACACCTCCCTCAGCCAATCCTCACGGGAGACATGCACTGGAGAAAATTAACAACATGGGCATCTGTCCTGAATTCTGTGTGTGCCATGGCAAACTTTCTTTTAAAGGAACAGCTCACAGAAAAATGAAAAATTCAATCGTCTTACCTGCCCTCATGCCAAAATTGAAGTTGGGTGAAGTTTCGTGGTCCACAAGACATTTCTGGAGCTTCATGGCAAAGCAGTGTTCTCCAGAACAACTGAGGCAGATGGGGACTTGTTTTAGAACAACTGATATAAACAACAAACGACGTAGACGGGAGCCCCGAGATCAAAAGTGGATTTGTACAGATGTTATTTACACCATGAATTGACATGGATGATCATTTTCCATTTGTTTTTCAATGTTTTAGGAGTCCTGATCTACGTTAGTAGTTTAGAAGAATGCCGCAAAGCATTTTTAAACTGGTCTCCATCTGGCTCAGTTGTTTAGGAGAATGCCGCAACGCTGTTTTGCTGCGAAGCTCCAGAGATGTTTTGTGGACTACGAAACTCCAGCAGACTTTTCTCTGCATGGTAGTGAGTATACTATGACCAAATCGGCAGTTTTTGGGTGAAGTGTTCCTTTAAACATTTCAGATTTTTATCAAGTAATTACAAAGTGTATGCCTTGTACACCACCAGAGTAAATGAGCAGAAAGATATAAACTGCGTATGTGCGGCTGAGCTGAGGTCAAGATGTCCGGGGAGCTGCCAGCGTCCATTTAAGGAAATAAAGAAAACTTGAATTGAGGATGGCCTGAAAAGCTCCTAACGGTGCCGTGTGGATATGCTAATTAAGGCGTGAGTGAGAATAAAAGTTCTGAAGTGGAGACGGAGGACCGAAGCTATAGCTCTAATAAGCAAACATCAGGGCAGCACGGCCAATTAACGGGCACTCTGCAGTGGAAAATGCCAGAGCACATGAGATAACAGATTAGCATTAGCACACAGCATTATTACTGAGTGGGGCCTGTGAGAGTTGAACAGAATGTCAGTGATTTTTTACTTTTTACTTTTTTTTTCTGCTGCTGATTAGGCAAACGTAAACACCAAGATGAATGTTGTGTAAAAAACGGTTTATTGATTTGGCCCATCAGGAGACACACTCTCGCGGGGACTATCGAACCACTTCTAGGCATCGTGGATGCAGACGGATTTGTCTTTAAAGGTCAATGAAGATGATGCATGCTCGGCGGAGTCCACATTCAGACATTTAGAAGAGTTACTCCAAACTTTACGGGGCTCTGGGAAGAAGTTAGGACATCACAGAGAGGCACGGAGAGATAATTAGGCTGGCGGCAGATCGAAACGGCGACCATATGTTATTTTACTCGTTCGTTTACAGGAACGATGACTGAGCGCGCTTGTTTGTCTTCCACCCACAGTCCTCCCTAAATGCTCAGCAAAGCTGGTCTTAGTCACTGGATACAGAAGACAGAGTATGAGCTTAAAATGTCGATGCAGTTTGATACATTATAAAGTCCACCCCCCCTCACAGTTTGACACTAAGGCTGTTCGCTGTTTTCTCTGATGTTATGTGAGATACATCACAGACACTCCAATATCCAGCCTCCACAAGTTTGATGTGGAAACTCCATCGACGCACACTGAGAATGGACTTCACAGTGAAGTAGGAGACATCTTGTGTCAAGCATTTACACGTGTGAAATTAAAAATATTCGCTTATTCATCTATTCTGGCATTTTTTAAAATAGTAATAAGTAGTTTTTTGGGAAGACATTTTAACCAGAAGAAACACAAATCTTTGACTGATTTTCTTTAATGCCTAAACAAACTAAATAAACAAAGACTTTGTTTTCATGATTGAATAAACTGAATGAACAAAGTGACCTTAAAGGGGTCCGCCACATATCATCAAAGTAAAGCAGTATGAAATTGTGTTGTAATTTCATACTGCTTTACTTTGGTGATATGTGGCGGACCCCGCCACCTTTCTAGCTTCAAACACTGTTCTGGGGAGCTTATTTGCCTCTGAGAACAGCGTGCAAAGCCAGCAAACGCCAACGTTGCTTTCGCTAGCTAGCTAATGTTAACAATAACATTTCCTTTATGAATATAGATTAGTACACATTGATTATATATCTGGTCTAGACTAGAGACATTAAAATGTACTATAGAGTACTCATACTCTATAAGCAGTCTTGTGTATTTACTTAGTTAATGAGAAGTATTGACATAGCAAGTAAATGGTTTATTGCTTGCTTGAAGGACATTTGTAGTTTTTTTGTTAACTAAAACTCCTCTTGTGATGCTTCCTTAAAAACATGATTATGATGAAATAATAGAGAATATTATATAACACAAATGTAATTATCTAAGATATGTCTTCATATTCATAAGAATACATACATATCAAGTGTTTACTTATATGTTGTATATTATATTTGTTAACTCTGTATTTTATAAATGCTCCAAAATACTCCAAATACATGTGATTATATGTCATTCACTATGATTCTTATAGCGCACCGTGTTTACTGTTAGTACACAAGTTACAGATGCTTCAGCAGACATTATCGAATTGTTTCAAACTTCTGGGAGGAAACTGGATGAAGTTTGTTTGGGGCCTTGGCTCGTGTTCAGGTGACACACCGCAGGGCCGACACTGAAAGAGAGATCACCTTAAGGGAAGCTCCAGCTTGCATAAGTGAGACGGAGCACAGAGAGGAGAGACCTCCTGAATAATGCATGCTGTTGCGCGTCCACAGCGCTGCACATGTCGTTCACCTAATAGAGACTGGCCTTTCACAAAGTACGTATGGCAGTTAAGTAAGGTAATTACATTACAGATTTTGACCTTAACAATACAAATGCCAGGTGGATTTGCCGACGCTGCGCCTTACTGCTTCTGATTTTCAATGTCGCTGTCAATAAACCACCGCTCTCCATCACGACTGTAGGAGGACTTCATCATCCATGGATCCTTATTTTTGCAGACAGGAGGTCAGTTTTTCAGGTCTCTCCATTTATTAATATTTACTAGCTTGGCATCCTGTCACCTGAAGAGCAAGGCAACGGTAGTTGGGATGTAGTAGTCGAAAATCCATCCAAGAGATGGAAAACTCTGCCTGATACAGTATGTTTTTAGAATCTTAACAAACAGAGGGATTCTTATGGTTTGCAAATGATAATCGTTGGGTTTGTAAAATGGCATTTTAGCAAGGCTTCCAAACAAGAGACTAAACGAATGGTATGATTCAGCAACCCACATGAAGTCCGGTTGGACCAACGTCCCACAAGTGACCTTAACGACTCAGAGCTCACACGTGTCCTTGAGGACTCTGTGAGGACACTCCCACACAGGGTTTAAAAACCTGCCAACTCCCCTCCAGTTAGTTAGAACTGAAGAAGACTGGACGAGAGGTCAAACGTCTCTAAGAAACTGAAACAAGTCCAGTTGCCTACGATACAGCACTGAGAATAACCGTGACCTGGACGACTGAGGACATTCATCAACACAACGGCATGATTTGTTCTCCATTACATGAATAAGATACTCAGGGTCTCTGTAGAGGACATTATAAAGAGAGAGCTACCAAAGGCTTCCCGAAAAACTCGAAAATGTCACGTTAAATTGACTTCATTTTATTATGTCGACTGGTTACATCATATAAAGTCATCTATACCTAGATATATTTATCAAGTTGAATGTTCTTGTGGTTTTTAAGTTGAGTGCACTTTTTTTTTAAATTCTCAAACGAACTGAGTATCATCAGATCAATTTCAATGGCTTAATTTGACAGTGCAAATAAAAAACGAGGTGTCCTTTAAAGCTGATAGCTCTCTACTTCATCAACAGTGCACTTTCCTGATGATGTGACTTCGTGACATCAGCTTTCTCAGTGTAATTAACAGCTGTAACTTTGTATAAAACTGAAGTTACAACCACATTAAAATATGTTGTCTGTATAAATTGTAAAAACAAACTACCACGACTTGGGCTGTGCATTCTAAAATGTATAAAACACTAAACTAAAATCTCTTAAATAAACCAGATTAAAACATGTGACAGTCACATGGGGTCAGAATCAGTTTTGTCGGTGCACAACAGGTCTGTAACACAGACTCGGAGGAACAGTATGACATTCTGGGAAATACGCTCATTCACTTCCTGGCTGAGAGTTGGATGAGAAGATTGATATCACCCTCATGTCTATAGAGATTTCCAGTCTTTACACTAAGCTATGCTAAGCGGCTGCTGGCAGTAGCTCCGTGTTTACTATACGGACGTGTTCTATCAATCTTCTTATCGAAGTCTTGGCAGGAATTCAGATAGGCGTTTTTCCCAGTGTTGACATATTCCTTTAAATAGTGACGGGTGTGCTGAAATAAAGAAAATGTTGTATGAACATTTAAAATTGAAGTTCTGCGTTAAATAAGTCCATTCATGTCCAGTATAACGAGAGCTGTTGTGGTTTTACAACGCTGATTTGCTCGGTGTCACATTAAGTCTAATAAAAATAAATGTTATTGATACAGCCGCATAAATATAATACGTACAGTATGTCAGTGAAATATTTCAGCTGGAATGCAGAAATGTCCCCGGGGGGATTTGGAAGAAAAAACATCTGTTTTTCTTGAACGACACGCACTAATGCAAAGATGCTTAACTTTCCTTCTGCCTGTGTCCTTTTTCTAATCTAATGCTGAATAATCAAGTTTGAAAGACACATGGACGTGGCGGCGCAGTGCGTACATCATTCTGGCGTTATCTCTCGCTTTGATTCATTCGCACTTCCACAAACAGACGATTTGCAAACAAGTGAAGTCTGCGCGGGTTTAGCCTTTTTTTTTTT
>CAEMYA010000005.1:3231889-3245117 GCA_903131615.1 Diplodus sargus
TTTAGATCTGACAGATTATTAAATGGGTGACTTTGAGGAGAGTCTAAACGAGGCTGGTGTTTTGCAGTCTGTTCATTCAGAGAGAGCCGTGAGGGTTCCACTGATCTTTAAAGGAGAGGATTCAGTGAGAACCCTTAAAGGTGCACTACGTAGTTTTTTTTTTTTATGCCAAAACAAATTAGTTAAACAAACTCGTTTTGTTTTCATGGCTGAATAAACTGAATAAACAAACTGACTTTAAAGGGCAACACAGTTTCATACTGTTTCACTTTGTTTATATGTGGCGGACCCTGCCACCTTTCTAGCTTCAAGAAGTGTTCTGGGGACCTTATTTCCCTCTCAGAACGTTTTGTTTCATTATTCAGTGTAAAACATCTTTGCGTCCGTACAGCAAATCAAGCGAACAAAGCAGCAAGAAAGCAGTTTCACAGCCGTGTCTCCATTTGTGTAATGGAGTTTTGACTGGTGCCACAAAGCGCTCAATCATCCTAACTGAACAGATTTTTACTGCAACTATAAAAGCAAAATGTATTTTTTGAGTGCGTGCACAAAAGTCCACCATGTGCAGTTCATCTTTTGGGTATAAATACTTCACCCCATCACCGTTTAGCAGTTGCCTGAATCACATCAGGGTATTTACATGCACGCGGGCCTGTTATCTTTCTGTCGGACAAATCTATTTGGCGAGGAAATGGAACATGATATGCTAATGAGCCGCGACGGACCGCTGCCAGCGAAAAATTAATTTGTACGTTGCTCCCTGATTAATCAACAGATGAATGACTGGAACTCAGGCACCTTGACATCACTTCCAGAGTTCAGCAAGGGGCAGGAGTTACAGCTTTACTCTTCATCTAGTCTCTTTTGTCTTTTTCTTCCTCCTTTCGACAGAGAAAATAAAAAATATGTGCTTAAGGGACCTCAGTTCAAAGTCTGAAACTGTAGGACGCCTCCATTATCCGTAAATACCATTTTTCCACTCTTTTAATCTCCCTGCTGATTACCAAAAAACAAATTATTGAAATCCTTTCAAATGACCGGGTATTACTGTATTTCAGTCTAAAATTACACGCGGCATCAAAAGGTGTGATGCTGCGTTGTTTGATTCCTGGGGGGAACATTTTTTGTGGCTTTTTAGGCGGGCTCTGTGAGTGACAGCAGCAGGGAATCAGAGAGGATTAACTCGGTCTTTAATGTTTCCACCCTGCATGCAAAACAGTCGAGCTTGTCAGTTAAGATTGCATCCGCAAAAATGCTACAGGGGAGGTCACAGGAGAGGGATCAGTGGATTTTAAGCAGAGGGACGGGTGCATGCATGCATGCATTGTGATGGCAATGTCGTCTTTCAGTAGAATATTACATGCGGATAAAAACATTGCTGCAGTGAGTATCGTTGGCTTAAATACCAATACCTTAATTAGAAAACAAATCCTTCTGTTCTCTACAGTGATTACGATTTAATGCGAGATTAATCCACGACACAAAATGATGCACGGAGACAAAATGTATTCAGTGTTTGTTCTTGTGAGTGCCGAGTTAAACCCGGCTTAGAAGCTGTTTATGGAAGCTGAGGAGAGACTTAAGGGAAGAAACATCCCATCAGTCACTGACAAAGTCTGACTTTAAAGGTGCACTATGTAGTTTTTGGGAAGAGAGAGAAAGATCTTCATGGACGGATTTTATTTTTTATTTTTTTACACCTAATCAAACTAAATTAACAAACTGAATGACTTCACGTGGTTTTACTTTGTATATAAGTGGCGGACCCTGCCACCTTTCTGGCTTCAAACAGTGATCTGGGGACCTTATTTTCCTCTGAGAACAGCTTGTTTATTCAGTTTTGGAAATAAAAAATATATTTGACTTTGCATCATTACCTCATTAACATTGAAAATATTAGTGTTCAAATTTCTTCCCCAAAACTACACAGTGCCCCTTTAAATAAATATAACGTATCTGAGCAGATACATATGCATTTGTACATTATTTTTAGCACAAAAGCATCTTCACGGCTGGAAATTCAGCTCCATGGAACCAAGTAAAGGCTTATCTCTCCGGTGCGGCTTAGCCCATTTTCTTGTGAGTGAAAGGGTTCAACATGAGTGAATGAAAGCATTTCTGGCATTGTTAAAATGTTATATTCCCAAAGCTTTGATCTAACACGTTACAAAAAGGGTGAGAGAGCACAAGCCAAATTAATGTGTAAGTCATGCATGCCCCGTGTTGTCGAGAATTAATGAACGCAGGATGTATCGTGAACTCCCGTTGCTCACGTTCGAGCAATTACAGAGGCACTATGAGTTATGTGATAATTAAACCCCTAATGGATCATCAATTAATGAACTCACAGTCACTTCAAACATTTATTTGTCTGCCACCAAATTAACTGGAATCCAGTTACATAGAAAAGGTCATTTAAGACCGATGCATTTCCTTTCAGCCTCTCTGAAAGCACAACAGCTTGTAGAACGTGTTCATATTCACTTTGAGTTACGTGTGCATTAAAGCGACAAGAACTTTTCTTGTTGTGTTGATTCTGGCGGCCCCTGTGGACAAAACTGATACAAAATGAATACATCTACAGAACATGTCGAAAGGCGTGTCTCTCTAAAATATTGTTATGCTTGTAAAGTAATAATGGAGAAAACCTTTTTGGGTCCAAAATGATTCTTCTGTTTATATTAGTAGAATAATTCTGACAGTTTGTCAGCCAATAGTATAATGTCGTTGGCATCAAGTGGTACCTGTGTTTCGTCAGCCATCAACTGACTTGGTTGTTTGTAAAAATTGAGTTACAACAACAACATAAACAATAGCTGGCATTGTCAATTTTAATGTTAGCTAGTGTAAGCAACTTTAACATTTGCTAGCTAGCACTGGCAACGTTAGGTAGTCGGACAAACCTCCAACCACTTAGAGAGGGCAGATGACTCGTGAATCGGTAAATGGAGGGAGGTGGAGTGACACATTTAATGGCTGAATGTTATCAATAACACCCTCAAAGGTTTTATTCATAAGAAAGTTGATTTTTGAGTCTCATCCCAGACGCTTTGGGATTGTGGGTCGTTCATGTTCATTAACTGATGATTTATTAAGCATTAACTACTCATTAGCTATGCTGTCATGAACATGTGTTGGAGGTGAGCAACAGACATGTATAATACATTCTGCATTATTAATTTATGAAATCAAGTCAAACCTTATTTAAGCATGTGTTTAGTACACGTACAGTAGTATAACGCATTTAGGATCACGTGGTGTTGTGGAAATTAGCGCTGGTTTCATTTCTGACCTCTTTCCTTCACAATAGCAGCAGTCGAGCTCATGAAGGCAGCGTCCATATAGCTCATGTAAATGCATAACAAATCATGTTTTTTAATCTTTTGAATCCTGCTTGTCCGTCTCAAAATCAAATTAAACTGTGATAACAGACGATAAGCATGAGAATCTTATCATAAATGATATCTTATAAAGGATCAACTGTATTAGCCACCATACTGCGCTATACTTGTGACTAATTGCAGGAGATTCAGATCACCTGTGCACAGGGTGGGGAGGCTGACTCCTGATTGAGGAGTGGAAGCAGCTTGGGGCATTTCCCTCCCGGCCAATCATGGTGCAATGACATCCTGTCCTGACTTAAAGGAGGTAGCTCTCACTCTCATTCTGAACCTCATTCCCCTTAGAGTGCCAGCCGGAAACAGTGGAGCCCACAACTCTGAGTGAGGAAACTGTATGGGAAACCCTTAAAACCACAGCCACATATAGACCTTCAGTTTACCTTTTCATTTCCCCTGGGGCTTGTAGGAGGTACTTGTTAGTTGTAGCCATAGCTAGCCATTTGTTTATTGGGCTTTTCATGTTGTTTATATTTTTATGTAAGTTAGCTGACCTGTAAGCGATCTACTGTCAGTACCACCACAGTGCACACATGGTCTAATGATTAAATAATAATAAAAAATATATTTATTAAAATTTGTAGTCTACCCTTTTTTCTACTTGCTTATCGGTGTTCCAAGGCATGTAACTGCACACTCTGTATTAACCATATCGAGGTAACATTATTAAATAATTGGACGATCGATATCGATCACATTTTATCACTGCGGAACCGGCAGGGGAAGAGTGGACAGGAGTTATCTTCGCTATTTTTTGGGGGGGAAGGAGAAGAAAAATACGACTAATCCTGTTTATGTTTCAAACAGTTCAATTTCACTGTCAGCCGTCTGAAATTCAAAGAAAGGCCCTGGAGGTGCTGCGAAACTGTTTCAGGCCTGCAGCAGGCAGCCATAGAGCTTACTCAGGCGGTAAAGGTAATCAGTCAGTCAAGCAGCAGCACGCCTCTTTTGATTCAGACACACTCGGGCAGATTTCATGCGGCCGTAGCCAATTGTATGCTCAGCTTGCCACACGCCCCGATGTCAGGACTCTGCCGAGCATGTGCAGCATTAAACTCCTGTCGAGTTTAAAGTCTCTCCTCCTCCGTCTCTGCCTTTTTGAATAACTTGACTGTCTTGCACATCTGCAGACTGCATTCTCCCGAGGAAGCCGACACATTCTGCCTCTGTAGTCATTTTGCTGACAGTAATTCTCACACTTTTACCAACCTGCTGCTGTCAGAAAAAGGTGTTGGCAAAACATTGAGTTTATTGCCTCATGAAAACAAACACACACACTAGAGTAAAAAGATGTGCTGTCACGCGGGGGGTGGACACACTCAGTTATGCAGCAGCAAATGTTCTTAGAGATCGTTTATTATTTCAAGCTAGTTGTAGTCCTCGGGCTGTGTTCTGCTTTAATCTGTGTCGAAGTATCGCACATAATAGCTTTTGTGTCACTTATTTTGTTTCACTTGGCAGCAACTTTGTTATTTCAGGTTGATGGAGTAGCCTTTTTCAGAATCCATGAAAAAGAGACTTGTTTTGTTACATTGAGGAGCTGAAGAAAAATTCTTTCCTCAGCTTTATTTATTTTAACAAATATATATCTCTCTATATATATATATATATATATATATATATATATATATATATGCTTTAGTAAAACAATAAAATAGGGCAGCTGTGGATCTCCACCTTGCCCCTGTCATCTCTGTTCAAGAGGTATACTTTAAAGTAGATATCCAGTTTAGTGGGATGTATTGTCAGACAAACTTTCAGTCATCTAAACTTTTGATCACCACCAAACTGTTGACGTGCCAAACGTGTTCACACATCTAGAACATACATTTGCATTTATTTAAAGCTCTGGGGTTTTTTAGGTTTTTTGTTTTTTGCCACTTTCTGCATTTGCAAGTCCAACATTCTTTCCTATTTTAGCTCGTTTTTGGTCTCCACCTTCTCCTGAGTCCCAAATAGCTGGCTCTTTAGTGGATAAATGCTCCACTGTGCTCACCAGCGAGCCGCTAACTTTGTCTGTCTGTCTTGTTATACCATCCAGTGCAGCATAGAGAAATAAAGTATGTAGTTAACACAAGTTTATAAGATTTTCATGTTTTGTTCCAAGACATTAAATAGCTTGTACCTGACATTTGAATTATAAATCATTTATGTGGCTCTAAAAAAGGTGGTTGTTCAGAGGTGGCTAAATGCTTCATGTCATGAAGCCCAACACAGAGACTCGTGTACTCACTAGTCTTTACACTAAAGGCTTAGTGGTGGTGACATTGAAGTAAGGAACCTACTCTTCATCTGTGAGGATCATCTTGCTGAACAAAACGTGTAAGCATTGTTAACATATGCGCTTGTTTTCTGCAGTAAAAAAAACCCCACTGGCTTTCTGACGGTGGAACCAAGGCGACACTTACCATCGGGTTAGCCCTCAAATATACAGGACAGCTGAGGGACAAAAACGGAAAAACACTGGAAGGTGGAACTGAAAAGCAGGCTGTGACTCATGAGGGCCCAATTTCAAAATAAGACAGGAAACGAGAGAACATAAAAAAACTGGGATCCTAACAATCAGCTGAGTTCATCACTACTGACAAACTCTTTCACACGACCCATTTCATTCATGTTACCATAAAGACACTGATCGTAGCCGCTTTATATTAACCTACCACGAACCAACGAAAAGAAAACTAAGGTTAAGGTCTCCTACTGGAAAGAGTCAATAACAGATCCTTTAGGTTTGCTGTTGCCTGAAGATCAGACCAACAAAACATGAATAAAGAAATAATCCTCAGTAAATGAGATCGTGCTCTTATTCCAGCGGCTTGGTAAATAAAATGCTGTCTGTCCCCTGGTGGGGTTTAATGAAATTGTAGTAATGTGAATACTTCACTGTCTTTTATTTACCCACAGAGGGAAATGTTCTCATCCGTTCCTGATAGAAGATTAAGGACAGGTTCAACTGCAGGATACACTTTAAAGCTTGGGGACGCTTCAGCAGCTAAAGAGATGAAACCTCATCTTGAACATATACACGACATCTAAAGTGATATCTGGCGCCACAGTATAGCAGTAGTTACAGTAAATAATTTCCAGGACATTGTAACAAAAACCCTAAAAGGACTGTTTGCCTCGCGGCTGTCCGACTGTTTAACATTTTGATTAGACAGACTTTGTATTTTCAGGGTAAAGTATTTACTCGCTGTCTTCTGCTGCTTTTTTTCCTGAAATATTGTGGTGTGGTAATGGCCTCGCCTTCACCGGGTGTCTTAAAAACATTACCCCCCGAGAGACATTGCAGCAGTCATCTAGTGTTTACATGCAATATTCAAGTTAAAGGTGTATTTCACTCATTCTCATTTTTTGCCTTTGTCTATGGGCCGTTTTTTTTTTTCTCTGTCCCTGCCAGAATTAGATTTATTATGAAGTGCATTCATCATTAGAGGCAAAACAAATGCACTTGGCTGACGGTTCTTTATGACTGAAGGTTAAAGCACTTTATCATATAATCCTGCTCTGCGGGCCTTCGCAGAATAGAGAGAGTAATAGCCTCCCCTTCAGCACAACTCACTCACGATACTCCCCAAACGGTGAAAAAATAGATTTACACTAAATCTTGTTAACAATTTTACTTTGGGGGTAAAAGCTGAGGCACATTGTGTTCTACAATTCAAAGTGAATTACTTTTATGGATTCAATTAGCAACAATGGGTCAAAATGAAATACCCTTTGCAGTCGCAGCAGCTGACACAAAAAGCGTGTAAGGTGCCGTGTAAGATGACAAAAGGCTGCTTTTGCGATGTCAGGGGCTGTTTTTAGGACAAATGATGAAGCATCGAAGTGGAAAATGTGTCGATTTTAACCTGAAACATACACTATATTGCCAAAAGTATTCGCTCACCTGCCTTGACTCGCATATGAACATATGAGTGACGTCCCATTCTTAATCCATAGGGTTTAATATGACGTTGGTCCACCCTTTGCAGCTATAACAGCTTTAACTCTTCTGGGAAGGCTTTCCACAAGGTTTAGGAATGTGTTTACGGGAATGGGGAAGTGCATTTGAGAGGTCACACACTGATGTTGGACGGGAAGGCCTGGCTCTCAGTGTCCGCTCTAATTCATCCCAAAGGGTTGAGGTCAGGACACTGTGCAGGCCAGTCAAGTTCATGTTGGAACAGGACGGGGCCATCCCCAAACTGTTCCCACAAAGTTGGGATCATAGAATTGTCCAACATCTCTTGGTATGCTGAAGCATTCAGAGTTCCTCCGGCTCCTGAAAAACAACCCCACACCATAATCCCCCTGCCACCAAACTTCACACTTGGCACAATGCAGTCAGTACCGTTCTCCTGGCAACCACCAAACCCAGACTTGTTCATCAGATTGCCAGATGGAGAAGCGCGATTCGTCACTAAAGAGAACGTGTCTCCGCTGCTTTAGAGTCCAGTGGCCGTGTGCTTTACCCCACTGCATCCAACGCTTTGCATTGCACTTGCTGATGTATGGCTTAGATGCAGCTGCTCGGCCATGGAAACCTATTCCATGAAGCTCTCTCTACACACTGTTCTTAAGCTAATCTGTCACATGAAGTTTGGAGGTCTGTAGTGATTGACTCTGCAGAAAGTTGGCGACCTCTGCGCACTATGCACCTCAGCATCCGCTGACCCTGCTCTGTCATTTTACATGGCCTACCACTTCGTGACTGAGTTGCTGTCGTTCCCAGTCGCTTCCATTTTGTTATAATAACACTGACAGTTGACTGTGGAATATTTAGCAGGGAGGAAATTTCACGATTGGACTTGTTGCACAGGTGACATCATATCGCAGTACCACGCTGTAGTTCACTGAGCTCCTGAGAGCGACCCATTCTTTAACAAATGTGTGTAGAAACAGTCTGCATGCCGAGGTGCTTGCTTTTATACACCTGTGGCCATGGAAGTGACTGGAACACCTGATTTCAATTATTTGGATGGGTGAGTGAATCCTTTTGGCAATATAGTGTATATTCGTAGCAAGTTCTCACTGTGGCGAATTGGATTTCTTTTCAAATCCCAAGAGTTTGACAAAATATATTGCATTTGAATCACGGCCAGCAACAAAGCACGAGACTATAGCTCTTGTCTTAATTGCCTGTGATCCCATGAGCTTTATTGGCCATAACTTAGAGACAAAACAGGCTGGAAAGTTGCCAGTTTAGTCATTCTGTGTCAAAAAAACATACTGCAAACACCCTAATTCATCCACTTATCACCAACAGGGTTGGATTTGCTCTTGTATCCCATGCTAAAGCTTTACCATGTGTAAATCAATGCAGACTGCCACATACCAAGCTCTCTACCGTAGCATGACCTTTTTCAGCTCCCTGTTTGATATTGTGCCTTGAGTTCTGTTAAGCAGCTGTTTAAGGCACCTCTGTATAATACTGTGTAGTGGTGCAACATTGCGATGTGTTTTCTGTTTTTTGTTGTTGTTTTTTTCTGGATGCAGGAGCTCACCAATTGTTCTAACAAACAATGCCGCCATCAGTCGCATCCCTCGTGGGCACCCTCAGCTCTCGGTAACGTGTAACAGCTGGCGTTTGCACTCAGGAAACACACAACGCGCGTCAGTTGTTCAGCTCTCTTGATCACCACGGGATCAAATCTGTGTAGCCGCAAGATTTTAAAAATTATTTCCTGAGATGTTTTGAAATATGGTTTCTGTGTTACCTGCCTAATGTTGTTTCTGTGTTAACCGCCCTCTTCGTAATCCCTAACCTCCTTCCCTGCACGTCTCAGGTTTTTCCAGTCCAAGGTCAGCGCATTACGCCGAGCTTGTCGGCTTCCTAAATTCCAATTATGGTTTCAACCTCTGCTCTAAGCGTGTTGTGAGGAGTCCTTGACAGGCCCGAACGCAATCAACCCGGGAGTCATTATCGTATATCAAACACATTGCAACAGTAGCGACCATGCTCGGGGGGGGACCTTCAGTGTCACATCATTGTGAATACAAATTCAGTCATATCTACCAAATGAATAGGTGTTTCGCAAATGGGCTGTAATAGAATAATGGGGGAGCAATATGGGAGACGTAACCGTGTTATGTCGTCTCAGATTAAATTTTGCGCGCAAATGACACACGCGTAAATGAATGATCCAATTTCACAGCGACGTGCGAACTGAAACAACACGGCTCTGAATGCCTTCTGCCCTCAGTGGGCTGCGGCATGTTCATTTTTATATGTTATTGCTAGTAGCCTGCTGTAACATGTCGCTGTGAGGGAATGGGCTCCTGGGTGTTTCCCCTATTATTTACTTATTTCTTCTATGTCTCTATCCAGTCATCTAAAAGCAGTGCTCGCCTGGCATTCCCTGTCCGATCTGTCATTATCGTAAAAGCTAGTATTTGTCCTACTGAGTGTGTTGAATGACCTACAGGACTAGCCGGAAAACAGTATTTTTACCAAACTGCTGTTGAAAGAACTGGTATCACCCTGATGTATTTCTCAAATTGATATTTTAGTCTGAATGACACAGTGCTTTCAGCAAGGTTAAGTGCACACTGGATCGGGTGAGGCATGTAATGAGTGGTGGGGATACCAGGACCCTCTAGTAGTGTGTGGGAAACCGACCTGACGGGGACAGAGGCTGCAGCAGGACACTGTTAATGCCAAACCAGGGACACAAGCAGCTTCTTTTGCTTTAACTTTTCAATTTGAAATCAATACTATGTGCTACGTGAGGCTATAGAATGAAGACATCATCAGCGTTAAGATACATTTTCCTATGTACCTCACTTTCATCATGCAATTCTGTCTGCCACAGGCCAGAAATTCTCCTGAAAGCTTCCCGGTGATCCAGTAATGGTGGCGCCATTTCTCTCTGCTTTCACATCTGCATTACAGACTAAATTAATGAATGAACTCTGATGTGCACTAAAGGTGCAATATGTAAGAATGTAAAAATTGACTCTAGTTATCAACTGAATGTGAAGAAACATTATGTCAAGAGGATATCTACAGAAGTTAGCATGCTAACCAGAGAGCCCATTATGGTCCAAAGCGTACACACCAAAACTCCCTCGATGCTCCAAGATCAGTGTAAAGGCCACTAGTTGCACGAGTAACTGCGCTAACTGGCTAACGACAGCTAACATTAGCGGCAGTTAGCAGTTACTTTGGTGATATGCTGTCCCCTGTTTGTTTTGAGTATGATTTCGCCAGTGGGCCAAGTCTTACATCTTGCACCTTTTAAGGACAAAACGGAAAGCGATCTGATTGTCTTTGCCAAACGCCAGGACAGAGAAAGGGTTACACCTACCAAAACCAGATTAGTCAATGCATGACAATGAATTTCCTCTGGACAAGAAACTGTAGGTAGAGTGCTGATGGATGGTTCATGGTCATGGCTGGAATAAGAGGCATCAATGAACCCAAAGAACTGAAAATGTTTTCCATAGATGCGTGTAAATGTATATTTGCATGGTTATTATTGGGTCACGGGACAAATCATGCATAGTAATGGTAGTATGGGTATATTGTGATTACAGTAATATGTACCTGAGCTTGACGATGCTGAGTTGAGTGTGCGTACCTGCACGGCTGTCATCCTGCTACATTGTGTGTACAAACTGCACACCTCACCTCTAGGATGGAATAGGTTGAACAAGTAAATACTGTATGATTACAAACTTGGCATGTGGAAGTCACTCACAAAGGCACAAGCGCACCCTCTCGTACAGACTCGCTTCACAAACGCGCATTCTGTTTTTGTTCCCTTGCTTCTGTTTGTAAAAATGAGAATAAGCCTGCTTCTGTTGTTGAAGCGATTTCTTCAAATCAATGCGACTTGCATCAGCAAGGTAACACAGCTGAGCAAGTGGAATGTTACTGACAAACTAAAGTAGAATAAACACAATATAGCGCACTCGCTGAACAATAAATACACATTTCGGCTTTCTCAAGTACTCTCTGACAAACTGTGCGTACACCCTCAAGGTCAGGCATTGCTCTCGGGACTGGTTCAGTTTATAGTTAACAGCACGACAGCATAAAGAACCATCGGGCGAGTTTGGTTTGTTGCCGAGAAATCACACACGCAGGCGTTTTGTTTAGTTTTTTTTCAAACTGGGCCTCGGGGTGGATGATTCAGACTCTCCGCTCTCAGTCATTAAATCTCATACGAAAAAATGCTGTAGGTCTCACGTAAGGACGCATCCCGACACTCATCTTCAGGGCTTCATAAAACAGCGGCAGACACTCCCAATCTTATGACGCACAAGAGGTCCTGAGGGCAACAGGTCGAAGGAATACAAACGCGTAGCGTGTTGAGCACGTTGTTGAGTGTTTATAAAATCTTGCACGAGCGGGCTGGACAGGTACTGTATGCGCGCTGTGATTATCCGAGGCTTGGGAAGCGCCCTCGGCAGCGACAGCACTCCATTGATTTCTGTAATCACTTTGAGGTAATTATGCAGGAATACGCTGAATGAGCTCCTTGGGGGGGGGGGAGGGGGGAGCGCGGAATGCTTTCTGTAGTGCGACTGTGTGATCGCAGCTCCCCGGTGACACCCGCCGTGCACTGCAGCAACCCTCTGCCGCTGAAAAAGCTCCGACTCGACACATTAAATATGGGCATTGAGGGATGGATCTTAATGCAACGGAGCAGCATCAAATACAGAAGGGGCCCCGCATACATTACAGCACGCTTTAAAGTTTACTTTGTGCTTGTCTAGCTAACCCCTCTTCTTTTAAGTCTGGGGAACGACCTCGGTACAGACAGTACTCAGCCCGGGGGTTTGGCGGTGGGGCGAGGGGGGCTGCTGTCAGGCTCCAATTACACTGACAAGTTTTATTTCAATGATCCTGGAACGCAGACGCGGAATAAGGAGGGAAAGCAGCATGCAAAATGTTGTCAGGCTTTGGTGGAAGGGGTGGGTGAAGCTAATGAATACAGCTGGCATCCGTCTAAGAAAGGGAAAGGGACAAAAAATACAACCAGGCAACTTGTATAAGCTGAATTACTACTTCATTATAAGAGGTTAAAATGTCTAAACCACGCTCCTGAATGCAATTTTTTTTTTTTTGTACGACCCGCTCTGCTCTGCCTGTGATTGACTGCTAGCTTCTGCCTTCATCAGGTGGGTTGGTTAGGTTCAGGCGTGACGCGTGACATTGGTTAGGGTTCGGTAAGGGTGCCAATCAGAGTTGGGCGAGTCTGCGATTTTCCATAGTCTGCATTTAAAGTGGCTCCATGTAACAATTTACACATTTATTCGTTATATGTGAGCGGATTGTAACATGACGTAAAAATTGAGACCTTCCCCGTCTCTCTCGGTTGCCTGTTGGAGCCTGCGGACGATTTGCTCAAGTTAATTGATGCTGTTGGGGGGTGGATTCCTTTCTGAAGGACTGAAGGAGTTTCAGACCAAAGGATGTGATTTTATGCATGTTCTTAAGAGCCTCATCTCAGTGCCAACAGAAAGCAACAGCAGCTAATGCTAATTTAGAAATGGAGCCTGCTTACATGAACTAAATGACCAGCTTTTAATACAACACAGAAGTCCTATGGCATCCATCTAAGGAGTTTACATTAGCTTTGTGTTTTTGCTTTTTGCAAAAACAAAAACACAAGACTATGAAAGAAAGCAGCAGACATTAGTGTGTTCAGCTATAGCCTAACTAGCTTACTTACTAGAGCAGTAACATCAGGGTTAATTCCAAGGCCAACAATTTTGTCTTTTCAGCATTTTCAAGGAACTTATGAAGATATTTTCAGCTTAAATCATCTTACAAGCTAGCTAGAAAAATTCAGAGAATTTCAGATGAATGAAATAGTAAAATCATTTGTGTCATGTGG
>CAEMYA010000005.1:3247808-3277781 GCA_903131615.1 Diplodus sargus
ATATTGTAGGAAGTGAGGGTTAGGTGCAATGAACATAGTATGAGAGTCCAGATTCAGAAACTCTGTTTAAAAAGAGCTGTCAGGACTGTATTAGGTTGTCATGTCACAGCTATACATGCCACAGAATGTTGTTGGGGGCGTGGCCCCCCAGAAATTGCACCTTTCATACGTATTGCCCCTTTAAAGAGACATAATGTAACTTTTACCAGCTTCTATATCATGTTGATCATACAGTGTCTTGTTATAGGCTGAATGCTGTGTCTGTCACAGCCATGCTGACCCCATCACTTGTCTCTGCACTGTGTAACTTCAGTTAGAGGGTAGGATCAGGATTTACTTCAACATACAAGTCTTCATCTCATAACATTGTTATGATGTTTGTAATCAGCACCTACACTACATCTGACAAATTGTCACAGACCTCTGCTATTCATTTACCACAGTGGTGTTGCACTGCCGGGGCCACCAAATGGCATAAAATGCCAATTTCTTCCATAATGTTGCATTAAGGCATGAAATATTTTTCTGGTCGACACCCAAAAAAAAAGTATGTAACTGAAAATGAGCCTAATATGGGACCTTTAAAAACCAAAATGGAGGAAGTATCCCCATTTCCATTTTTTTTTCATTTCAGTCAAAACTTAACAGTAGTGTATTCAATACAAGAGCCAGAGTTCACACAATACACAAACACAAACACACATTGAGAGAATTTTAGCCAAGTAAAACTGATAGCAGGTTACAGATGAATCTGAGATAGATTGTGCAGTATGTAGTCCATATCAGCAGAAACTTAAGACAGAAGCACCTTGAAAGAGATACTATGTATGTTCTGCTGAGGTGGCAAGGGTCACGCGAGGTACTGTACATTGTTGCTGGAACAACTGAAATGGACGTGGGGCACCCACAGAAAGAAATGCACTGTTGGCAAAAGCCCCGTGACGTTGATGAATGTTGTCCTCTGAGTGTTAGGTAATACTCTCTGATGAGATGCAGGGTGTGCTTTGGCCCACAAGGTTGCGAGGAACAGCAAAAAAGTGATGACGTGAGGGTGTGCGAGCCAGTAGCAAGGCCACAGGAGGAGGATGGAGGAGTCACGAGAGCAGCGATAGAAACGATTTATGCCATCACACCCGGACATTCGACATGAGCAGGCAGTCACATAAAGTGGATATTTTTCCTTGGGACAGATCCATTTCGGGTGCTTTGTCCTCCACTGAAACTCGTGCTCCACCCATTTGTCCCATTTGTTTTTCGATGAGTCACACAATAGAGACATGTTTTCACATACCCAGCACCATTCTAATATATAAACGTGAAATAATGTCACTGGGCATTTTCACAACTGATTGACTTTTCCATACTTTCACATGCAAATTACATACTGCATGTCGGTACGCAATTTCCTTCCTTCGCATGTGGATTAGAATTCCCACATGTATAAACTAGACTTAGATAAGCTCCTTATACTCGACATTGTGGTCGCATTCCCCTGTGAATTCTTGCAGCAGTGTTGCTGTCTTAATTAATTCTGTGTTCTGCCTTCTTGGAGTCTGTGAAAGCAAAGTTTGACAAATCCATTGTGAAGGGCGTTATGAACTGATTCAAATAACCGGTGACAAAAAACAAAGTGTTATTCCCCATATCTGCATTTTGACACACGAAATGTCAGCACAGCAATCCTAACTTTTCACCAAAACAACTATAGAAATTAACATTTGACAGATGCTGAAATTGTAATATTAAAATGTGATTTATTTGCATGAATCATTATAGCCTGGCTCTTGCCTTAAGTTGCCCAGCACACAAAGCAATTCCCAGAAAAAGACAGGACTGCTGTTTTGAGCATTCATCTCAAGCTCAGGGTCAATATAAGGGTGGTTTTATTGAGCGTGACCGGCCAAATGCCTCTAAACAGGCTTAGAGGGAAAACAACTAAACCGATTATAAAACAAACTTTCATAGACCTAAAAAAAAAAGGAAGATTTTCTGCCTATCCGCCAAAAGAGTAGGGTTGTGACCTGAACAATCCTCCAGAATGAATTTAACAACAATCAGATTTGGGAACAAGATGAATGATAAAATATGCAGTGGATGTACTATGAATAAATAAACACAATACCAGGTATCTGTTACCAGACATCCCTCTTTCCATGGCTGTTCTCTGCAAGATGGAAAAGGGTGAGAGAGTGCCTTCTTGTGGCCATTCTCCATTTCTTCCTCTGTCTCCTGCTCACCGGCGTACCACTGCAACAAAACACAGATAGTTAAATAGCTTGAGGAATACTCTGTGACACACTGTTGAAGTTACTTTGAGGGCAAACAGGCAAATCTATCCATTTTTTTCACGTAATGCCCATGATTTACTCCGATTAAAGATAAAGCCTCTTACCTCAGTGCAGCTCTGTGAGCTATAGGGGATGTTTTTCAGCATGACAACTTATGCAAACAAGAAAAATGATCCCTACCAATTTCCAGCGATCACTATTAAGCTGTGCTCCCTTGGTGTCATAGTTCCTTCTTCTTTCTTTTTTTTCTCCTTTCACGTGAGCTTAAGAGAAAATTACCCCTCCAGATCCAGACAAGGGAAGACCATTCATCTTACTAACACCAGAGGTGAGTGATCATGAAGTGTGGAGACTCCGGTGGAAATGTTGGGACCTAACATTATCAATCATCATCACGCGTGCAAATGGAGATCTCTCATCGCACGCCACGCAAAGTAGTCGGGACAAACGAAAAGCTCTCGGCTCGACTGCGACTAACTGCACTCATTAGTCAGACGTGTTGGTCATTATTTAATACGGCACCTCGGGGATTGTTACGCTCAGAAAATAACATTCATCAATCCTGTGCAGATCTGACACATTCAATCATGGATAGAGTGACTGAGTAGAGGGAGCTGCGTTCGATTGAGATGGCGGCATAATGAAGTGAGGTGCACCATACTTGACCTTTCACATTCCTTCCAATCTGGTTGAGTGTGTGTTAGCATGCTCACACAACTGAATTAATTTACCTCTTACATGTTGCACCGCTGGCTTTCCTTCTTTTACATGACAAGGTCAGTCTAAAGGCATGCTAACTGCCCTGATAGGCGGTACATAGATGCAGGATCAGATCCCTGTGTTGATGCTGTTCCTGGAGCATCAATGATTATTATTTCTCTAGGACCATCAATGCAACAAATTATGTATCTCTAATGCCATGGCTTTGCGACTTCGGAAAAATATATGAGTGTATTTTGGCGTTCCGACCGGTGCTCCGACAACAACACGAGTTGGAAAGCCATGGCATCACAACAGCGTGATTGGTCAGTTGCAATCACGGTCCTAGAATAACATTACTGATGATTTATAGGCGATATCAGTTACAACGTACTTAGAAGCACTAAGCACTGCTTTGAGTTAAATGCTAAGCTGCGCTCAGGGACACCTGATGGTGGCGCTAGATGAGAATAAGTGATCAACAAAGTTTTCACAATCAGTTCCAAAGTGGAGATGAATGTCTGGACCAAATTTCATGGCAATCGATTGAACAGTTGTTTAACTAATTCACCCCAAAACCACAAATGTCGACCTCAAGGGTATATCCTCCGGGCACCATGAATGTCCGCACAGGATTTCATGGTAAAGTGGTCGATTGTTGTCGAGATAATTTCACCTCGCCTGGTGAGCATAATGTACAACAGTTCTGTTTGGAAAGAGAATTGCACATGTGCTTCACCTTTTCCTTCACAAAGGTTTGTATTCTGTAAAGCCAGTGAGGTCAGAAATGCTCAGTCGGGGGTCATTGCCATAGTAACTGCAGAGGTGAATCTCATCAATTTAATATGCCCCATAAATCCAGATCCTGGCAGCAACATAAAACAATAACGATAGATGCAGATTTAATCAGTAAGAGAAAAATACATACCCAAAGCAAATAAACAATATCATGGTGCCCAATAGAGGACAGAAATGACGACTGTACGCAGACAACAGTGGTGAAAGCTTGCAGCCTGTGTTGCACAGTAGTTAAGCTCGATCCAAATGTTATGACTCAGCGACATTCAGATGATTTGGCAGGTTTCCGAGGAAAGGCCCAAGTATCACTGTGGCAGGCTGCCCACATATCTGTCTTAATTTGCTTTTGCGACAGGTGCAAGTATGTGGAAATGTTATCCCAGCCACAGTGACCGCCATCATCTTTAATGGGTGTCACACACAGGTGGCCCCACAACAGAGACGTGATTAAAACGCAATCATACCCTACCAGAGAGCCAACTCTGTTGAGCGTGCGGCTAACAGTAGAAGCAACTTTATTGGTCTTGTGGGCTCATCTGGATCATAAAATGAGGAAACGGAGAAGAACACCAAAAACTGCGGGACAAATTGGAATACATAAAAGTAGAACACCAATCAGCGGACAACAAACAGCGTGTGGTCGGGTTTTAATGCTTTCCAATGTAGCATCCAATGTAGCATCTCCCGGAGTTGTGAGCAGCCAATGAAGAGCTCAGTGCGGCACTTCACAATAACAAGTCAGACGCGAGCGATGAGGAACGGTCCACTGGGAGTCTTTCCAATGTCAAAAGTCTAAACAACAAACTACGCTGACATAGATAGAACTAACCACTGGCTTTTCAATAATTTATAGCCTTGTAGAGAGGGTTTACAGAGGAGATAAACAATGACTTGGGTGTATTTGACCAAAAAATATCACTGACACTTCAGATACAGAGAGATGAAGCGCCACAACACGGGCTTTGCCATCAAAACACACAGCTGCAGGTGTTTGCTGTTTGTAGCCACCAACACAGTGCGCCAGCTCACGCATAACGAGGGAGGCTTTCTTTTGTGTGTCTCGAAATCCTGCCTCTCTGTGTTTCTCTCCCTCTTTGGTTCCCTCTCTCCTTCTCTGTCTATCCCTCTTAATGGGGGTTCAGATCAATAGAGTTCGCCTCAGGCACAGACCTTTTGCACTAAAACCAATTGTTCCAGGAACTCTGTACAAGCAGAGCCTGGGCTGTTTTCTGTGAAGCCTGCCTGATTTTTGTACCCCACTAAAATGCACCGGGTCTGACATTTGCTTTAGCTGGAAAGAAAACATGTTTATTTTGCTTAATGCCACAATCTTGTCAGGGATACAAAATGCTTGCAAGCTCGTTAGATATAACAGGTAGATAAATATAGATAGCTGGGCTTTCGAGGAAATAATTAGCTTCGCCTTGTTGCCCAGGGTTAGATGAGATGGTCGATGCCATTCTCACACCTGGAAAGTAAATCAGAGGCTACAGCTAGCTAGCAGTTGGTTGGCTCTGTCAATAACATTCAGGCACATAATCCCATATAAAACCACAACTCGTCATGTTTACACTTTACAGTTTTGTCATTCTACATTTCAATTGTTAGATGTCTCAGCACAAAGACTGGAAATGGGGAAACAGCTAGCCCGTCTGTGTTTGAATTAAAGGAGACATATTATGCTCATTTTCAGGTTCATCATTTTATTTTGGGTTACTATTAAAATAGTTCTACATGCTTAAGTCCTTAAAAAACACATCAGTGTTGTCATACTGTAGAGTGCTGCAGCACCATATTCCCCTTCTGTCTGAAACACTCTGTTTTAGCTCCTGTCTCCTTAAGACCAACCCTCCTGAATGCCCGGTACCCTCTGATTGGTCAGCTCACCAATGCCTGAGCCAAACCCGCAAACAACAACCGAGCAGCTGTGCTAAATCTATTCGTACACGCCAAACTAGCTGCTAGGTATTTATTATGCAAATATGTGACTCTGCGACCTAGTGTGATGTCACAACGTCACGGAATTAAAGGTCGGACTGCTGACGAGGTGTTTCAGGAGGTGTTTTTTGTGGGGGAGAGGAGCTTCCGTAGGTGCATGAAAGCAGATAAGCATATTTCCAAAGATTTCAGCCTAGAAAAACAGAGCGTGGCACTTAGATAACCAACTCTTTTTGAACCCACATCGACTGCAGCAGAATGAGAAAGCAGTTTGGACCATACCTGCCTACCAAACATCTGCTCTGAGACCAGACAGCCACAGGATGTAACTGTGAGGGAAATACAAACTAGTGATCCGTGCAAAATTGTGGAAAGCGATTCCACAGTATACTGGGTAAAGTGCTGACTCATGCCGCCCCGCTCTCACTGCCTGGCACAGACGCTGAGTAGCTTGTGTGAGGGGAGAAAAAAAGTTGTAAGTAATTTATTTGATGACACGAAGAACATTCACCATCGTGTTATCCATATTTTAGAATTATGTAAAGGAGGCTAAAGGACATGGAGACCCCTGGGAGCAGACATTGTTCAAGGCTGAACGCGTTAAAGGCTTTCAAATAAATGTAACCTGAGCAATTTAGCTCATCTAACATTCCAGCTCCTTCTCCTGAGAAAATGAGGATAACCACAGTATGAAAATACGACATTTTCACTTATAGAAGTTGTAAATAGAATCATGATTGGCTTGCAAACCAGGCTTGATTTGTAAATTAATATTAAACAGCCTCCTAGTGCCAAACTGTGCAAGCATTTTTCTGCACACTGATGGCCAAAAACAAGCAAAACGCATTTTTGGTTGTAAAAGTAGAGACGTGCTATCAGTAGAACGCACTCAGAGTAACTAAAAAGTGCATTATCTGTAGAAAGTGATAGCTGGGGCTGCTGCAAGCTGCTGCTACAACAGCAATTTGTCAAATATTTCAGCGCTACCTAGAGGTAATTAAATTACAAGCAACATATTTGTTCTGCATCACCATCCGTACAATTTTGCTGAATTTGGTTGCCAAGGAATATGACATATGATATTATATGACAGTTAATAAGGACTTAAAGCAACAGGGTTAAAGGGCAATGCGCGATTCTATCTCTACACTTCCTGACACTGTAGCCTAACTGTATATTAAGGGGAAATGCCTAGTTTGCTGTAACGAGTAGTAGCCGAATGTGTTCCCATGTAGTTATATTGGTAGTCTTTGGTTGTTCGCCGTTGGATTGTTGACAGACGCCGTAGTGTCCATCTACCATCATGGCTCTAAGTCCCTACAAACTACTTTACTACTGGCAAAAAGGTAGGGCTACTGGTCCAGTAGCCTACTTAATGTCATGCACATGCTATAAGTGCAATGTGGCTCTATGTACAACATTCACAAATATGTTTTTTAAACAAATTAAACATGAAAGTGTTATGCAGGCCACGCCTCCAAAATGTAGATACCCAATAGTATGTGCCAATAGAGGCAAAACGTGTGTTTACCAAAAAATCCAAAAATGGTAATAATAATTATTTGTGAAATCACTTGATTCGGGCCTCATTTAACATTGTAGCCAGATGAGCTGCAGCTATTTTGTGCTGTATCTTATTGGTAGCTGAATCCATAGAATGCATCATACAATTGTTAGTCAGTCAAGCTGTCAGATTTATGTAGCGAAGTAAAACGAACAACATTGCCCTGTAGTGTTATAGTAATAGCAAGTGTATTGCAGGTCACCAACAAGTGGGAATATTACATTTATTCTGCTGTGCATGTACTAATGAAGATTCTGGTGATGATGCACCATTTAAAGAGGCGAGTAAACCAGGGGCCATACTGGACATCATGAGCCTATTACAACACTGTCAACCGTCAAAGCTTCCCCCGCTATCCAGCTCTCCTTCCCCCGCAGGGTTCAAAAGACTTGAAGAAGTAGAAAAGGTGAGCAGGGCAGAGTAGCGGATGGATGTTTTCTGATCTTTACAAGCATAATTAACCTCTTTGGCCTAAAGAAGTCACCCAGGGGGGTAATAAAGGTGGAATATTAGAGGTTAGGAACTGAGAAGGCTTTGCTCTCTATGATTATCTCCCAGTCTTTTGGGAGATGTAAATGGAGTTCTAGTATGTTTCAATACAGAAGGTCATTGTGAACTGGGAAAAAAAGCATGCATGTTGATTACGGTCACCCGAACACGCACGTAATCGAGCTCCCTCCATGCGAATATCATTAGAGGGACTGCTTTTCCCTCCAATGAGAAGACTAAATAAAGGACCGTGTCGCTGGCTTCCGAGGCTGAATAGTTTGCGGACCCAGCTGGTCACTCGCAAGGGAGAGAATTAAAGGCTAAAAATGGAAGCAATTTTCTTCCAAGATTAGCTCGCGTGGAAACTAAGAGAGATGAGTTTAATGAAGCTTTGTGTCTCCAAATTTACCCATTCAGTGCCTTGGCTGTAGATTCTCCGTTCATGATTTATTTGGTCTTAACGTTTTGATTAACACATAGGCGTCTACTTCCTGTGCAGGAGAAATAAGAACGCAACATGAGGAAGGGAGAGTTTCTGTACAATGCAGAAATGATCCACGGGAAGACAATAACAGTGAGAGGATAAAACATGCCTATGAGTGGAAGGGCGGAGAAAATGTACAGCACTGAGCTGTTTGAGGCATCTCCCATTGTTTACGAAAGAGAGCCATCTGCTGGAGGACTCCTTATATTATGCTATATTCAGAAAACTGTATATTTGCATACTTGTATCTGTGTGTTATTATGATTCAATTTTGGAGCATGAAGTTGGTAGTTACTGCAGCAGCAGGGACAGAGCTGACATGGTCCTTGCCCCCGAAGTCCACATTGTTTGTTTAGCCGTGACTCGAAGGTTTAAATAACTGGCTTTATGCTCTTGTGGGATCCATTACTGGGCCTCCAATACCCTTGGCGACTGTTTTTTTTTTCTAATAAAAGGAAGAATGAAGGATTGGCAGTTTGCAACGGCTGATGTGACAGCAAACAGCGGTGTGAAGGTCACCGTGATGGAAATGCGCTGTAACACACTTGTAACCCGAAAGTCATACATGGTAAACATCATTCAGGCCAAGTAATGGCCTATTTCACGTCATCTGTCGGTGCACTAAGTGTCCGAGTCAGTAATCCAATGTACCGCTGTATGGCTGTCATCCACATGGCCGCTCAGCACAACATATGGCCGATCAGCAGCTCGGACATGGACAGAGTTTGAGAGGACAAGGCCTGTGAAAGGTTGAAAATGTGACGACACATGGAGTCCTTGTGATTCAGACAGTGTCTCTCTTTCCAGCATAGTTTTTTTTTGTCTCAATTCAATTGTGATGTTTGTAACAAAAAAACAAAAAACAATTCAATACACATACTGTTGCCCCCCCGGCTCATTTCCCCAAATGATTTTGGATGTAGTGCCAATGCAGTCGCTGATGTGTTTGGAAAAATAGGCATCTTTTCAAGGTGATGATGACCCTCAACAGAGAAAAGCAAGGGAAGCCTCTAAAATCCTATTACCCAGAGGCCTGGCTTATTTCATTGCCATCAGAACTGCTGGCCCATCAGCAACGCGGCAACTGTTTCCAGCAATCGCTCCCACACTAATTCTATCGCTGTCGCCGGACTTGCCCGGGGGTGCAGACATTAAACTCAATTTTCATCTAAAAGTGATTGCATAATGGTGGACGATGCAATTGAGGTAATGTGGGTGTTCTGGTAGAGATGCCACAGGAAAGGCACACAAAAGTTGATTTGTGTTAATCACAGGGGAAGCAACAAAAACTTTCATTCCATTTACACGCGTGAAGCACGCTCTTATTTTGTAAAAGCACAGTGACAACTTAGCAGGAAATTAAACTAAAGTGTAATTAAATCAAACTGTTATTTAAAAGGTATAATATGTAAGAAGTGGCCATAATAATTTATTTTGTTTACTCGATAGACAGCAGCAAACTCACCTCCAAAACTATGGGGGGTTATCGAACAAAACGCCCTCTTGAGGTACAAAGCGGTATTTAGTGGCAGGACGTGGGCTAGCTGTTTAGCATGTACACAATACACAGACGTCTTAGACATCACGTCAGCACTGTTGATGATTCAAGTTCTGTTCACATTGTTAGTAGTTTTTTCATGTTTTAAACCAAAGTTCTGGCCATATTTTACAAAATGCTCCTCTAGAGGTGCACTTTGCAGTTTTGGAGAAGTAATTCTAAACAGGAAATAAAGCTCTTCACTAATCGGTTTTCATGCCTTTAGAAACTGTCTGCGTTTTCTTGACCGAATAAACTGAATAAACAAAATGACCCTAAAGGACAACACAAGTCCATACTGTTCTAGACACATGGCAAACAAACAGTGTTCTGGGGACCTTCTTTTCCTCTGAGAACAGCTTGTTTGTTCAGTTATGGAAATAAAAAAATTATTTCTGTGTTTGAATTTCTTTCCAAAACTACATCGTGCATAGGGGGAGATGCATAAAAAATCTTAGTGCCTGCCTGCTCAGCGCACACTTGCAAAAGGAATACTACGAATACATGAAAGACATAACTGTGATACGAATGATTAGTGAAGCTGCTATGAGCCGAGTGATGGATGCACATCTCGACGACAACCCACTCCCACGATCGCCTGTCCTCCAACATGTGCCCGAGATTTCTATATGCAAAGTGACACCCGGTGTAAATGGACTGCCACATTCTGTCCCCTGGTAAAAATATACTCCCACAGTGAATGTATTAAATACAATACCTGGGCAGAGAGACAGACTGCAGTGACCTGGATCACCTTTACGTTTTGTCTAAATATAGAACAGTAAATATATCACATATTCAGTCTGCACTCTACTCAGGATAGAGAGGGTCTGTTCAGTTGACAGCAAGTTAAAGATTCACATCTGCATGAGACTTCAAATCCAGCAGAGGCTCTCTCAGATATATTAACTCAGATGTATTAACTACTGTTCATAGCTAGATGTTAATGGTGTAATCTGTAAGAACAGGCAACCTTTCATTCACACTCAATACAATAGGGGGCAGCATACTTCTCAACTAACCACTAGCTGCTGCTAACTAACTAGCTAGTTAGCTCAGTTAGCCATGCAGCTAGTGGACCAGACTGAGAGAACTGGGGATTGTTGGTGTTTGCACTGCTAGCACAGGCGCTTTGGACCAGCTAGCTTCAGTAGGCTAGCAAACTCTGCAACACAGTACAGTCCAAACATTTCTATATATATGAAATAGTCTCTTAATAAACTTCTGTTGGGTGAAAAATTATTATTAACGGCAGAAAGTGTAAAATTATTCTGCTGGCACATTCTACTGTCCCATCAACAAGGTGTTGTGAACATAAGAAAATATCAGAATACAGTATACAGGTATAATACGCTTCATGATGGTATTTCTACCATAATGACTACATAAAACGTGTTCCAGACATTCTTGCAGGCTCAGTAATCTCTACTGAAATGCTTGTTGACTTTTCCAACAGCCACTAAGACCACTAAGCTTATGATGAAAAATGTATTTTCTTCCTCAATCCACGCGAGCTCCATCTTCACCCGACCGTCCGAGTCCTGATAGGAGATCTGGAAGTGCTCACCGTCGTAGTCATAGGAGACGGGCGTCTTCTCCGGCTTCATGGAGACGGGAGAGCTGACGCACCAGAAGGGTTTCTTGAATTCATCCAGTAGAGTCAGACTCATGATGCAGCAATTCTAGAAAAAAAAAAGCGAGGTTATAAACATGTCAAGTGATTTTAATGGAAGTTGTTAAGGATTCAGTGGGGTTTAATTTACTATGTATAAGACAGCGAGACATGATACAGTAAGAGATTCTGCTCAGCCTGAAGATGCATTTCTTTCTCCCGACAACACAAAGTGAAACTGTAGCCAACAACACATGTTGTACCTGCACCGCACCCAGCAGGGCCTCACACCTCCAGGGCAGGGTGACGCTGCCCGACACCGGTGTGTGCTGCGAACAGTCTGTCCTGCTAATGGCAGTCAGCTGGATATGACCGTCGCTGATCTCTGCTGCTCAAAGACAACAACACACGACAAGTTAGGTCTATCATATTCAGCATTCCGGTTTTAGGTCACCTGATTTAATAAATAAAATATTGGCCTGGGATGTAGATTGGCGGTGCAATTTGTCAGTATAAAAATGTAAAATGTATCATGTCACTACTGTGGGTAAAACCATTTTCTTGTCATTTTATTTATTGTAGAGCAAAACCTAGTTTAGTTCCTTTTATGCTACATAAAAAATGTTTTAAAAACTTCTTTATGCAATGGAGTGTGGCATGTAAATTGAGCTGTCTCACACCCTGAGTAAAGAAGCTGCTCTGTACTCTGGTGGATATATATGGACACCTCTGGAACTATTCCAGCAGTTCTGGTCAAACTGTCTCCTCGTTCTGAATTATTATTATTAGCTTGGCTCCTTCAGGCTGTAGCTTACCATACACATGGACAATCATTTGTTTGCGGAAATCTTGATATTGATTTGGGGACCATGACATGGCTAACTAGCTAGCCTTGTTGTTAAACATACCATCAAATTACATTTACTGTTTGTCAACCGTGCACAGTGTTATAGACAGTGAATCATGCTAGCATAACATTAGCTTTCTAATTATTGGCCGAGCAGACTCCCGTTTCAAGTTGTATCTAAGACTCCTATTTACTGGAGTAGTGCACGACGTCTCCCTTGCTTAAGAAACTCATGGGATTGTAATGAGTGTTCCGCTGAAAGTAAAGCTCTCAGGTGTTGCCGGAAAAACTTTATATTTTGATCCCAAAAAGCATGAAAGTATACTTGGTCTCAGTGGTTTTTTTTTCTGCATGACAAGTGACCATGATGTAAGCAGGATAATGCCCTTAACTGTCTGCCTCTATGTCATCCATTCATTACTGATAATGGACACTGCTTGGGGCATTATCCTGAATGTAGAGTACATGCTAAGTGCAATATGCAAATGTGCGGGGTTGTGCTAAGGATCCATAGGGGACAGTGTCCTAGACAGCCAAGGGTATAGATGTCAGAGAGTTCACTGTCCTCATGGCCTGAGAAAAAAGTCTGTGTTTGACCAGTTCCTACTGTATAACTATAGATATGCAGTGCAAGAGTTTTAAAAAGTAAAAGGAATGAGAGAAAAATAGACACAACTAAGCAAACTGAGACTTGCACTTTACATGAACCCTGTATTCCTCTACAGGTTTCCATGCACATGAATCACACCTGATCTGATTAGAATATGAATATAAATAAAGTACTTCTCCGGCAGAAGAGCTGGGAGAAGCATCCTGACATGAGCTCGCTCACAGTGTCGTGGAGAACAATGATTAGTTGGTAATCATGGAGACCGTGTGCAGGGTCAATGTCATCAAAAGGGGGTGCGACCGCAGGCTCCACGTAGGGGCTGCAGAAAGAAAAGAGCAAAACAGTGAATGAAACTCTGCAGTGAGTGAAGAGAACATAAAGACACTGTTTGTTTGTTTTTTCATAAAAAATGCATTTCAGAGTTTGTTTGTTTTTTCTTTACTTTTGTGGACTGTAATCATCATGTTCTGTAACACTGTGCTCTCACGAGAAACCAGGAGAGGGAGCTATGACCCCACTATGCTGGAGTCGGAGCCGCAGGCCTTCAGGGTGAAGACTGTACAACAACCCCAGCACGAAATATCACAGTAACTATCACGGATTTGTTATATTTTCAGATGTATGGAAAATAAGACACAAACACGGTGGGGTTGGGCCCTGTGGTTCCTGACCCCCCTCCCCCCCTTTTTTTTTAATCATACCCTTTCAAAGAAATGTCTACTTGTGATTCGTTACCGCATCGAGTGTGGACGAAGGTTGGGAGTAGTTTAACAAAAAAGCAATTCTCCCCCTCTGAGACTGTTCTGTTTGCAGGACTCAGAGACCATAAAAGGTAACAGTATAGTGTTTCACCAAATCAGAAAAGAATACACTTTTCTTTTATCTATGTCGCCCCCTCATTTAGTTGCTGGGGCCCCTGTGATGGAACCTGAACCATGGGCTGGGAACCACAGCTCTAGCCCACTGGTTTTTAATCATTCAATTTAATTAAAACTAAACTATTCACAACAGAAGCGAGTTTCATTAATTAATTTGATATTCTAAGGTTAAAGTGCTAATGAGTTCATGTCTGCTAATAAATCCAGCCGCTTGGAATTAACACCTGCACTGTGCCCTGATGGCAAATGAGTTAAAAATAAATAATTAACCAGTGAAATTGTTCCTGACACATGACAGGAAGAGCGTCCTCTCTCTCGTTCTCTTTATATACTTATACATCCATGTAAACAGGGTGCAGTCACATTTTTAGCTGTGGTGGTGAAATGCAGGTTTCAGTGACGCAGACGCTTCAAATCCCACCCTGCTGTGCATCGCAGATGGGTCACATCAGCGGCATCGGATGAATCCTGTAGTAATTTGAGCCCTAACCAGCTGATGCTGATACACTGCACGCCGTGTGACCATGTGCATACAAAGGTGCCTGTTCAAATGCAGCCTACCAAACAGAAGATCCCTCGATGCTTCTTTCCACCAACCTGTGGAAGTGGAGGGTGAGCATGAGGAAGGCAACGGAGGACTGGTCCTGAGGAAGAGAGCCATAGCTTAAATCCCTCCTGCTAAATCGGTAATTTTAAGTGAAACAAAAGTATCTAATGAATAACGAATTACCCTCCAGACGCCGATGATGAAGCCGGGCTGTATGAGCTTCAGTTCAACCAGCCTGTCTTGGCCGATGACCTGCGCGCTTTTAGTGAGAGCCTGCACGTCTAACTTCTCCATGAGGGACCTCGAGCCAGGTCTGACAGAGCAAGCAGAGAAAACAGCGGGTTTCACTGAGAGAAAAGAGGAAACAGATACAGAGGGAGAGTGTGTGTGTGTGTGTGTGTGTGTGTGTGTGTGTGTGTGTGTATGTGCGTGTGCGTGTGGAGATGGACGCCAGGCTGTCTCACATCTTTAGGCCTGGGCAGTTGAGGGCTATCCTCCTGACACCGTGGAGTTGAAGGGTGGAAATCTGCTGGTAGTCGGGCAGGCAGCCTCCTCCGCTCCAGCACAGTGTCACAGAAGTCTCGGAGAAGCGGGACCAGCTCGGCTCATGTTTGCCCTCGCAGCCCGACTTATCGGAGACCGTCAGCTCCCAGGTGACGCCCAAGTTTCTGGAATGAGATGACGCAACACAACACAGGGTTGTAGCGATAAGATGTGACAGGGTTTTGCAGCGGGAGCGTGTACAGTTACAGTGAGAGAGTGGGGTCGAGAGCAAACAAGAACTGAAAGGAATAGGTTGCCTACTTTAGAAAGAGGGAAATAAGCCACTTAATATTCCCTAATAGCCACACGATGCTCCAGTGAACTGCAATTTCTGAGCACAAATCAAATGCTTGAAGGATATATTCAAAGATAACGCAAAGCAAATAATTGGGTAAAGCTGAATCTTGCTCTTTAAATCAGGCAAACGACGAGTTTAACGGCTATTACGCTTTCTTGTGACAGCAGCGGGGTGCAGCGCGACTCGGGTTGGGCTGTTCCTCTTAATGAAATGATATGCAACAAATGAAATGCAGCCGCAGCTGTTGTGATAAATGTCTTGATCCAATTCTGTCTAAACTGTGATTCAGGGCTGCCCCTACTGTGATGCAGGCGGTGTCTCGCTGAGGCACCATCCAATATCAATTAAGCGGAGGAACAAAGCTAAAAACTGGAGCAGCCCAGGAGGCCCCGGATGACCCAGGGGATTTCACTCTGCGTTGTCTGTATGTGTGATGTCTTGTGAAATGATTATTACCAAGGTAAATCGCATGCTCCTCAGTGTCTCTAACAGACAAACCCCCACAGGGAATCGTCTGAGCTGGTGGGAGGAGGGAGGAAGGGGAAGATGTGTGTGCGCATGCATGTGTGTGTGTGTCTGCAAAGCTGTGGAAGAGGAGTTGGGGGGGAATAAGTAATTTATTTCAACAATTCAGACAGCCTCTGCAAGGAACACAATTATTTCTACTTCCCCTCTGTACCACGGCGACTGCCACAGAACTCAAAATTGAGTGCTGCACAGCCTCTAATCAGAGGTTATAAAAACACAGCAGAAACCGCAGTGGAAGCGATGAGGGAGCTCTCCCCTGCGCGCTGGCTTCCCCCCTGAGCAGACAGCGCTTTCAGACAGAGACCTCCTTCCTCACCTTTAATAAGAAACTGTCATTAAGTGCGATATGAAAAACAAACCACGCTTTTTGTTTCTGATTGCCAGCGGCTTGAGCTGTCCTCTGGTCTCTCTACCCTTGAACTTTCTTGACAGCGAGGGTGGAAGTTTTGCTGTTTGCTAACCGCGAACACGGGGTTGCGCGGGTTCCCATGACACCTCTCTCAGAGCTGCTTCCAAGTGTAAAGCAGATAAACACAACAGGTGGCAAACGGCAAGATCTTGGCTTTACAGGAAAGCATGACAAACACACCTCACGTTAGGTGGGTTCAAAAAGCAGCTAACCGTAAAATATAAAACTATTTGACACGAGGACATCCAGAGGAAAAAAAATAAAACATTGTACCCACCTCAGTGGGTAAGAGGTTCAAATGCTTGCAAGCACTCGATTCGCTCAAAAGCGACACTTCTCAGGCTACTCAAGTGTTTGCTAAGTGAAACTAAGTGCTTGGTACATTAAATAAAATCGCACACCTTTGGTACTCCATCTAAGCGGTTTTCAAAAAGCTGTTTTTGTTTTTTTTAGCCGTGCTCAGTCTCTTACCTGAGGACCTGCGCCGTTTGGGCGGGCAGCCCGGTGCGAGAGCTGATCCTTCCAAGCTGTCCTTTCCAATTCAACGTGCCACGTTCGGCTACAGTCCTGAAGTACCACCACTTCCAGTAGCCTGCAGCGTGATCCAGCACCTCCTTTGTGACCATCGCTTGTCTTTGCTTTTTATTCTTGTTGAGTTGTGCTATGCAAATCCTCTTCCACAGAGAACTGTATCCAATGATATTGGAAGATGCGTACATAAAAGTGAGCGATTACTGCGAGCGAAAATGACTGCGAAAAGCTTAGAAGACAAATGATGATATTAAAAGTGTTATTGCTAACATTTAGCCACCAAATGTAGCACTCCATCTCCCCCAGACGATTGCGTTCACATCAAAGCACTGCTGAATTATCTGCTCGCTAACATTAATGTTGCTAAATGTGAGCTATCTAAAGCAAGATGGTCAACGCGAGTTGGTGGGCACATACTGTACAACTCGGCCATTTATACGTTTTTTTTCCACAAACTAACAAAAAAACAACAAGACTCTTGATGCTGAAGAAGCATGGACACCACTCTTGGGTTGAACTTTTTACTGAACTTCTAGTTCAGGTTTCATGGAAATTATGCTACTGAATATATGATTATAGATGTTTTACAATCCCTGTAAGCAGTAATGTTTCAACAGTATATTCAATATACTGATATATACACTTTAAAAGTTCAGATTCTCAATATATTTTCCACACATTGTAATTCACTGGGGAGTAATTTATGGTTAAGTAAAGAGAGGTTGCCAGATTGTCTCAGATACGACTAAAAATTGCTAAAAGCCATATTTAATTAAAAAGTGAATCAATCTGACACTGCAGGTGTATTTTTTAATACAGATCAACTTGTTCAAGAAAAATCCAAAAATGAGTATCTGTAACAAACTACTGTAGAGGTTACTTCGCTACACGTTAAAGGTGCAATATGTAGGACACTGCTAACTCAGTTAGCAATGCAGCTAGTGGTCCGATCGGTAAGATCAGAGCGTCAGGTTAATGTTGGTGTTTACACCATTAACAAGGGAGCTTCGGACCGGGGCTAGCTGGTTAGCATGCTAAATTCAGTAAATATCTTTGCAACACCACACAGAGATGCCATAATGTCAAAACAGTTATTTCTTTACATTCTGTTCAGATGTTTTAATTTGTTTTTCATGTGTTCGTCAAAATTCCTACATATTGCACCGCTAATGTATCACAACACACAATTTTGATAATCAATTAATTAAATTAGTCATTTTTTGGAGAAAAAATGCCATAAATGTATAGCTTCTTTTTTCAAATAATACCATATGTATTGTATGTATGTAATGTATATATACATTTTTAGTCTGGTATGACAGTTAACGGAAGATTTGAGGGTTTTGGATTGTGGCCAAAACAAATCCATCAATTCTAGTTGGTCTATCATTTTTCACAATTTGATACCAGAAGATTAATCAATTTGATCAACAAAGTGTTTGGCAGATCTATCAGTTGAATCATTAGTTGCAACCCTACACTGCACTGGTATATTTTTCACTTGTTTAGGGATAAAAAACTAGTAGAGACAGGGCTAAGTCTCTGCAGTGCAGTGCTCCGATACTTCCTGACTTGTAAACTACCTTTGCTTCCAGTTGGATTGTCTTCTTCACATTCTCATGGATTTAATGTACGATGTGAGCTGCATCAACAAGGCCTGGATGGTACTTACTTATCATTGGCGAGCCGGTAGAGAAGCTTATTGACGTGGCTGATGGTGAAAAGAGCGGAGGCATCCAGGTATGACAGAATCTTAATCAGGATCTCAGATGGCAGTCTACAGAAAGAGGTAATTAAACATCACTACGAGGAAGTGACACCAGTGTTTTCCTGCCACCTGTTGTTTAGCATGCAGTTCTTTTAGAGGCACCGGTGTATGAAACAAATATGCTCTCGACAGACTACTTTGCAATCTTATCATACATTTATGGGAACAAAATGAAGTGACCTGTGTTGATGTTCTCATTTAGCAGACTTGGTACAAAACAAACACAACATTAACTTCAGGGCTCACTGTTTTGTGAAAAAAATAAACATGTCACATTTTCCTCTTATTAGTCTAAATCACAAACAGAAGTGTGTTACATCCTCCTTAATTGACACCCAATGGCGTCAGAACAAAGAAGCCTTTCAGGTAACAGGAAGTGGGGAATTAAAGTGTGAGTGGCATCCAAAGTGTGCACAAGAAATCTTCATTCGTGTAAAATCATCAATGTGAGGTCTTTTATCTTTCTTGGGTAACTATGTTTGGATATATCAGAGACAATCTGAAACCTGTAGTGTTGCCTTTCATAATTACACGTATTGGCATGGTTTAACGTGCTAAAAAAAACTAGCACAAAAAAACAAAAAAACAGCACATCTTCTATGTTAGAGATACTCTCCATATTTGACATTTTGAAATATTGATCATGTTTGTTTGCCTGCACCAGTCCTGGTTAATGACAGCAATTCAGTCTAATTAAACCACGTCAGTAAGTGATATATTCATGACACGTTCACGGTACCTTTCTGGTCAATCACTAAAAATTCCTCTGCATACCAACAAGCAGATGAAATGTCTTCTGAAATGCGTCACTAAATGAATAAATCATCTTTGGTGCAGTTTTAACATGGGGAGTGTTGCATTTTCCAGCTTTAAAATACTCAAACAGTCAACCTCTCAGTGACACTTGGAGCTGTCAGCATGCAGCGGCGCTGTTTTAAGTCATTTATGGCATCTTTTAGGAGTTAGGAAAAAGTGCTATGGCACAAAAGTCACAAGTTGAACTTACAGTGTGACAGTTAGTTGGCACATAAAGATGGAAGAAGTTTTTTCTAAAGCCAATACACCAAAAAACAATTCATGATTTCAAGATTTATGAGATGAGCAAAAACACCATTATTTTCTCGAAAATAGAGAGTTAAAACAAGATTAGTGGATCATCAGTAAGTTCATCATTACCATTAACTGAGACTGTACTTAGGCACAGCACTGTTTCAAACTATGTTGACATTAGCATGCTTTAATGACCAATGCCTAACCCAGTGTTACTGTTGCATGTCACTGCTTACTTGTTAGCGCTAAACACAAAGTAAAGACTGACCTATCAGTAAACTAAGCTACATAAATCTATGTTGTTTTTGCAACAAAAATGGAGGACAATAGCGAGCACAGCCATGCTAAGTGGACAGTAACAACACCAAAGCATCTGAGAAATAGTCTGTGGAAGTATTTATGCATCTAAACTGTTGAACGTATTGCATGTGTCATCTCAGTTTTATTCAATCTAGATTGCTGGAAAAGGTGACAGCACTACAATCCATCCGGTAGTTGCTGAGACATTTCACTCAAAGCAAAGGATGTCATCCTCGTGGTGGAGCAAGAGGAAGAGTCAGCGGGATCACCAAAGTCAGTGGGATTCCTCCTCTGAGGGCCACGATTGTCTGTGCAAAGTTTCAGAGCAACACACCCGATATGTCATTTTCTTAAAAGTCGGAGATGACAACTTGCTGGTGGTGCTAGCGGTAAAGTCAGAGAAGCACAAGAGCCATTCAAATTCAACCTAAAAGGGACCATTACTAAAAGACTGACAGTTCCGTCCCTCAAGACTTTGGGAGAATAATGCCAACATTTCTCTGGTTTCATTGTTTCATAAGTGAGGATTTGCTGATTTGCTCTTTAGTATGTCATCGCAAATTTGGTTTTACAGTGCCAGTTGGTGTTGAAGGCTCAGCGGTTAATCAAATAATTGAAAAACATAATAATGGGAAGAGTTGTTAGTTGTGGCCTTAATCCAAGCTACTTTCTAACAATAGCGTGCCATGGTTTTTGCATTGCTTTAAATTAATTATATTCATCCCAAAAAAAGAGAGAAGAAAATGAACTTTTAGTGTTCCATGGTAAAACAATCATCTTAACATTATGCTTTATTATGTTTCTCTGCTTTAATTGCATTTCACACACAAGGAATAAGCGACACAGACACACCAGTTAGATACAGTCTGCAGGGAGAAAGGCAATCCCAGGCAGACTTGTTACTGTGACCTGGCGTTTCACTGCTGTATTTACTGCCTTCATTCGATGGGGGAACGAATCCGATTGCTTAATTTGAACATATAGTGAAGTGTCTCCCACCTGTATTGATTTTATGCCGAGCTTTTATTGCGTTTTGCTGCAAACGCGGTCCATAAATCCTTTTACTTACAGGGGGCAATAAAGCCTTGACTTGCCACAGCTTCTGAACACTGCCAGGCTGAAGTGTCGAATGCCAACCCAGGTGGAAATACGAGCATGTTCCTGATAGATTACCTCTCCGCGAAGTTCTGAGAGGACGCTGGAGATGATTTGTCAGCTCTTTTGGACGTCCTCACCGCCCGCACTCTGGAAGTAACCGCTTTCGGAGCAGCCATTTGTTTCACTGCTCTTGACCCCTTTGAGACGAGACAGGGACTCATTTATTTGTTACGAAGTTGAGGCCATGTGGCAGCCATGTTTATTTTGAAGCAGTTTTTGGGTAACGCTAGCACATTAACGACAGTGTGTAAACTAAATAAGTTTGGTACCTTTTAGCAGCCGTCTTTATGTCAAATAATCAGTGTAACATGACGTTTCTTTCAGCGTCCAGTCGCCATGGTGACGTGCGCTCAACTTCCTCTTCCTATTCCGGCATAGCTACCTTCAAAATAAAAGCGGAGACACTCCAATAGAGAGCCGAAGTCACGCCCCTTCCGGTTTCTCCATGGGACCTCACTTTAGAAAAAACTACAATGAGTGTGAAAGTGGCGTAACAAAAATTCACATATGACTTTTGTCAATTTAAAATGTAATTTTCCAAGTCAATAAAGTCGAAGTGTAAAATAAAACTGTGTATATGTCTATAGGCTTTTATTGCACATCCATGCAAATGCATGTATGCACCCACATCCCAGTATGGGATAGTTATAATATAACTAATTTGGAGTTGTGTAAAAGTAAAAGACCTATGTAGCTTTCTTCCACTACTGGATTTCTGCAGGGTTGCTGTGGTTTCAAAAGGTCCTCAAGTGATTTAGTATCACATCTCCATAAAGCTTGGGGACTTACAAAAATCAAAACCAAAGCAGCAGAAGATGAAATATGCTTAATTTCAGTCTCTAGCAGCCTATATGTGAATCCCCGAAAGCACTGGATCATACATTTTCCATGCCGCCTTGTTTCAAAAGTCCTCTCTAACAGTTTGTAACGCAGGCTTCCTGTTGTTACTTTGTAGGCTCAAAGCCCAAAGTGACATAACTCCAATGACATTATCACCATTATGTCAGAGCGGGGCGATGAGTCATGCAGGCCACAGTACACACATAGACACATGCATATTAATGTCACAAGAACGCCCCTAAAGAATACAAAATACTCAACAGTAATTAACAGACCTCAAAGAGATAATGTAGAGCCTCATGCTGGGGCATCAAACAATGTAAGAGGCCTCACGCTGCGGCACCAAATAATGTAGCAAGAATGGATTAAAGGATATTAGAGTATGTAACATAATTAGTGAGCCTAAAAGAGGCACCAAAATCATATAGCGTGAACAAATTGATGTGTATTAAAAGATTAAATGGAGTATTTGCATTCAACTTTGGACTCACAGAAATAATCGATATTTGTATTAGATAAAATAATTAAAGTTGCATTAAACTGTCCTGAGGGCACCACCAATAAGGAAGGGGGGAAAAAAACAACCAAATGATCGTAATGCTTACTTAACAGGCTCTTTAAAAATGAAAGATTTGTTAAACTGCTAACTTAATGACACACACACAGCTAACAGATACTTAACATAAGAATTCATTCATGAATAAACATGCACTTTACTAAATGGTGCATGGTGTCGAGTCTCCTGTTGGCCTTCCTGGAGCTCCGGGCCATCCTTGGACCTTATGGGCCAGGTTCCATCCCACGTGATGACCCGGCTTCACTCAGTTTCTTACACAAAGGCAGATGACATCTTACCACACGCCACTTGGCAACATTTGTTATACAAGGACAGTTTATATATATGTAAATATACAAAGCAAATTAAATCGTTGTTAAATGTTTGGACGGTCATTGTGTCAGGTAGTGTCACTTTTTACCTTAAATCTTCTTTCATTACAGGCTATGATCAATTCACCGGTTGTATAAATGCTTATTAAAGTTTCCTGTTCCATTAGCTAAATCCCATCTTCATTTTATCTGGATTAGTGGATATGTGAAACTGGAGCTCAGTTCCTTCTGTTCCTGCATCGAAAGAAAGAAAAAAACACAGCATATTACATTGAACCTCACACTTTTCTCTCAGTTCCGGCAAAGAATATCATAACAGATAATACACATTCAGTTCCATGTGGTTGAGCCTATACCTTTGTTCTGTGTGCTGCAAAAAACAGCCACATCCTGGGATGGTGGGTGTTATCAGATTAGCAGAGGCCCATCTGGTGGTGGACTGGACATTTGTCACTAACCCTTTATTTAGTGTCCTCGGTGAGTTCTTGCAGAGCTGTTCCTTGACAACATCCAGACTGGGGAGAGAGTTCATTAGTTCAACCCTAAAAAAAAAAAGGATCTCAATGCTACATAAGGCCCAAGCGCAACATTTGTATCATATTTATCTTCAGGCCTCTTTGGTGGTTGCATCCTGAATTTAAAAACCTAACCGGGGAGTGAAAATCAGTTCCAGTTAGACACGTACACACGTTACATCTGCTGCATTTATAAACACGTTGACCTGAATTGATCCTATTAAGGCTGGGGTTGGCAAGATAGTAGAAACCCGACATGAACATGCAATGCCTGACTACACGGACACAGACTTCCCTGTGGCTCTTGCTGGCCAGCAGAAGATGTGTTAGCTGTTATTTCGCAATGTTGAACAAGACTTCAAAGTTTTTTTTAGTTAATACGTGCATAAATTAACAACTCTGTTAAATGCCACAGTCATGTGAACACCAGCAAAATAGCTGTCACGAACGTATCTCAGTCTGAAAGGGTATGACAGTTAGCCTAGCTATACTGCTTTAGGTGCTTTCTCTGTGCTTACTGGGTTAGCTAGGCTGAGGGGCTGTGTGCTTTGTGCTAATGCTAGCTTGCTAATTAAAAAAAGAGTGTTGCAGCTGCTGCAGCTCTCTTCTTTAGGTCGGAGGCTGTGTGCTTTGTGGAACTCAGTTCGCGGCTGAGCAATAGTGTATCACTTCCGCTGAGGCTTAGTTAGTTCTCTGGCTTAGAGACTGTGTGCTTTGTGCTACTGAGTTAGCTAGTTGCTGAGCAACAGGCTCAAGGGCTGTGTATTGTGAGTGCAGCGATCGCTGTTCTTTCTAACCCTATCCAACTACCTCATGTCTCCTTAACATGTAAGAAAACATCAGAGGTACAAATACTTCACAACGACAGCTTTTTACATTGATGTTTTAACACAAATATCTGTGCACACTACTCCTTCCTAGAATGTGTGGACTTTCACCACCTCTGGAAAACATCTGACATTATCATAATGAAAGTAAACAGCACAGGTAGCTGTTGTTATTACTCGACGCTGTCAAGCTAGCATGTTAGTATTTGGAAATTTTGGCTGCAACTTCTCTGCCATTCTTGTGCGATTAGCTCGCTAATAGCTATAGCAATGTATCAGACTTCAGTCATGGGCAATGAGTGCACAGGCAGAGCACGTGCAGGAAGGCAGGTACTTGCAGGCAGGTAGCCTGTCCAGTATTTTCCTATGAGTCGAATGAATCAATCAGATTCATCCTGTGGCGTGCAACAGGCACAGTTACTGGATTTATCTTTCTTTAATTTGTCATATTGATTTGCTTTATTGACTGCCATCAGGACGTTGAAAAAGATTTTCTACAAATATAACAAAAAAAGCGTCTGCAATCATTTGCCAGCCCGAGAATGAAATAAACAGATGAAGGGAACAAAAGTGTCAAACATTTAAATAAATTGTAGGTATCACACATACAGTGCATCCTGGTAAATACTGTCTTCGTGATCCTGCTGCACAACACGACACAACACAGCACTGTGACATGTGGTTTCTAAAATACCCATTTGATTACTCTGAGTGGAGGGAAGAATAAACACTTCAGTTTCACAAGAGGTTGAAATAAATTGATTCCTTGAGGTAACCTGCTTTCTGCACACACACACACACACACACGCACACACACACACACACACAAAACAGAAAAACACACACACAAAAAAAAACAGAAAAACACAGCAACAAAAAACAATAGCAGTTACTGTAAGCTTTAGCAGGCACAGTGCGGCCTGCCATAACCTTTCTCTGGGTCAGCAATATAACTCCTCATCAGGGTGTTAGCTCAGCGCTAGCAGGGGAGGAACAGGCAGGATTGATGTTATTCGCCTCCTCACACATGCTAAGATAGAGGTCACATCTAACCGATGTAAGACAGGAGAAGCATAACACAATCTAGCCTCCCTCTCAGTCAGGGGTTTATGCAGTGGGGAGAGAGATCTCTTCAAAATGAACTTGTTTGAGAGTCTGACCTCATTTCAGAGATGAAGATGAAGACTCATTTATAGCTGCACACAAACAGATGGACAGGCAGGCAGATGGACACACACACATATCTATTTTAAAGAGGGTATCTTGGACCTTGTGGAGCATATGGTGGCGTGAGCACACAGGGTGGGACTCATACATATTTGTAACAGAAGTATTATGCAACTGTGTGATGATATGGTACTGGGACTCACTTCTTTGCCACGGCATGATTGCTAATCAATGACTCCCGCGTTGAGCAATATCATGAAGGAAATCCTGCTAATCAGTCCACCAGACTGACTGTGAGTCGCTTTCTTTGCAAAAGCAGATGGCTCGCTTTAAGATCCATCACACAATCGACCTCCCCATTCCTGGAAGCCAGTAGGCTCTGCTAGCTGTCAGGGAAAATAACCGTAACAGTGTTGTCAGCTGATCAGCTTGCCCGATGGACGTGAAGTACCTTTGAGGGCAGTGGCAGCCCCTGGTACCGTACTGCCATGTAGGCCACATCCCTTCCCTTTGCTTGTTCGCCTGTACTTGACATTTGATGTTTTCTGCAGCCGTGTGTCCTTCTGCAGGCCCGGGGTCAGTTGTGGCTCTTGGATACCTGATGTCACTCTTCCGCATGGTTTGTCAGTCAGCTCCAATGGTGCAATGTTTGTCAAATAGGGAGCTGAGAAAGTGGGAGAAGGATCACCGTGATTAAGTCTAAAATGATGTCTTCTCGTGTAGTTCAAGTCTTAGATCATTAAACAACGACGTCGCATTTATGGAGCCAGCTGGTGGATATGTTCTGTATTTATCTCAAGGCCTTTAATGCTTATTCATAGGAAAATTCAGACCTTTAAGTAAAAGATTCTGTTCTGTCCTGTCCTCATATCCATATGCCTTTCATGCATTCAAAATACAGATTAGTTGTTAACACTTTACAATAAGGAACAGCTGTAGTTACTAAGGAGCTAAAAGGAATAAACGGCGGGGGGACTTGATGATTAATAAATCATTAATAGTAACTCCTGTCATTAATTACCAATTGTCTTTCTCAATTAGTATTTGTGCATCTTCCAGTAAACTGAAGTAGTTACCAATAGGAATCATTAAATACTAATTACTTAATCATTAGTAACTCTTTTTTGCGTATCTTCAATTAAACCGAAACATAATACTGAGTAATTACCAATTAGAATCATTAAATAATAATTACTAATCATTAATCATGCTACCTTAACATCAGGAACAACTCATAAAGGGGTCAGTATCTGGGTTGACAGATATTTAGCTAATCATTACCTAATGATTAATTAATATAGTATCTCCCAGTCTGTTCTAGAGTAGCTCATCATTATCTACTATATAGCCTGCGATTCACAGTCATTTACAGTAACGCATTAACAATTATCTATCAAGATGCTCCTGATTCATTCTTTACTCACTCCTGAGTAACAACCCACACTTTTGGGCACCATATTGTAAAGTCTTGCCGATTCGTTGTGCTGAATTATACTGAACGGTTCGCAGACTTCTCCTCCCTCTATTTTCCTCAGCTGATAAGGCTGAAGACAGTTCATACTTCCCCCTGTTAATGCAGCCCGCCATGCATAATGTAGCCAGTAGCATGTCTTTAAGTAGGAAAATGACAGCTCATTAAAGGTCTCATCTGAGGGTTCACCTCTTGTGAAGCCCACTCTCAGACTCCTCAGAGGTGTGGAGCACAGATAGGGACCCTCTACACGGCCCTTCAAAGGATGATGACATGTCAGGAATTGAAAAGAAAGGCTAAGGGGTGTCACAGAGAGCTGTAGGTCATTCTCTGTGAAGCGGGCATTTTCTGAAGTGTCACCTGCCTTCAACTCCCTCACGGGGCGTTTGGTAAAGTGCGACGTGCACGTGAAATAATTTGCTGATATGTGAACATATTCATTACTAAAACATGCAAGAAAAAGCTAGACACCACACCATTTTATCAGCTCCTGTGCTTTGATTCCTCTCTGCGCCTCTGACGAGCCCGTGCAGCGCATTCTGCTGCCACTGGATGGCGCACAAGTATCTTTGTTGGACTCCTAAAAAAAAAAAAAAAGAAATGCTCGTTTAAGTCTCAAATTAGTGACATATACTGTACATGCATGCTGAATGCACCGTGTGACAGCGAGGTTATCCTCTGCATCCTCCCTCATTTCGGATTTATCAGGGAGAGGCGTGAGAAAGCCGCGGCACATGAATGCCGAGTCCTGAGGGGCCCCCGAGCTCACGGCATTGCAACTGATTAATATGTAAACAAAACCCATTAGTCCACGCGTGGTGCTCCTGGTTGTGGGATACTTCTGAAGAGTCTCGTTGCAGTGGCTACACACAAAGAATGGGCGTGAGTTGTCCCTGGAAAGGGAGCCCAGAGACTCTTGCTTCTTCAGCGCCAGCGATCTGAGCGCTCAGTTCACAGTCGTGCGAGAGGCAGAGCGAGCACACCAGCGGGATGGAGAGCGCAGGTAGGTTGTGATTTGCACCTTTTTTGCCTGCAAAGTGCTTGTTTTACCACATTTTATTGTGTAGAACGAATGGAAATGAGAACTGCGAGATTTTTTCCATGGACTTTCTGATTTGTTGATAAATGCTGCGGCGCACTGTTATAGGAAACACTCCGCAGTTGAAGCAATAGTTGGTTTGATCAATAACCGATCAACATCGACGTGATTCTTTTTTTCTTTTTTTTTTACATTTTGTGATCTAACAACATTGCCTGCCCATTATTTTACGCACGATGGTCATTTTACGCACAATAGCCATTTTACGCACAGATGATACGCTCAAGTTGAACGACTGAACAATGCAGGATTCTTTTTTCTGCCGCTGTCTGACGTGAAAACTTTCATTTTCTCTCCTGAATCACCAGGATTTACAACCGCAGTTGTCTGAAAAACCCTCCCAAAATCGACGAAGACGCACAGGAGGGAGGGGAGTCACAGCCGGAGAGGGTCTGAGTGCGTCTGTGTGTCAGAGGGTGTTTGAGAGAGTGAGGGAGCATCGCAGATAGAGGAAGAAGAGAGAGAGCGAGGGGGGAGAAGAGAGAAGGGAGCAAGTCTGGACCAGGTGATCGAGTACTAACAAACCTCCAAGGGGCTGCCGGGTTGTATCAGTGAGCACGGGATCAGCGATCCGACCATGGTGCCCGCGCGCTGCCCGGGATCCTGTGCCATGCTGGCTCTGACACTCCTCTTGGGATGCGGCGTGGCTTCCTGCCTCGGCCAGAACGACACGGAGCCCATCGTGCTCGAAGGGAAGTGCCTGGTGGTGTGCGACTCGAACCCTTCCTCGGACGGAGGGGTCACCTCCTCGCTTGGCATATCAGTCCGCTCCGCTGGGGCAAAGGTGGCTTTTTCCGCCGTGCGTGGAACCAACCACGAGCCGTCAGAGATGAGCAACACGTCCATGACCATCTACTTTGACCAGGTCAGATGTCTACTCAATTCAGCACCCAACACTATCCAGAAAAATATTAATCAGATGAGAGCCAGCGTCCCAGCTCCATCTTCTCTTGTTCTCTCTCACCACATCATACATCACATCTGTTCACCGTGGGCGAGCACAACTTGTTTAAGCTCTCGTTCCATTGATTTCATATCACTGCTCGCGCTGTGTGCGATCTGAGTCATGACTGTCTCTACCCTGAAGAACCCCCCCCCCTTGAAAAACGGTTTCATTTATCGCTGTGCGTAATTGGCGCGATTTAGAGACGCGCTGCCAAAACGAATGATCATCCACGCGTGATCATTTACCACATATGCGTCTGAGGGCCTCGGCCGAGCTGACGCGAGCATTGTGCTGCATTTGTTCGGATGCTCTGATAAGTTTTCACGGCTGAGGTCTTTGGACAGCGGCCTGTTACAAGGCATCAAATCGGGGAAGCCATCCCAAACTGCGACTGAAGTGCAGCCAAAAACATTTGGCACACCGGAACCGGAGTATGACTGATACGGCTCTCCGCGCTCACCGCGCGTGAAGGAGGCAAACAATATATTACAACAGAAAACAGCTGTTCGTGTTAAGCGAAGCGTGCAGATGGAGAGAAACAAGTCTGATTGTGCGCCCTCCCCCCCTCCCTCCCCCCCCTTTCTTGGTCACAGGTTTTAGTGAACATCGGCAACCATTTCGATCTGAAGGCGAGCGTGTTCCAGGCTCCGAGGAGGGGGATTTATAGTTTCAGCTTTCACGTGGTGAAGGTCTACAACAGGCAAACCATACAGGTGAGCGACCATTGCACGTAGATGGTGTTAACAGACGGGATCTCCGAGTTGAGCGTGAGATTAAACTCCGAGCCTGTTTCTCTCTCTCTCTCCCCCCCCGCAGGTGAACCTGATGCAGAATGACTACCCGGTTATATCAGCGTTCGCCGGTGACCAGGACGTCACGAGAGAGGCGGCCAGCAACGGAGTACTGCTGATGGTGGAGCGGGAGGACCGCGTCTACCTGAAGCTGGAACGTGGCACCTTAATGGGCGGATGGAAATACTCCACCTTCTCAGGCTTTCTGGTCTTTCCGCTATAATCTGACCTGCGACGCTGGGGGACCCTCTGCTTCTGTCGAAGGAACACACGAAAAACGAAAAAAATAGAAAATACAAGAAAAAACACGCCATTTATTTTTAACTTAAATAAACTGTCAGCCAAGGAAAGCCGACGAATATCTGTATACCTACACTCGTCCACTATCTAGTCAAATATGAACGTTTTCCTTGGAGTTTCATATATTCCAACAAAAAAAAAAAATCCATCCGTCAACTTTTACGCAACCCCTGGGATGATTCGACGTATTGATCGGCCAGTGGCTTCGTCGGGTATGTGGATTTTTTTTCATGCTTGGAAAAACAGAAAAACT
>CAEMYA010000005.1:3293393-3309276 GCA_903131615.1 Diplodus sargus
AAATGAATACAAAAAAAAAAAAAAGGACAGTGCGGTGGAAGAGAGGGAGTCCTCGCGGCCACTCCCCGCACCCTCAGGCTGCTCCTCGTCTTTTATCTTGGATTGTACTTCCTCTGCTCCACAATGCGTGTGATGCTATTCTTTACTTCTCTGCTGTATGGGCTGTTTTTGCGAGACTAACAACGGTCCCCTGGTGAATCAAATCAGGAGATTATAAGAACATTCAAACGGACCAAATTGGCTTCCAGGAGAGCTTAAATCAATCTAAACTTAAAAATTGCGAGAGAACGAAGCCTTTGGGATATTTGTGGAGAAAAGAAAAAAAAGAAAAAAAAGGGAGGGAGATCTAGACAGGGGAGGAGGGTGGTGGTGGTGGTGGGAGGAGGAGGAGGAATAGGAGGAGGAGGAAGGGAGGGCGAGAGTAAACCGAGGCTGTTTTTTGGGTAATACGAGCGTGAAATGCCACAGCATCAATTACTGAATGATTGAGGGCAATCTGACTGTGTTTGCCGCCATTCAGCAGGAGAGAGGAGGATATAATGGATAAACAGTGATTATGCCAGGTCCAGATTGGGAACGTTCATATTTACAGTGTGACACTGGGACAACAACAGCTGTATTAACTGCCTGTCATTTATGCAAGACGCATTTCAGAGCAGCGTGTCTCCAGTTACCTACACAATACAGCAAATCCTGACTGCAGAGGCTGATAGATTCATCGCATTATGTTCGGCTCAATGAGTGAGATGTTGACTTATCCTCTCCGAGGGGCCAACTAATTGACCTGTGCGCCACATTGCCATGGCGAGTCACGCTTTAACACGCCGTCTGTCATCGGGAAGTAACGCTTTAAAAAAAAAAAAAAACCTGCCTCGTTTCTGGCCTGAAATCCTGAAAGGACAGCTTTCATCTGCCAGGAGCCGAACCTGCACCAACCCACCTCTGTCTCCCTCTGTTTCTGTCTTTGTCTCGCTCTCTGTCGAACCCACCACCCCCTGCTTAGTTAAGCCTGCTAAGTGATAGGCCATGGCAGGGGCTTCTCCGTTCAAAAGACGGGCGCATCATTAGGGAGCTGAGGAGTGCAGTTCCTGCCCCCAGGGGAGGGATGACAGTCCGTCACCGCCCTGGGGCTTACCTCACTTTTGACTATGGAAATCAAAGGTGGTGCCGTGAAATTTGAATAGAATGGGATGAAATACTCGTATTGCTTTTTTTTTTTCCAGAGTCCAGTATTAATTCAACTGTTGGAGGAGAGGTGAAAAAAAACAAAAAACGCTGAGAGCGTTTTTGAAGTGATAATGATTAATTATTAAGCGAAGGCCGGGCCACTTCACAGCGAAAGCGTGTTTTTTTTGAGGAGAGCAAATAAATGACATTTGAGTAAGTGAGAGAGAATGCCTGCGCCTGCCTGCAGTCGAACAAACATGGCCACGGAAGGTGTAAATACATTGATAATTCACAGGAACCTTTTTTCGCGCTCTCAATTCCGGCGTGTCAAAGAGGAAGACTTCTCCTTTTGGAAAAATCAACGAAACCTTTTGATTCCGTCTTTTGAGGATTGCATTGAGTTAGCGCGGTTCAGCATCTTTGTGCCTCTTTGTGGTAACCTTGTTCTGTCACTGCCGTAGTTTTTTCTAGAGCTTTCTGTAAGGTACAGTGCTGATCCGTCGGTATTCATGCCAAACAAAGAATCTCTGGGTTGTTTTTTTTTTTCTTCTTTGACTGAACCGCAGCACCACAGAGAGCGCGAGTTTGGATCACAGACCTTGAATCACTTTGCTACCGTACGGCTCCCATCACTCCAATTACTCAAAGCACTCCCTGAAGAGTCTCATCCATATGCAGATATGTTTGACATGAGAACGTAAGTGCATGTATCGGTAACACTTGGCAATCAAAGTGCACAAAGTAGATAGCTTGTGCAATGGTGCATTCCCAGTTAGAACTCATGCTGCTTGGCAGTTTGATCAGATGATGCTTTTAACTTGAGCAGACACATTAATGGTAAGCAATGGCGAGGAAATCTTAAAGGGGCACCACGTAGTGTTGGGGAACACATTTTAAGATCATCATCATCAAACTCTCTTTGTTTTCATGACTGAATAAACTGACTAGACAAACTGACCTTAAAAGGACATCAAAGTTTCATACTGTTTTACTTTGTTTATATGTGGCGGACCCTGCCACTTTTCTAGCTTCGAACAGTGTGCTGGGGACCTTATTTTCCTCTGAGAACAGCTTGTTTATTCACTAATGGACAAAATAAATATTTATGAGTTTGTATTACTACCTCATTAATATTGTAAAAATTTAAATTCTGAATTGGAATTTCTTCTCCAAAAACTACACGGTGCCCCTTTAATGTGACAAGACGTTCCTAGAGGTTTGAGTGTGACTCACCACTTCAGGTGCAAGCATGTGAGCTCCGTAGACAGAAAGACAAACCTTTCTCCTTGTTTATGTGCTTTTTAACACCTAATTACACATGTCGTCTCTGCAGCTACTGTTGAATAAACACAGATGCCTGTGAAGCCAGGTGGCAGGAGGAGCTTCAGTTTTTTCATTGTCAACAAGTCTCCTGAAAAGTCCAAAATCAACAATGATTTGATATTAGTAACAGCTGCCTGGGCAACTGAAGCCTTAAAAAACAAAGTGGTAACCTACTCACTCACCAGTGAAGTAAACATATACTTATTCTTGAAAAAATAAATGAACAAATCAATTTAAAAAACTCAAGTGGTTTCATTTGTCAAAGAGGGCTAATGGATCCACTTGTCTTTTCTTTTGTCAAAGGAGGCACATTTGAGTAATTCATGCATAGCAGCTTGTTGTGCGTGCGATAATTGATTTAGCAGAGCTGCTTTGTTGTTGTTAGCAGCGCTGACTCGGGCGTGTGCGAGCTGACCAATCAGAGCAGACCTGGTAGTCAGGAGGGCCAGGAGTTCAGACAGAGGGGGTAAGGGGGTATGAGGAAAATTATGTGATTTTGTCCAAAATTAAATAATGAACATGAGAAAAAACGTATGCTGGATAAGTTCAATTTTGACCGATATTTGAATTTGTGCTTAGCCTATTTAGTACTTTCTAAGTTCTGTAAAGGAAAGTATATATTTCACAGTGGACATTAACGGACTGAGAATAACACTCCGAAGATTTCAAAGATCTGAGCTGATCATCAGGCACTGTTTGATTAACATAACATGGCATCGAACATAATATTCTAACAGACTCTAATTTGTTATTTTCGACTGCATTATGCTTAATTGAAAGTTAATCTGAATATACTTCTTAGTTCCTCATCATTAGCATAACATAATTACCAAGTCTGTGCACTCAGACTCACCGGCATACCTTTATCTTAAATGTGTGCATACCAGCAGTCCACAGCCGCCCACAATCATATGCAAACATGGTAATTTAGCAAGGTGTGCGGTGGTACGCAGACAGCAGGCATACAGGATGGAGGTAGCTCTCCTGCACCACTGTGTCTTGATTTAAAACATTATTCCGTGGAACAGTGGGGATTAAAGGACCCCCCGCAGTGCGATCCATTTTGGCTCCTGAACAGAAATATGCTATCTGGGCGGCGTTCTGCCTGCCTATACACACGGGAGTCTTTGTCAATGCTAATTGGCCAACCTACCGACCAGTGAAGAGGAACACAGCTTTCCAAACACATCACGCCTTGTTTGTTATTGAGTAAATCCAAACGGTGCCGTGCCTGTGGCAACGCGGAAGCCACCGGCAGCCCCGGGATCTAACAGGGGAGTTTAACCTGTAATTTGGTGCCTACATGCGGCACACTGGTCACGGGGGAAGTCGTCAGTTCACTGATTGCAGGACGCAGAGAGAGAAATCTCCGACCGGCTCATGCTCCCCAGCACTAATAGCAAAATCTCAATTCCCTGACACTCAATTCATCTCAATTTATTGTATGTTGTTTCCATGGAGAACCTATTAGCACATTGGCTGTGTGCTCATTCTAGCTGCCACAAATCACGGTGAGAAATAGATTCCTCTCAACCGTCCTCTGGTAACCACTGTCGATGTCGGAAGCTGCAAGGTTGGTGGTAAGATGGCAAATGCCCCCATATAATGTGTAGCGCTTCTTTCTGTGGCATTTTGCCTCCCCCTGTTGTCTCGCCTCTCTTATTAACATGCACTTAAATTCCCTTTGTTCTCTCAAGTGCTCATTAAAGAATTCAGTGCCTTCTGATGTCTATAGTTTTACATAATTAGAACCCAAGAGGGTTCCACATGTGCACTAAAGTTCTCCATTTGTTTTACTCTGCATTAGAGGAGCAATTTGTTTAATTTCTCTGGAGTTTAACCTTGCTGACTGTGATGGAAAAGCACCTGCAAATCTTGCGTTCAGTCAGATCACTGGTGAGAAAACATCGACACTTGCGAGCGCCGCGTTCCTGTAGCGTCTGCAAGATGTTACATGTTCACAGCAGTTATATACGTTGTGTTTGTGGAAAGTGTCAGGTTATTGAAAGCATTAAATTATGTGTTTTCAATCTTCATGTGCAAGTAATTCATTATTATGACACATTATGAAATATTATGAGATATGCATTTTTAATAATATGCCGGTTTTTTTTTTCAGAAAAGATATATCTATCTTTATGGTGGGACACATTTACTGTACCTTTGAGATAAGTTACCCGGGTTTGTAATTTTTTCATCCACCTTAAACAATACAAGTTGTTGTCAGCTGAAAAGCTTGCGTCTCCAAAATGTTAAAGGAAACCTATCATGCTTTTTCATGTATTTTCCCTTTCCAACGCTGTTTTAGGTTATAGTTTGTGTAAAAAGATCTAACCGGTTAAAAAGCTTTCAGTCAGCATCAACAGAAGCTCCTCTCTCCCACAGAGAACACTGCACCTGAAACGCCTCGTCAGCAGTCCAGATAACATACTATGTCACAGAGTCACTTGTTTGCATTGTGGCTAGTTTAAGAAACATAATAACTGATTTAGCAGAGCTGCTCTGTTGTTGTTAGCGGTTCTGGTTCAGGCGTGTGTGAGCTGACCAACCAGAGCAGACTGGGTAACCAGGATGGGAGGGCCTTAAAGGGACAAGTATGATAAAACTAATGCACAAAAGCATTTAACCCCATTCTGGTAGTAACCCCAAATAAAATTAGGAACCCAAAAATGACCATAACGAGTCTTTTAAGGCATTGGTTGACAATTTGGTAAATACACATTCATATATTTGCTTTGTTGCTGAGAGTCAAATGAGAAGATCAATACTACTCTCCCTCTCTTAGCTAAGCTAAGCACAAGGTTTGGAAACAGGAGGAAACAGCTGGCCTAGCTTTGCTTAAAGAGCTTTGTGAGTGTTACCAAATAACATGTACTGGACTGTCTCTTGACTAATTGAAGTAACTTCCTTCCGTCTTCGTCTGTTTGTTCCTCTAACTTTGAACAGAGCCAGGCTAGCTGCTTCCCCCCCTTTTCCAGTTTTTATGTTAAGCTAAGCTAACCAGCTGCTGACTCCAGCAACATATTTACACACACGACAAAAGGCATCAATCCTCTCATCTATATCTTCCACCATGTAATTGAATGTAAAATGGCCTCCGTCATGCACCCTCCCGTTGACTCACCCCTGTGCAGCACCACCACAGGATGTCACCACAGACCCTGAGTCATACCTCGTCCAGCTGCCAGGCCTTTTGTGCGATGACGGGAGCTGGAAACCTGGCAGATATGTCCCCAAGGAACCCTTCATTTCCTAAGCCAATACTGCCGACTTTCTCCTTGTAAACCCTAGTCCAAGAGACGAAAAGAAAGGAGGTTTATTCTCCATCCTCCTCTCCTCTCCTCTCCTCTCCTCTCCTCATGATTCTGCTACGGGACTGGAAGAAAAAACATTTGGCAATGTTTGCCATACTACCACCAGTGCCAACAAGAGAGAGACAAGGACAGAGAATTTATTCAAAGCCATGCCCCCCTCAGCATCTTGTCCCTTTTTTTCCTTTGCCACAATTTTTCCACCGAAGATCCAAAACGCAGAAGCCCTTTGAGGCCCCCTCCTTGTTTTACAGCTGCATGAGGCTAAGGGTGAAAGCAATACATGTGTGCCTGTGTGTTTTTTTTATGTGCGGTCAGGGCTGAGTACACACAGTTTGACTGTAGTTTGTGTATGTCAGGGGGCGGGGGATGGGGGGCTACGGAGAATGTGAGGTGGGGAGGGCTTGATGTGGTGTTCCAAAGTGAGTGGCCCGCCGAGGAAAACAATAAAGCACGAATGACAGGAACAGATGGCCCTCTTTATTGTCCCCTGAAATGCAAACACTGAATATCTTTGCTTGGTGGGTGGCGTTATTATATATTTATTTACTCCCTCCTGTCCCTCTCCCTGCTAATAGCACTGGTGGCTGGCACCCACCCACATTTAAGACTAAAAGGCCTGATAAAGGGGCTGGAGCCAGATGCTTATTATTGGTTGCTCGAGATTTAATGGGCAGAGACACAGAACGAAGATGACAAGGGGTGGCATAACTGTCCAAGCAGTAGCGTAAGACCGCACCACAGTCAGGGCAAAAAAAATGTCCCGAAAGCGACAGGACAACATCGGAGCAAATGTACCTTGCCCGCTATTTACTCTCTGAAAAATGAGGGTGGTGCTGTCCAACACTCTACTGTTTACTTCGGGGACCGGGGTATGAAGTAAAGATTTTTTTGGACGTATGTCAGCTATAATATCTGGTTTCACTCTGCGTCCATCCGAGCAACGCTTGGCTTCAAAAAACATCCCTCCTCTATATTCACTTCAGTTTTACCACCTGATGTGTGTTTGAGGCTGCTACAGCGCAATCAAAAAAAAAGTATCTAACCAGGCATACACCAAAGGGACAAAAAAAACCCCCAAAACCTTCTGTGCTTCTCCCTGTGAAGATGGCGTCTGACAACGGCGGTGGCGAGACTGGATGTGTTTACGGTCTCTCGTGCTTTGTGTTGTGCTAAAAGGACAGTCGTTGTCTGGCTGTGGAAATCATCGTCACAAAGGTTTTAGAATGCGGAAATCAGACAGTGTCACGTACGCACTGCGCACTTTCACACCGAACTACATGAAGGCATGCGTGAGTTTGAATTTCCACGCACTGTGCCAATGCCTTTACCCGGTTACCAAGTGGAACCTTTAATGTCGGCAGAAGCGTCGGTTGACATCAGTAGCATCAAAAAAAAGAAACGAAAAATTGGTTCATCTCTTTCTGTATTATGAACCATGTACTGTACATCCAGCACTAAATGATTCAGTAATGAAAACAATTACTGACAGCTTTAATTTGGATTAGAGAGATACAAGTCTAAGCTCTTCATTACCGAGTCTTTCGCAGAGATAACTTCCCTTTTCGCTCGCATGAAGGCGAGGATCCCGGTGATATTCAGCCGAGCAGAGTTCAGAAAGAGACATAAATACTTTGCTGAAGCTCTGCCCTCTCGCTGCTCTTTGTTAAATCATTACCTCATTTGTCTCTCTTACTCCTCCTTGCCCCTTACTCATTCCTCTTCCCCCTCTCCAACTTTTTCGCTCGTCTGTTTCGCATGACAACCTCTCTCCCTTCTCTGCCCCGGCTCTGGGTTTCTCTCCTCCTCCACCATCTCTTATCTCACGCCAACTCTCCCCCCTCTTATCTCGCGCTGCTCTCCCGTTGCCCCCTTCTCCATTTCCTACCTCTCCTTCTCGTCCCTCCCCCTCGTTCGACACCAGCCCCTGCTCTCTCTCTCTCGACCGTAATACAGCGGCGGCCGCCCCGGTTTTTCCGCTGGGTTCATCGCTCCTCTCCCTGATAATTCCCCTGTATTAACTGGCTGGAGTTATTACCCGTTATATGAGATGTCTATGTTGAGAGGGCTTTATGAGATCCTGGTCCCTGTGGATAAGATGATGGAGTTGGTGAGTGCTGTCATCCCCCAGCCGTATAATGGCATCAGTTGGGAAATACACAATGCCATGGATTATTGATAGAGCCATATCTGCACTTCTGCTGACAAATTCCTGGCCTGGGTTGGAGGGGCACATAATCCTGAAGAATATCTCTGCTAATATGGCCGCCTCCATGCTGTAACACCTCTGCTGTCTTTGGGGTACTTTGGTTTTTTTCTCTCTCCTCCCCGGTGACAAACCATCAAGCGTTTCCCGGCGATTCAAATGAGAGAGGTGAAGATTTATTCCAACAATAGGCTCTCCCACACCGTCTCACACTGAAAATAAGCATCGCCCCAACAGAGGAGACGGTCCAAAATGAAAAAAGAACAAAAAAAAACATGATTATACTTTTACGAGGGGAGGGGCAGGAAAGAGTGCGATCGAACGGGGAGGACATGAAAGCAGCTCTCAGGCTCGCGCAGGTATATTCCGATAAAATGAGGAAAAATTCCTCCTCTCATTAGCAGTTCACCACCCGTCAAAACAAGTAGCTAAGAGAGAAGGTAAACAATGCCGAACCCCACCCTCCCACCCCCCCCTATAAATAGAGTGTAGTAACTCCCCTGGCTCTCATTACATGCCTCCTCCCTCTCTATTCCTCAATCTGTCTCATGCGCTGTGCTGGGATTCGGGCTCAACAGCGTTTAGCCGGCGTGAAGACCACAGGCTGCAAATTCTCAGTTATGGCCTTGATTTCTGATCCCAGATGCAAGGATCTCGCTCGCAGACGTGTGGGGGGGGAAGCGAGAGACAATAACTGATCAAATGCGAGCGGTTAACGAGGCCGCCCAGGGACGCCGTGGGCCCCAATAAAAACCCGGCCTCCTCAGATGGTCGGAGGATGCACCGCGGTGCCGCTTGTGTGCGCGCACGCCTCTCCCAACGCCATCCCGAACTGAAACTAGCCGCGCATACACAATTTGCGCGTTTGTTTGAGAAAGTGCATGCAAATGACCCGAAACGAGCCTCGTCGTTGTGGATTGCTCTTCGCGGCTCATCTTGAGACTCGAGCCTCAGCAGCCATGTTGCTTTTCAGAGGAATATGAAATTACTATCACATTGAGGGAAATCAAAGTCTTGTTCTGCTGCCGTCCTCTGGGCAGCATTGTGCAGTATTGCTTTGGAAACGGGCCTAATTGGTATGTGTGGGCCAAACTCACCCCAGCGCCTGAAACTAGCTGGCTTCATGTTCACAACAATTGGATTTGGAATAGCTGCCCTAGATTGTTTGTGTTTCGCAGTTAGGGTGTGTGCATGCAACATCAAGAGCGCAGAGCTAATCCCAGCCTCTCCTCCGTCCGTCATATTAGAATTCATGACTCTTGTAATTGCTTGAAGTCTATTGTGGCGTCAAGCATGTATTGTCTTTTTTGCCTTTAAAAGAAAGACAGCGGGGGGGCTGCGGTTCTCCTGAAGTAAAAGTGGAGGGATTTGAGCCGAACAATTAGTGGCAGCATCCATCTGACAGAGCACATTTCTGCCTGTTAGCTCAGTGTATGGCCTGGCAGTGCACCAGGAAGCAAGAGGGAGGGAAAAAAAAAAAAAACATCAAGTCACCTATAATTTGCTTTCCCACAGTCAGGACGTGAAACAGACACATGACAGCTTAGTGATTCATCTAGTCCGCACCCCGCGTCTGCCTACCGAGCGATGATTGGCTCTGGCACGGGGCTCGCCTCCACCGCGCAGGCAGAGAGCGCGCAGGTACCCGGGTCAAAAACCTGCAATGTTGTGCACTAAAGCGGCCATTAACCTAATATCTCGCTTTGAAATATGGAGGCAGGGACTCTCGGCTTTGCATGTGTCCGCATTCTTTGGCCTCAACACAACCCCAGCGTGAGCGGTGGTGGGAGGGGGGGAGGCGTGTTGAGTGAAAGCTCCCCTACCTGCCTCTCACCTCTCATTGGAGGCCATAAAAGCACAACGTGTTAATAATTCGGGGAGCATATTAACTCTCATTCTGTTGTTCAGCAAAACCCTAAGCACTGCTGGTAATGTGCACTGCGCTCACCTCCAACATGGAGGTTTGCCGAATTAGCTTGCGCCAGTAAGTTTTTTCCTCCCAAACGCACCATGGTGCAATATAGGGAGAGGGAGAATGTGATTACAAACAGTAAGTTATTGCCTCGGGCACAATTAAAACTTTGCAGACGCGCATTCCTGATTGCAAACTGAATCAGGTATGGTGTTGGTGGGGCATGTTGCTTGTTAATTGGTTAATTACGGAGCAGGGAAGGCTTGCTATACAAGTATTAACTGGGAAATGTGCTCTACATTTTCTGTCAGTCCCACATGTGAAGCAGACACCGGGGCAGCCCCTCGACTAAAAATAAGCTCATCAGCAATTTGGAGCTGTGTGGGCTGTCTCTCATCATGATGGAGGAGCTTTCACAAACGGGCGCCCGCTCGCTCGCGCAGCCACAACGCTCTCCCTTCCAAAACCTGCAATCTCGCTCGGGCGTATTTGTTGCCATAGGAGCGGCCATTGCGTTTATATTCGGGAGTCAGAGAGAAGGCGCCTTCATTTGCGTAATTAGGCGAAAAACGATAATAGTTGCACACAAGTCTCGTCGGGATGTTGCTGCAGTAGGAGGTTTGAGATGCATCTCGGAAATGATTGGAGGTTATTTTTTGCGATGAAGCTGTTCTCTGCAAGATAAGGACTAAATCTGGTTAACCACGGACTGGCCGGGGGACTGTGAAGTGCACAGCACCAATGACTTAACACCATGACTTGCAGGTGTATTGCTTCATGCCACATGTTTCTGACAAAGTCGGGGGAAAAAACAGCCCAAGGCACAGACTCGCCACAAGGACAGCCTGCATACACAGGCACACACACGCACACACACACATATAGGCCCACGTGCACACCTCATACCTCTGGAGGAAATGTTGCGATTTCTTAGTCAATGCCCTCAACGCCACCAATCCTACAGGTCTTACTCAGAGCCAGTGTTCACTGTTGCTTGAATAAATCAGAAGTGTTTTCTGACTGCAACTGCATTTGGCTTTGATTAAAGCAAAGCCACAGGCTAAAAGCTGTCCACATCCCTTTATGAGCATGCTTTTCTGACCTTTCTGTTCAGCGAGTCTTCTTAGGACTGAGGACTTGACACAATATGACATGTTGCCAGGTCAGTAAACATGGTGTTGCTGGAGATGAAACAGCAGCGAGCAGAAAAACAAATTGGAGATCTGGTGCACGCTTTGATTTTTCTCCTCATCCATTATGTACAGCCGATGTTTTTGATTGAGACGACGCGTGGGCGTTATAAATAGTGGATTTATTATAGGTCATTACTAATCTGACTGGAAATCGTTGTGAAACAGAGCCACAATCTGGCTTCTGTTGTTTGAAGTTGGTTAATATTTCCGGAAGCGAGGATGATTGTGACATCTAAGACTTGTACTATTTTCTATTAAACTATTTTTGTTTTTTTAAGGCTTTAAATTCTGAGTCATAGCTTTTTTATTCACACACCTGCTCACAAATTAAGGGAAATATTAGTATAGTGAGTCAATTTTTAACTGAATTAAAGCATGTCAAACACATCTTGCACCTCAGCTTTGTGGCACATTTTAGCATTATTATGTGACAGAACAAAATCTTTTGTGTCATTAACATGGTTTGTACTCGTCTTAATAATGTTCAGGATTTCTTTTTTCTTTTTTTTTTTCTCAACAGGCTTCAGCACTTTCTGTGTTTATCCATTTGTGGTTTGAAATATGCATATAAATAGGTCACTGGAACCTACACTCTGTCATAAGTGGGTCACAGATGATACATATTATAATGATAGATTATGTAGTTATTTGACTTCCTCATCAGCATTATGTCTTTTACATTGTTATTTGTCATTTCACTATGTAAATGATGCAATATTGGCGTCACTGCTAACAAGCTAACACACTAAGCTACTGAGTTACTGTGTTTCAACTTAAGAAATGCGACGTATCTTAATTACATTTGATGAGTCAGTTTCATTAGTTTACGTGTGGCTTCGTTTCACATAATCACCTGATAAGCATGAATTATTTTCATGCTTTTTAACAGGACATGCACAAGGGTCATGTTGTAACCCGCTCATGAAACATTTGGAGCAGCAATACAAACGCTTACATTTCCCTAAACAGCAGATGAGGTAAGTAAAACGAAAATGTCGCCAAAAAACACAAAGACAACAACAAAAACAGCCGCGGTCCGCCTTTGTGTGGATGGGCTCAACCACAATTTAAAGATGACATTAAAAAGATTTGATTTTTGCATGTTTTCATTGTCTTCCACTGTGATCATTGCTGGATTATTATAGTAGATTTCATGATATATTCCACGGATGTTCTCCATGTACTGATAGCTTTTTAAAAAAAAAAAAAACACAAGTTTATTTCAAAATCTTCTACTATTTCATCCACTGCAAGTATTTCCTCTCGTTTCAGTAATATACTGCCAAATAACTGACACTTCATCGTTTCCAGCACTGATCCAGAACAACATGCTCGCGAGGACATGCCCCCTCCCCCCGTCACTACTTGTCACTGTCTCATTTAAGTGAGATTACAATGAAACAGATCAGTAATTGCTAGTGAATTATCAACTTATTTGGAGTAACATCTGTTTACATGGCATTATTTCACATCTGCGTGTATTGCGAGATTAGTGATGGATTTAAGGTTAATGAGGCATGGCAACAGAAAATGAGCAGCCTGTAATGAATAGGTAGGTCTGACTGTGAAACGCTCTGAGAGGATTGTAGTGCAGATTCATGTCGGGGACAGAGATGGACGGGCTGTCTGGTGTTGGCAAATACTTGGATCTAGATGTTGGCAGCCGGACAGTTTTTAATACTCGTGAGCGAGCAGATTAATACTATAGCCCCTCCAATACTCCCTCTTCTGCCTCAGCGGTTAGGTACTGAGTATTACCTCTACATCAAACCAACCAACAATCACAAAGCCTCTGTTTTTGTTTTCTAAGGTAACTAACGAAGAGGAGTCCCTCTCCACCTCGAAACGCCAGTTCCTCAGCTGATCCCGGTCGTGACGAGGTCTTTGCCAACCGATCTACAGTCTGGCAATGTCATCCACTGGCCCACCAAGTCCAGGGTTGCACAGGTATGCCAAGATGCCCACCGCCCACGCAATCCTCTTATCCATCGCCAGCTCGGTTGGATGAGGTAAAACTGCTGTTATTTCACTAAAACAAGCCTCGAGGTGTTGTTGAACAAAAAAAACAACAAAAAAAAACAAACAAAAAAAGTTTTTAAAAAAAAAGCTTTGCAGTGAATGATAAGAATATGCAATTTTCTTTTGGCAGTGCACACATAGCTTGAATCCACAGTGGAAGTGGTTAATATTTGCACAATGAGCTCTTGTTCGGGATATGTTGAAAAAAATGTAATTACTAAACCCATACTATAAGGTAAATATACACAGCAGTTTTGTGTTAGATGATCATACATTGAATTATTTGTTGTTTTTGAGATAGAAAAAAATAGCTAGGGGAAGGCGCCTCATTTTTTTTTTTGCTCTGGCATATTAGCAAAATCGACCTCTTACTCATGATTTTAAGCAAAAAACACTTAAACACAGGGAGGTTTCCCCCATGTTCGAAAAAAACCTAGAAAAAATGCCCCTCTTGGGTGTTAAAAAAAACATGACAGATTATGACTTTCTGCCCCATCTGGTGCCCCTATGTTCAGGGGAAAAAAAGACTGTAAATAAACCACGACTTGCTGCTTGCTGTTGCCCAACTGCATACAAGTGGTGCCCTTTTATTTTTTCGCCCCTGCCCCTCAAAGGTCGCGAGTCCGCCACTGCCAGTCTCTCAAGCCTCAAGCAAAAACAACCTCTTTCTCGTGATGTTACTCAAGCAAAAAGAGGCTAAACATAGCCGGTTGGGTTGGAAAAAGGCTGTCAGATGAGTAAGTGTGTTATTCTATCAACGCGATGTGACTGCAGTCAGAGGGAGTATTGGCCGGGGATTCAAACGTTATCCTCAATTATAAACCCTGCACAATTACAGTCGTGTACACAGTTTTGTTTCCTGATTCCCTCTCCCCCTCACACACTCTTAATCACCACGCTGCCACCGCCACAACAACAAAATCTTAAGCCTGAAATCACACAACCCACACAGGGTGCTATCATCAGATAAAAAGCATTGGATGATGTGAAGTAATTTATTATGGCACTTGCTCATACTGGCACAGAGGGTTACATCATTGGCAAGCGCGAAACCGGTGCCTCGCAGCTAATATCCTGTAGATTGATGGGATATTTTCTCCATGTCTGTCTCTGCCTCTGCTGCCTTTGCCTTAACAATGCCAAGAGGGTATAGACTGTTGAGATTTGTGCAGAGAACAAATCATGCTGTTGTTCTAGTATTGTTTGACGAACATCCAAGAACTCGGGGTGGATTTACTCAGACTTGCATATCATTCCGGCAGTTTTGGAGACTAAATGGAAAGTGCCAGGGGTGAAGTCGAGGCAGAGGGCGCCATGAATGGGCAAACTGATTTAACAAGCACAGGACAGACAGATGGTGTAGCGGAACAAAAACACAGGGAGAAGAAAAAAAAAAAGAAAGAAAGAAAAAAAAAAGAGACAACAAAAAAGGTAATAAGAGGGAGAAGGCCCACATCAGAGGAAAAGAATGGCAGAGAATCCCCCTGGTGAAAAGTTGTTGTGCACCACGGTTCTCAGATCTCTTGTCCAGAAAACATCTTCAAATACAACAGGAATAGCAACAACACGACAGTCTCCGAGTGTTGGAGTTTGTCATTATCCTGATCTGTCACTGTATCAGTTGGTTGGAATCAAAGTCAGCTGGCCCTGACTGAGGTTAAAAAGTTGCGATTTAAAACAGGAAAGAGAGGAGGATGGGTGGGTGGGCGTGTGTGTGGGGGCGCCCAGTCCTCTCGATGCACGGCTTGTTTTTAGGAATCCGTGAGAGCAGGATGTTGCCGCTGCCCGGGGGACGTCTGAGGCTTCACAATTAGAGTAAGAGTTATGAAATCGACCGATGGGGAAAACACAAAGTAAAGTAAAAAATAAATAAATAAATAAACTATAAGTACAGATTTGTAAGCTATCTCACACAGGAGCCAAGCTGTTTAATTACAGGGCAGCTCAGTTACAGCGTGTGTTCCACGGAGTCTGTCTTTTGTGGGCGGTGTACCATTTGAACCTCACATTCACAAAATCTTGAGCCACCTAGCAAAGGCTTGCAGTAGACCTTCAAGACGCACTAAGGCACTGCAGTGCCTCCCTGATTTGAATCGTTTTCCTGTCATATGGGTGCAATAAACGTCCGAGGAGCATGTGCACTATTATTAAATCCGTCAAAGGTTTGTGCAGAAGTGCTGCGAAGGGAGACACTACAGGTAAATAGGGTAACATTTTTAACTAATGGGTATCACTGTGATACTTCCCCTCGTTGATTACTTGTAGTGAGACAATTATTTTTTGTAATACAAGCCTTCTGAATGTGTTTGTTTGAATGTGCAAATGAGGCATAACGTGCTAAAAGAAATGCACTCATTTGCACACGTTTCCCCGAACAGAGAGCTCAAAAATTCAATTAAGCTAAGTTCAAAATTCTCGGCTCATCTTGCTTACATGTTGGAATCAAATATTTGGTTCTGGAAATCTTTTTTTAATCACTCCATAAATCAGAAAAAATCTGTGAATGCAGCCATAGAAAATCCATTTCCACCAGAGTAAACATAAATTAGGCTGTGAATGATACATGAACAAAAGCCCGTCTGTGAAAAACCTTCAGAATATAAAACTGGAAGGTTTTTGGTGTATGGAAGTGCTACTGAGGTAGAGATTTGGTGCTTACTTGGAGAAAAAAGGCCTTTAAAGATATACACTGTGATATTCCATGACATGTTAATCAAGAAATGTGGAATAGGGTGAATATGTAACTAATAGA
>CAEMYA010000005.1:3312917-3337821 GCA_903131615.1 Diplodus sargus
AAAAAAAAAAAAGAAAGCATTTCCTTTTTCCTAAATAAGTCATTTTGAATTCCGCACGCTGAATATGTTTATTGCCATTGTCTGTGGAATACGCTGCAGCTTTTTTTTAATAGCCTGCCCGGTGTGCACTCATCAATCACGGAGCAAGAGCAGGCCTCTCGCTCTCTCCACAGTCGCACGCTAACCGAGTTACGGGGCTCCGAAACTAACTCCAAGTTTTGAAATGTGATAAAAGTAATCGCATTTCTCCCAGTCAGTATCCTTACAGATGTGAATCGATGACATTAATTACTGCATCTTATTATACGCCGCAAATGTGTTTTCGTTCATTCTTATTTATGAAAGAGGCCGGGATAATTTACCAGGAGGGGTGTGGGAAGTAGGGGGAATTGGTGGCAGGAGAGTCATATCCCAAAACAAAAAAAATAACCCCGCATTCAGCCCCCACATCTGCATGCAACATTAAACACGGAGGGGGGAAAGAAAAAGCAATACTTAAGTTTGTGAAATACAGCTACTGTTCTACACGATGTAATATCAGTTTTTTTTTTTTCCAGTGTGGAAAAAGAGACTTCAGGTTGTGTGTTTCAGCACAATGGCTGCTGCCTCGCGGGACCTGGAGACGCAAATACACATATGGGCTGAGAGACGGCGTCAGAAGAAGAAAAGAAGAGAAAGCCTCAAAGGCCGTATAGCAACAGATAGCAGACAGGAATGGAAGGGGGGGCCCGGGGTAGCAGAGCTTCTAACTAAGACAGAACACTTCCCCTCACAGACAAGTGACATTACCAAGGCCAGCGATGCGCGACTAAAGCCTCATAATTGTTTGGGTTTCCTTTATTATTCACTCTTTTACTGCTAAGCGCCCATATGGAAAAGAAATTACACTCACTCAGAGACGTGTTATGGAATATGAAATATAGAGAAGCACTCAAATTAGGGCCCGGTTCATTTAGGCATTACGACAGAAGACATCCTTGTAACACCAAGTGTTGAGCGGGAGGGAGATTCCCCGGGGGGGGTGGCTGGGACGCCGTGTCGTCGCCATTTATCCTTGTTAAAATTTCAATAACACGAGTGTCTTGCACATGACACTTTTCAGTGGGCTCATCAATACCAATGGGATTTCTGTGAGTTTAACTGTAGATACTATTTTTCATCAGGGAATATTACCGCATCCTATTATTCATTCCAAAGGACTTTCCTACACTCTGCGTTTCAATCTTTATTAACAAGCCATCAGAATGGCATCATCTTACACTCTCAATAATTTATTTGTACTGTAAGATAAAGACAGGGCGGGATTATCCTGATGACAGAGTTATAAGAGGTTAATTGGATACACTATATTCTCAGAATGTAAATTACAATGCAAACGTGTTTTCCCAATAATTTATCTTGACGTTTCAAACAGGCTCATTACAGTAATGACACTATCTCCCTGCCATCTCTTTGATCATTTCATATTCATGACGAAAAAGATTAATGCCACTTTACTTAACCCTAAAAATCGCGCTCTATACCAAACGTAGCCTCCCATGTCAGATCGATTCTAAAAATAATTGCAGCTTCTCTCCGAAGACGCTCATATTAATTAGATGTCTTTGCCCAAAAGAAAAAAAAAAAAAAAGAAAAGAAACAGATTTTAAAACCGGCACTATTTGGCAGGCGGCGTATGAAACAAGCAACCCTCCGAATTCATATGCAGCAGAGGCACGAGCGTGAGCCGCCTGGTGAGGTGAGGAGTGGACAGGTTAAGAGGTTCCAAGCCACTGAAGGAGAGATGCCGGCTGTGATGGCTCGGAATGAGAGCGGCGGCTGCTGCATGCTGCGCGACTGTCAGGCTGGCACTTGCCACAACTGGTGGTATTAATAAGACTGGGCTAAGATGAGCTCTGGGACGTGGGTGACTCAACATGTGCTGGTGCCGCTGATGGGCAAGTGCAAATGAAATTAATGGGTAAGGGAAATCAAGTGAGTGAGCCCGAAAATCAAATTACCAATCTAGCCCTCGAACAAATTAGTTGTGTGCCAAAGTTGTAATTGATAGCAACACGCGAGCACGCTATTGGATCAGACAATATGATCCAGCATGCGCAGCCTCTGATGTGATTTGTCGCTGTATTATTGTGATTAAATATTAAAGATGTGTGGACAACAGCGGCCCCCGCTTGGCTGTCGCAGGGCCTCCCAGGACATCACCATGTTGAGGAGGATTAGCTGGATTCCAACCCAGTCGCCAGAATAAATATTGGCAATTTATGTTTTTTTTAAAAACAAGGATATGTTGAACATTTCTCTTTATTTATATTGCAAATCTATCTATGCCTTTGTGCTCAATTCTCAATTTGATGTCGTGACAATGCTGTGCTCAGGGTTAGGTTAGGTTTAGGCACATAAACAGCTTGGTTAAGATTAGGAATAGATCAGTATTTGTCTTAAAATAACCGTCTTGGTACAAGCACAAGCAAGTCATGACATTCCGTCATAAATAGCTGTTTTTTCGTCATTATAAACACAGCGGGATATTGTCATTGCTTCAACAAAGTGCTACCACTGATAGCGCTTTACTTCACGGTCCAATTTGTAAGAGAGTCCATTTTTGCGTCTCATTTCCAACTCAGCATCTACTGATGCCGTGGGTTGGTGGCTGGCTAGATCTACCAAACCAGGACATCGGCAGTTGACGACCCAAAATGTCAGGATTTGTCAAGTTGGGAATGATTCTCAACAATCAACGCGGTTGGTTTGTTAGAGTTTGGCACAAAAAGGGGTTAGGAAAAAGATCACGTTCTGACTTAAAATAACTACCTTGGTCACCAAAATGTCAGTTTTTTGTCTTCACAAACACAGAGAGAAAATGGTCACTTCCAAATGTTTTAAATGTATTCTTGAGCTGCGGTTTAGGCACAAAAACCACTTGGTTAGGGTCTGGAATAGATCATGTTTTGGTTGCACCAAAACGGCTGGAGACCTGTCCTGATGTCTCTTTAAAATGATGACAAAATGTGTCATCTTGAACACTGGTTTCTGGCTTCGCAGCTGTCAGCTGTTGCCAAAAAACATCGGGGGTCAGCAAAGCCGTTGTCACTACTGCCTTCCCCTTCACTTCCAGAAATGAGAACCAACCCATTTACAGTTAATGCTACGTGATGTGACACAGATTGCAAATATGTCAATATGGAACGGATGACGTGTACAAATTTGAGCGTATCCGTGATTTGCATAAACGTGAAATAGGAAACTAGGCTAGGCTGCTGAATTCTGATTGGCCTTTAGTGTCTCTATAGCAAAGACCATAAGTCAAATAGAAGAAATAAAATCTTTACCCATCTGATTTGGCGCTGGAAGAGAGAGCTACCTGTGCGGGAGCAGAGTACAGTGTGTAATACCATTTAGTCTGACAGCTACAGCAGCTCTTATGGTGCCATTTATTTGTTTGGTTCATAAATGTGTAAACTGAGATTCCTGTTAAAGGGCTCTCCCTCCACACAGTTCTGCGTGTGGCTCTTTGATACGAGGCTTTCGCTTTTGCTCCCCAACGTTGGCGGAGGGCTTTTAATAAAATATAATGATCAGCTAAAAAATTGGTTCGAATTCAAAACACTCCACCGTGGCTCAGCAAAACGCGTATCTCAAGGCACATCCACTCTGCCCGCATAAGAGATGAGAGATGTGTTTTCTTTTTCTTTTTCTTTTTCTGTTTTAGATTTGCAAACCTTCCAACCCCCCTAAAACATCAAACCTCTACTGCTCCTTCAAATTCTTTTTTTTCTCTTTGTCTTCACACAACCGCTGTGCTTATATGAGCAGATTCTTTATGATGTGGAAAATATCTCAGCAGTAGCTATCGGCTTCATAATTCATAAAACATTGCATACAATTGGAATACCAATTGGCCTATAGCATACAAAGACAACACAGAATTGTAAGCCATTTGAGTTCATAAATAATTTAAATACTGTCGCAACGCCGTGTAATGTTGTCTTATCTGCTCTTTCGCCTATTTAGAAAAGCAGCTTCGCAGTGTAAACAATAATAAAACGGGATCTATATTTAAAGGGAGAAACATAGCAAGGCGGCTTGAAAGCAATAAAACTCAGTCCTGTCTTTGTTTTTCCCCTTTATGATCCACTCCTGCTAATAATGGATTTTTTCGGAAAAAGTTCATCCTAATTAAACAGTGCATGCGGCGCGGTGCACAATCCCGGCAATCCATGTGGGTAAACCTCGCAAACAAATACGCTGTGAGCACGAGCATACACAGTGTTTATTTATTTTTGTCATCACAGTAGACAGAAGTGCACATAAAGCCTTAGAGGAGCACACATGCACACAGAAAAGTCGCCCACCCTGGGATGCCTTTACTGTACGTCAGCACGGCGTGACATTTCAAATGGCTTTTTCCTCTGAATAAAGCAGTTTCTATAAATTCAAGCTAACTGAGGGCCTCATGCTGACACTGTACTTATGGTTGGACACAGGCAGTGGTGGAAGGTAACTAAGTGCTGTTCTTCCGTTGATTATATCCATTATGGGCTATGTTAATACATTTCAGAGAGCATTGTTCTACTTCAACCTCATTTGATTCATCTGACGGCTCGGTTACAAGGATTTGTGCTCAGGTCCAGCTAAAAAATCAGCTGATTACATAATTAGTTAACTGACAGAAAAATATATACATTTGCAAATATTTTAATAATCATTTCAGTACTTTGTTTATGCCAAACATTTGTTGGTTTGAGCTTTACATATGTGTGGATTTTTTTCTTTTAAATTGTTGGAATCATTTTAAAGGGGCAGTGTGTATGAATTTGGGCTGAACACATTCTAAACTTCATTGAAATTATCAACAAGATGTAAAGGAATAAGTTTCATGCTAAAAAAGCATGTTTAACGAGCTAATCCCAGCCCCCCATCCTGGTCCAAAGCGCCTGTGCAAGCACTTCCAAGTCTCCAACTGCTAGCTGCACAGCTAACTGAGCTAACTAGCTGAGTGTGGCCTTAGTAAGCAGGAGTTAGCAGTTACTCTGGTGATGTGCTGTGTGGAGTCAAAATGTGGCCAATTTTTTTAATGTAACTCTGTGATGAGTGTTGAACTCTTGCTTAGAACAAACAACGACTGTGAAGGAGTCACTTTGGGTACGTTTGACGGAATTTCTCACTATTTTCCGAGTTTTCCTAAACAAAACAATCAATTAATGGAAAATGTATTATCAGATTAATCCTGAATGTAAATAATAATAATTATTGTATGCAGTCTGATACAAAATAGCTTAAAATGAGCTCCACCTCAACCAACTTACACAGTGAAATCCTGCTTTTACAATCATGCATGACTAATAATAATCTAACTGTGTAATATATAATAGTACAACATATTTCATCTGCATTGAGTACTTTTACATTAAAATCTGCAGCCACATTCTCTTGATTCTACTTTTATTCAGGTAACATGTTCACAGGCGCTTTACCAGCAGTGGAGTATACAGTGTGGTATCACTGAGTACTTCATCCACCACTGGATACAGTACCATCCCCCTTATTCATCATCATGCATGTGTGTATGTGTCGCTGCATGCTTCCCTGACTCTGTGTGTGTGTGTGTGTGTGTGTGTGTGTGTGTGTGTGTGTGTGTGTGTGTGTGCGCGCTCGAGCATCCATGCATATGTGTCCCTGTATCAGCACAGAGCCGTCTCCTTTGAAGTCTGTTTACCGTGCCGAAGCCTTGCTGAGAACACTGGGATGGCAATCTGTGACACCATTGACACCTGGCATGTAAACATTGACAATAACTCAGTCATCGAACCCTCCTGCGGCTTTGCCCTTTCTTGCCTTCATAGGCTTTGGCTGCAGACACAATGCCCCCTCTGTTCACAGCAACCTCCCTCTCCTCTCAACTTCAACAGCCTTTGTTTTTACTTTAAATGTGCGCTCGTGAAAATGTTACCTAGTCTGTCAACTTTTGTTTCTGGTTGTTTTTTTATGTTTAACTGTTTAACTTGCAGAGTTGAAGATCCCTTACTAGGAATACATAATAATATAAGACCTGCATTTAAAATCTAGTTTAAGCTGAAGTATTTACAGCTAAAAGCAAATTTGAAAAAATCTTTTTAATAACATGTAACATTATCATTTATTACATTATAAGCAAACTGATCACTTTCTGGGTGCAGAAACTGCAAATGTTTCATGTTATGTTACTTATTCTGTTGTAAATCTGTATGTTTGAATATATGTTGTAAACTTGTTTTTCATAATACAACGAAAATATGACCATCAATGTATAAGCAGCATTATAGTGTCGTATCTTGTTGAGGTGGAGCTCATTTTTCCAATTGTGTAACAGGGCTGCCAAAGGTGGAAAGAAAGAAAATGTGGTTAAATTAGTATTTTTATTTCAGGTAAAATGTTCTTTAAGGTGCTATTTGTAGGACACCACAAAGACGTCGTGATATTACTAATGGGGCAGGAAAGAGGAAAGGAGGGGGGAAATAAACAGTAACCTCCTATCTGTGGCCCGCGAACAGTATACAGAAAGTTTATGAGGAAAGCCACCAGTTCCAGCGCCACAGTGAGGGCTTATACTACCAAACAGGCCAAGCCTGTTGACGAGGAGAAAGAGCAAAGAGTGCAGCCTTGAAAGAAAGAAAGAAAGAAAGAAAGAAAGAAAGAAAGAAAGAAAGAAAGAAATCATGCAGGAGTGGTGAATCAGAGAGGAGGGAGGGGATTACTAACTGCAAAACGTTAGTGACATATCCCTTTCAATACGTGAGTGAATAAGGTGAGAGTCGTCTCGCGGATTTTCAGCTTTACAGCGAGCTTGTTGTCTGTAAGCACGTCTGTTTCTGTGTATTGCTTTTGCAAAATGATTGCTGTCACGAGACGCGCCGGTGTAAATGGCTCATTAAGCCTTTGCGTTAACATCTCAGTATGTTCGAGAGATAGCATTTCGCCAGATTTGTGTAACGATTCAGAGATTTAATTGTAATTTAATATATTTATAAGAGCAGGATTAAAGATATTTTTCTTTGTGCTCATTTTCAGAACTCCACACGTTCACTGTTGTAACCTCGCTGCACTGGAAAAACTCAAGTATCCTCTCAGGAATTCAGTCCAACCCAGAAACCAAAGCTACCTGCTCATAGACATCTGAAACCTTAAGAGCAATGAGTAGGAGCCTTTTTGTCATCAAAGTGGTTCTGTGTAACAATTTATACGAATTAACCTCTTTTCTATTGGCCATATGTAAGCAGACTGTAACAAGAGGTAAAAATTCGAAATTCAACCTTAGTTGAAGTTCACCTTTTGTTCCGCCAAAGGATGGACCCATGGGCATTTGAGCGTCTCTCACTGCTAACAGGTTCCTAACGTTAGTTTAAAAATAGAGTCCTCTCCGCTTGAGCCACTTGTTCAATCTCCACACATTGTTACTTTCCACCGATGCCTGTAATCGGCCTGGAAGTGGACCATGCCGTAGCGCTGTGTGTGCCGTAGCAGCCGTCATCTCATTGATTTTCTTGGAGATTTAAGAGCATGAAGCCACACATTTCTCTTCCAGTTATTTATTCATTTACGTTTTATTGAGACAGTTCTTTCTCGTGGCCAAGCTGTTCCCCCCGCCCCCCCAAAAAAGTAAAGATTAATGTTTGTTTTGTTTTTTTTCTTTCTTTTTGCAAGCCAACTTCACTAACCACTTGTCTCGTGTCACTTCCCCGGACCAATAATCTCGCTCACACCGAGGGGCTCTTACGAGGAAACAATTTGCCTTTTGGACGTAATTTGTCACCGGAGCGAACGCTGCTTCATTATCATATCATCCTGCTAACTCTTGCCTTTGTTTTGACAGATAGCTTTCATAAGTCACCGGTAAAAAAAACCTTCAGCGGACGTTTGGGGTTTTACTGTCACATAGGCTCCATCTGCTCGGTTTTGGTGGGGTTTTTATGCTGCGCCATCATTCACCTCCCACAAGCAATAAACACCATCTCTCTTCACTCTCTCTCACTTTCTCTGTCTCTCCCTCTCACCCTCCCTCTCTCTCTCTGGAGGTCTTCTTTATAATTCTCTTTCATGCGAAGAAAAAGACAACAGAGGGAGAAAAATAGCAGGCAGTGTATTTGTAACGCGGAGAGGTTTGATGTATCGTCGGTGTTAAAGCTCACGCGCCTCTTTCTCTGTTTTTTGCATGAAGCGTGCGCAAGTGACTGTCACTGCGTTCGCCGCTTTGGAGAAGAAAAAAAATATCCTCAAAGATCTTTGGTGGAATTTATTGTGATTAGTAAGCGTTTATCTGCAAAGGGAAGCTCAACTTTTGACTCGTGATACGGTGGAAATATGCATATATATATTTTCTAAAATGGTGGCGTCACGTGAAAAGCAGCCCGTGCGTCTGTCTCCTTGACTTTCGGCTGATGACGACGTGACATAATCGATGTTAATTTCCCTCTTTTGATGCCGCCGGATTCGCAGCACCTATCGCGCATCCGTACGCAGCGCTGCAGAGTGATATATGAACCCTGCCCACGACAGACATTAGGGATGAGATACAATTGTTTTCCCAAATCAAAATAAATGGGTCACACAAGGTTCTCATATCGTCAAATATTTTTGCGGCGGAAAGCCAGCCCCTGCAATATTGACTGTATAATTGAATCGTGTGAAAGCGCAGTCGATTTAAAACAATAGATTTGAGGGATGAGGAAACTGTCAAGTCATGCATCATAGTCAGCGTTTCACCTCAGGTTTGAGGACAAGATTACTCGAGTCCGTTTCAATCACTCTTTTTGGCAAAGCAGATCCACAACAACCTATTTTTCACAAACAAAACAAGCTCCGGTGGATATTTTAATAATTCCGACAGAAAAAAACTTGACGATATGAAAAATTGCTTTCAGAATTAACACACAGTAAGGAACAACCTTCGGGGCAGGATATTTAATCCTGATAAGACTCTGAATAAAATGAATACACGACTTTTTGGTGTTTGTGTCAAAAACCAACCTCCTCCACAAGCCTCACCTATTAAAAGGGTCTTTTTCATTTCTTTTCCTCGCCATCAATCTCCCCGTTTTTCTAATTTCAGCTTTGTCATGTCCACTTTGCTCGATTAGAATCCACATATAGTGTGACTATATCAATTTCCCCCTACCTGAACCAATGGAATTACTTCCCTCAACCATTTTTAGCCCTTCGCAGGATTTCATTGGAGAACCGTGGCTGATCCTGCCACGAAGCAAAGAGAACGGTGCGGCTGTATGGCCAATTCACTTGTCATCAATCACCCAACTTGGCTGCCTTCACATAGTCAGTGTGCTCGGCTTTTTGACAAGAGTTTTCATTGGAAATAAAGGCGTGGCTTTTTGAAATACTGGCCGTTTTTGTGTGGACGGCCTACAAAGTGGACTAAAGTGGTTTGGGTTCACAGGCTATAGGTGATAGGTCAGCCCGACCATGAGAACTAAAGTTGTCAATCTATGGTTCTGCAAATCACAGATATATTAAAACATTTCCTTGTTTTTCTTAAGCGCCAGTTTTTAATTTTCTGTGGTAGCACTGGCTAGGATCCGACAAAAACACCACGTGGTTAGGGTTGGGAGGAAAAAAAAGCACATCTTGACTTGCCTGTTCAGTCCCAACAAGCACAGCAGGAAATTGTCCTGATGTCTCAAAATCACAATGATCCAGTGGTTTCACGCTTACAAATACCATCTGAAACAGTGGAAACAGTGGTCTCTGGCTTGGTAGCCTTCTTGTCTAACTGCCACCACCACATACCCTCGCTTCTCAACATGGAACTTAGGCGAGAACGCTGTTGAACTTCTGTAGGTGTGACATCACTGAATATGTTTGACAGGCGATAAAGCGTTCATACATTTGTGGACATGAGACCACTGGCAGTGTTGAAACATTTGTAGACGTGAAACCACTGGATGTTTTTGACAGTTGACCAAAGTGTTCAAACATTAGTGAGCATGACACTGCTGGACATCTGGACACTTTCCAACTGTGTTTGTGGAGACAAACATTTATTTTTTTTTATATTCTGTGTGAATTCAGGACATCTCTAGCCATATCTGTGGTTCCCATAACAGCCACAACTGTTTCCTAACCTTAACCAAGTTGTTAACGTACCTAGACCTAACCGGGCCATAAGCAGAGTTTTCACAGTATAAAATTGAAAATTAAAACTAAAGAAACATAATGTTGCAACATAAATAAATGTTAAGTCTGATGAAATTGGCCAATGAGGTCATTTGGGATGATACAAAGGACCTGAGGACAGACTGAATAATGCTGGCACTGTCAAAATGATAAAACATCGCGACATCTGGCTGAGAACTCAAGTTATAGAGATTGTCAGCTCTTTGCCCACGTCCTGTGAGCCCTCCAAAGTTTAAGTTTCACGTTCAGACCCTAAATTTTAATGTTTCCTTGTGGATATTAATAAAAAAAACAAACCATAAAATGTATACGGCTTGGCTGTTATTCTTAAAACACTGTTAAACAGTCTGTCGTTTTTTTCCCCTCCCTTTTTTTTCCCCAAACCCTCTCTCTCTCTCTCTCCTACTCGCACAAACACACAAGTATATTTATTCCCACAGCAGCACATGAATTTTATTTAGAAAAATAAATTTTTAACATGTCTAGACAAAGCGATGTCTTCCTCAAGCACACCGAGGGCGCGCTGTCTTTCAAGGGCTCGTTATATGCTAAAATGCGGTAATAGTTGTGGTCGGACTGAAAAGTTTTCATTAAATTCAAGGCTGCTGCGTTTCTCCAGCGCTCGCCTGTGGCATCGGCGGCTCTGAACCGCACAGGCTGATCTCCGGGATAATTTCTTGGGTTCTCTCCACGGGATTATTGATCCCTCTATGATGAAAGACAGTACTGTACAATAGCGGTCCAATTATAGTTCCGACACCCGCACACAGCACAATCATTTGCTTTGGATCATTTTGTGAGGGGCATTATTAGTTAGTTGCCATTCATCAGCAGTCATCACACATCCTGGAAAGTATTTCATTTAGCCACTCAAGGACCGCTTTGTTATGTGGTTTAAACTTTGTTTAAAAAAAGGAGTAAGACGTCTCCACAGCACGTCCGAAGGAGCTGCGTTTAAAGCCTTGCCAGCACTGTTATAAGCCAGTGATATATATTTCCATGCGCAAACATTAAGTGATGATCAATTAGGACAATGTTTGTGTTCATTACCAGAATTGCCAGATGGCAATAAATGCAAATTTGCCAATTCAAGCAGATTAATGAGTTAGTAATTAACGGTGTCCTGGGGTTAATGTTTTGCAGACACACACAAGCGGGGGCTGGGAGTGTGTCCGAGCTCGTGTACGACTGCGAGACACTTTGCTGAAGAGACAAGAGACAGCACATCTCTGATAAATACCTTGTATTCCCCCCGGTAATCTCTCTGACACTGACAACAGCCACACTTCAGTGCATGACTGCAATGATTTGCCTTTACAGTAAGTGTGTAATATTGTCATGGCACCTGCCGCACACATAGACTCCGTCACGGGGGGGGTGGGTGGTTGAGAAGAGCCGGAGACTGACAAACAGTAAAAAAGGCGATGAGGTGAGAGGCGAGCCGTGCGTTTCTGTGCGTCAATCTTTCCACCGGTCATTCTCAATGGCAGCTTTATGAAAAGATCCGCAAACTCACATGATGGCATGGATCCCATAAAACATGTGGTCACTATGACAACAGTGGAGAGCTGTGGATGGTTTTGAGTGTAAAAAAAAAATATATATATATATATATATATATATATATATATATAGACAAGGAAATAAAAGGATACGAGCACAAATGCGAGCTTCTCCAGTGATTTTTCTAAATGAAAAATACCTCCTTCTTCCCAGCGACAGAAGACACTTCCTGGCAGCGCTGAGGAGCGAAATCTACCTCGCTGTCAGTCCACCACCTGCATTGTTATGTTATGACACTCCAAAACATCTGGAGTGCACTTTATGTTTTGAAGCATCCAGTTTTTCTGCGGGACGAGATTACCAATCAACACGGAGGGCAGCTGTGGCCTGAAGGCTTGTGAGGAGGGTTTGTGACTGCAAGGTTGCCAGTTTGACTCCCTGCACCATCTGGGAAATATGTAAGATTGCGGAGGGGGGAAGCGAATGAGAAGCACTCTCTCCAACCTTTTCAACGACTGCTGCTGAAGTGCCCATATGTAAGGCAGCGATCTTCCAAATGACCCAGCAGTGATTCGCCGGTAATGCCGGGCAGCTCCCACCGAATGAGATTGTCAGAGTGCGCGGGAAACCCCCAGGAGGACAAAATGATGAGGAGTGTGTGTCGTGGTAGTGGTTTTCCCACTACACATGCTTTGTATCCGCTTGCCTGGTTTCACTAAAGGACAGAAAATACAATTGAGGAAAAAAAGAATATCATCATCAATATATGTGATGGCCATGTGTTTGAGTACATGTGACATTATTCCTCATCATCAGCCGCCCGAGGTTATCTCAGCCCTGGTGGCTAACCACACACAGCCCCCCCGGAGAAGCCCCGTCCTCATCCGAAGGTTAAAGGAAAGGTTCATGGCCTGAAAACAATAATCCGGTGCTCGTTGAACATTAAAGGAGGTTTTTTTCTTGCTGTAAAAATTTCTCCCATTTATATAAAAGACCTCTTTCTAAAGGACTTTTATTGTGAAAGGCAAGGTTATAAATCTACGGTCATCCTTTTTGTCCACAAATGCATTGTCAATTCTTCAGCTGTCAAATCAACTGAGTATATTCCACAATAACAATCTTTTTTTTTTCTTTGTGTTTTACAGGGCAGCGTCACAAAAAAGGGGTATTCAGACAGCTGAAGCCTCTTACAAGCTTCAAATAAACTTCTGAATACTTTCTCTTTTTTTTTTTACACCACTAGAATTTCTCCCTCTTATCACCTACATTGAAAGCGCACCATGAAAGGAGTTTTCTTTTTAATGGGCAGCTCGTAAAAAGTTTTTACCAGACGTGACAATTGGTAATTTTCACCTTGTGAATCTGTGCATGTGTCATCATGGCGAAACTTTTCGTGGTGAGAATTAATACCTACTTTGCCAGGTGTTTATACGTCTGTTTCTTTCATGGAAAAGTATCCCTCTGAAAGACATTCCTAGCGGCCATTTCTGTGAGAAAGGTAACTGGACCAAACATTAGCATTAGGTAGTTGTAGTAGTATTAGTAAAATCAGCAGGATTTGTCAGAGCTGTTTTTAAAAAAATCAGTCCTGTGGTGGTGGGAAGGCAGCTTGCACTGGCGCAAAATAAATAAAGGCTAATTCCCCTCAAATGCATTAAAACTAAAGTAAATACAAAGTTGTTAGGAAAATAAAATCTCATGTAAATTACAGTGACCGAAAAATCAGTCACAAAGTTCTAGTACAGGTTTTTGAAAAGCAGCACAGCGGTCTCGTTACGGACAGTTTAAATACAAACAGAGATTCTGCGCCTACATTACCCACAATGCACCTTAGCGAGAGTGACAAAGACGAGGGACATCACTGGAGGCAATTGATCAGATTATATGCAGCTTCCTCTGCAGTCACATATGGTTTTATATTACTTTTTCCACATAATGTAATAGTCCTCCCCAAGACCCGTAAACACACTTTAACGCATCAGTTGTAGGAGAGCATGGAAACTCTTTATGCAGCTCTTGATCTTAAGATATTGCGAAAACGTCCACTTGTCCATTTAATCAAAATCATCTTTAAGCTCCTGAAAAGATTGGAAATTATAAGCAAGCTCAGCTTCTATATGTGTCTATGAAGGTGGATTATTACATTCTAATGCTGAGACAATTTTCTCTTTGGAAGTCATTTTCTGTACAATTAATGCCAACCCTCCTAAATCCCTGGCTGTGCAGAGTTGGCGTAGGTTTATTTGTGGCTTCTTAAGTCCCTAATTAATTGATCAAACTGTTGTACTATACTATAATTAAACTGAAGTGCAACTTCCGATCTAATAATGCTCATCCTTCCCCCTGCATTCATCTAACTCTTGCTGGTGAAAACCTGAATCCATTTTTATTTTTATTTTTTTTAAAAAGCCGTTTTTAAATCTTAAAAAGATTCCAGTGTTTGTAATAAATCTCTTCCTCTCCGCCTGATCAAAGGCCTCGACCACATCCAGGGAGAAGGCAGCGATCGGAGCGTCCTCCTCCTCTACTTAGCCACATCAAGCGAAGCAATCTTCTGAGGTTATAGGAGGATGACCTTCCACTTACAAATCCAACCTGATCTGTGTGTCTAACGTCAGGCAAAACATCCCTCTAGGCACACAGCCAGTACTTTTTTTCTTTTTTTTTTTTCCAACAGTGTATGTACAGTATAATGCCGTGTAGTCAGCAGCTGCTGAACTGAACTTACAGGCCTGTAGCTGTCCGGGTCAAGCAGGTCCTTTTCCTTTTTTTTGCAGGATCTCTAAAATTACTGCTCAATTCCGCCAACTGACCTGTCAACATAGCCTCAGAAACAACCTTGTCTTAAAAAAAGTATATAAATCTTTTATCGCATTCAAAAGCAAAAACATCTAACCCAGCAGCATTTCTCTGATTTAATCAGTTGAATGCCTTTTCTAACTTAGTTCTCTGAGCATTAAAACTCACAACTTGATTATCAATTCCCTCCATATCAAAAGCAGTGTGTTTAAGTGAATTTCCTGCATGTGTAGTGGAATGTAGAGAATGAGCCATGGAGACGGGGTCGGTCAGGGTCGAGGTGCGATCAGAGGTGCAGGTGTCTGTTTTACAGTATCTTATTTATTTCTGTATTTGTTGCCGTCTTTGTTACATTGGGGTTAACGTTAATTCATGAATTTATGAACTGAAAGGGAGGTTATACTTTCTTAATGTGTTAATATTTTCTCCTTTTTTCCCAGTTTTTGTTCTTGATAATGCCTACGTATTCCTCTGCAGTGGTGTTGACAGAGGGAACTCGTGAAGTTGTGTCTTTTTTTTTTTAAAAAGTAAAAAAAAAAAAAAGAATTGAATTTGGCTGTCACATCAGATGTTTTATTGGACAAAATAATTCAAGATAACGATATTATCACAACAGTCAAATGAAAAACCTTCGTTCTGCGGCGGTAGGGAGGTGCAGAGACGGTCTGTGTCACCATAACTGTACAAGTAGTGTATATAAAAAAAAGTGCACTTTTTAAGCAGCCTTACAGTAACTGTTGCTTCATTTTTTTATGTTTTTACATTTTAATGGCGGGTGGCAGCCAGCGGTACGGCACATCACCGCCACCCACCCAGGAACGGGAACGACTCAAGAGGCGTTGGATTTATTACACAATATTATCACACGTGTATTGTTAACATGACATCAACATGACATTCTTTGTAAATAGCATGGCTTTTGTCAATACTGGTTACTTGTGAAACCTGTAGTGTGAAGTCTACTGTAAGAGAACGTTTTCCTGACGTTTGAGATGTAACGTGTGTGGATTCCTTTTGCTTTAACTGTCTTGCAAGCAACTTTCCCAACTTCCATCCACTTTCACAGAAGCAAATTCAGCTTTCTTCTTCTAGATCTCTTGTTTAAGTATCACATATCTGTTTTCTTACGAGTGATTCCCCTAACTTTGATTTTCAGTTAACTCTTTTTTTTCCCCCTTTGTCCTTATTTCTTTCCATCAGCTTTGAAGTGTGGCTAGTGATCTTATCCATAATAAAAGCAATGGAGGAGTGATTATTTCATTTAACTGAAACTAAATGTTTTAAAATCTATTTTTTAATGTGTTTTATGGTTATTTGAGTATGAACAGTGTTCTCTGTCTGTCTAGAATTTGTTAACTTACAGAGATACGGCAAGCTCTTCCTTCCCGACCTTAGAGTGTGACGTTCTGTTCAATTTAACATCTGGACAGCAAATGATTGTTTTTCAGTCATGGACCTGCATGTTTTAAGATATTCCTCTGCCTAAACACACCTGATTCAAATGAATGGGTCATTAGCGGGCTTCAGCAGAACTTAATAACAAGCTGATCATTTTAATCAGGCGTGCTAAGGGCCGCCCCAGGACCAAGACAGAAAAAACACCAGGCTCAACATTTGCGGATTTAAGCAGCTGTGTGTTTCTTGTACATATGCAGCGTCTTACACAGCGAGCACATCTTATTTAGTCTGACCGGATTCTGAGCTCGCGGTCCATGACATCACTCGTTAGTAGGATGCTGTCTGACTCTTTTGCCTCTCACAGCTCTTCCTATCACATGCTTCCTACCTCCATACAGATTATGTACTTCTGTGCCTCTGTTCAAAACATCGTTTTTTATCCTGCGCCCAGAAATGTCCACTTTAATTATAAATCCAACAATGCAGTGGTTCCAGTGAAACACCTTCCAAATCCCCAATCTATGCAACTATACCGAATTTTACATATTTTTGTGACATCTGTTGACATAAGCCAGAAACCACATGAGGCAGGAATATAACAAACCAACACAGAAAGAAAAATGAAATGAATGGCACGATAATTAGAGTACAATATGATTTTTTTTTTATTATTATTTAATTAAACGAAATAAGTGGGATGAGTGGAATCTTTCTGTGAAAGTGTGGGTGTCGTTACAGCCCCTAACTCCTGTGGGTGGGGAATCTAATTTTATTTTGATCTATATAATATAGTTATATACAAATATACATGTTAACATTTGTTTTGGAGGTAAACAAACAATTAAAAAAACAAAATGTATATTACTTTGTGATTTAAGAATCCATCTATGTATGAAAAGGTCCCTTTGTGGGTGTGTGTATATGTTTACATGTGTGTAAGTGGCCTATGAATGTATACACATCACCATAGTAACATAACTTTCCTAACTTCTTTCTAATTGACATCTTTTCTATAATGACTAGCAGAAGTTTTAGTGTTTTTTGTTTGTTTTGCACCTTTTTTTCTTCAGTAAACAGCTTAAGAAAAGATTGTAATAAATGCCAGTGCTAAGTACATGTGCGTAAGATCTTGCACCGTGTGTGTGTGTGTGTGTGTGTGTGTGTGTTTCATCAGCTGTAGTGTGAATGCTTTGTTTTCTGACTGTCATCAAACGTGTTAAGCCATTGTGCACACATATATATTACGTGTGAACTCACTGTCATTGCAGTGATGGGATAATGATGTATTGATGCAAATGAATCGTTTATCTTTCTTTTTCTTTGTTATTCACAAATGCTGTAATAAGACCTACTGTGATGTCGTTTTTTGTTTTTTTTGTTCCCTCACCACATATCAGTTCAGATTCATCGGTTCCTGGACCGGCTTTCAGCTGGCACCCACAGGATCGACATTATGGGGCACGAAATCTGGCTAAGAATATACCCATGTGTTAATGGTGCGTCACGTATGAAATACATGATGAACAAGTTGTTGTTTTCAGTGTCAGCTGACACAAAAAGCCTCCCATCAAGACGAACTACCAAATTAGATCATCCCATTTGTGTTACAGTGTGAGGGTGTGATGTGTAGGTGCCTGTGCAGCCGGGTGTAAGTGTGTTTGTTCAGTTGCACTTCGATGTGTGAAGTGATGCCTCATATATGCTTAAAGTTCCACTTTATTAGCGATATTATTAGAGAATTGTCGGTGGAAAAAACGGTCAATACGAGGGGTTGCAGCGACTCTCGCCCTGCGCTTTCTTGTCGAGAACACAATAAGTGTTTTGCCCTCAGACCCGAAGGCGAAGAAACAATTCAAATTTACCTTTGATCACATCTGTTATCAGTTTTCTAAGTCTGCAAGTGTAGAGAGAGCGAGAGAGCGAGAGGAGCAGAAAGGCAGATAGATAGAGAGAGTCGGGGTTGTGGCCCTCAGCGTTTATCAAAGGGCTTTTTCAGAGCCTTTGACAACGCTTCCTCACTTGCCACGGCAGCATACTGATCTACAGGAGCCCACGCAGAGGCACACAGAGATCTCTCCAAGGTTTGGGTGGTGTGTGTAATGCCAAGCAGAGCTCTTTAGCTTGTTTACTGCAGTGTAGACAATGAGTAGGACTACAAGTGAAGACGATTGAACTGATTCAATTTTAAATTAATCTATCGGTGGCTTGGCGGATTAATAAGGTTGGTTGTAAAAGTCTATAAAACGTCAGACAATATACACATATATCTGTATCTATGTTCCTAAGACGGGACTTAAGGAGGAAGTCGGGTGGTACATAAAAGCAACAGCGTCTGCTGGTGGAGGATGCTGCTGCGGGCAGACGGGTCAAACAAACACAGAACTTTGTGTCAGTTTATTATTGTGCTAAACAGAACTACCTACTTATATTACAACATATACATGATGTAACTTTCACCTAACGTACCTATTTTAGCCCACGTTGTGATCCTTTCCTGAACCTAACCAAGTCGGTTTTTTTACCTAAACCTAACCTGCGTGCAACTGTTTCACAGCGTTAACAACATGGTGACAAAGACTCGGTGTGCCACTACTATACTGGCCAACGGTCATGTACTGTATGTCATTATAGAAGACACTGGCAATCGACTGGCTTACACTGAAGATGCGTTGAAACAACAGCCTGATCTAACTCATCTGCAATAATGTGTTTATCAGCGGTTATTTAGCGGTTATCAACCGGCTCATGAGGCTAACATTAGCATATTTAGCTAAAAGGTCTTCAAAGTTAAAAAGCCCAAAGTCTGGGGCCACTGGGGGAGACAGGAGCAGACAGACAGATGGGGATCCAAGGCTGCAACACCTGACAATATGAGTAAAGTGATGAGGTTTTTTTTTTTTTACATTGAAGCGTGTAAACTTATTCTCATGGTAACAGAAAATCAAATTATGAAATTGATATGTCTCCATTAAAATGACTCAAAACAACTAGACCTTTGTTGTATATTTTCATGAATTGTGTACTTACTTTATTCTAAATCTTTTCCACGATGTTGATCCCAGAAGGGTATTAAAGAAGACATCCACCCAAATCACAGCCCGTTCTGTGAATTTAATGGATAATTCTGTATCTCTTGCGGCAAGAGATACAGAAGTATCCAGTATGATTCTGCCTCAATCACATCACATAGACTTCCATAGCCAATGGCAGCTGCTAAACAGAGACGACACACCTGACACATGATCCGGTGCTACTTCACAATGCCATCAAACTACAGCCTTCTGCCCGTAGCAGCAGAAATAACCCAAAATAAAACAACTTTACCTTCATATGTGCTGAAACCCTGACTAGTGCTGAAACAGTCACAAGGGCCAGGGATAGCGAATCAATTGCATTTCATCAATTCACACATGTTTTGATGTATTTCTTCTTGGCCAGTCTGTTTCTTTAACAAATATCCTTCCTAAATATCTCCCACTCCCCGTCTGATTTTTACTTCTTCTTCACACTGTACACAGCAGACACACACACACACCCACACACACACACACACATTAACATGCATTACATTTACAGTACTGGCCCTGTCCAACCCTCCAGCAGCTTGTGGCTTAACAGGACAGCAAACAGCGATGCAAATAGCCACCCCAGCTGTCACCTATCAGGGCGGATCCTCGACGAGTACATAACTGGTCGTGTCCCCACCGCTGCAGCCTACGTCTCCCTTCATTTCCCATTACAGCGGGGCGGGAAAAAAGCATCGGTGGAGGCAAAATAATGTGCCTGCTTAGATATGAGGAGGAGTAATCTAGGACAGGAATTAAACTTTCATCTCCTCCAAACAGCATTTCAACGACTCGACTGATTCGTCTGCGCGCAACAGTGCCATTTGTAAACTCAGACATGAATTATTAACGGGGGAGCTTTGCATATCGTTGAGACTCGTCGGACAGCTTCTACATCTTGGCACTCAGCAGACCGCGGCCTCGTAGGTTACGATCGAGACGCGGTGATAATGGAGCTTAGTACACCTTAGTAGACAAACAAAATAGAAATTACATTAATTTAAAATCAGATGCTGGAGATCATGGGGCGGCATGCTTAACACAGATTATGATTATTTAGAGAGCGGAAAAAAAAAAGATCATTTTTGAAATATTGTTCCTTTCCCCTTTTATCTCCCGGCCAATAAAAAACACACAGTGGAGCAAAACTCCCAAACTCCAAACTTCATTTTGTCATTACAGGGAGACAGCATAAGGCTCCAGTTAAGGTTTGTGCTGCCTCTGCAGTTCCACCTATATATATTGCCTTGTGTATAGGAATTGCCAACAAAGAGACGACCGGAACCATATGCCACTCATTTATTGCAGTGTTGTTTTTTTTTCACAATCAGCCACTTAGATGCAGCCCTGTCATTTACATATTTGCATGCAAGACAAATTGCCGATTACGTCTTCCTCAGGATGCGCAAGTCGTATATCAACCCCCTCCCCGGACCTTCCGTAGGCAGGAACACAATGTTTTCTTGTCGTTTGTGTTAAGGGGTTGCCCACACAGGATTGTTTAAAAGTGGAGAGCGTCTTTTTTTACACGGGCGTTATCTCACACCTCCGTGTGTCATCATGCGTGTTCTGGATTCCTGCCAATCGGGTCTTTGCAGGGGATAAAAAATAGGCAGCGTCGCTATTACTACAATGGGGACAAAGCGCAGGTCGTAAAAAGTTCCACAACCCATTAAGCACGAGTGAAAAAAACTCTCAAATAGGCCTTTTAATCTCACTTTATTGCTGCAGCATATATCACAGGAAAATGCACAAATGAATATTTAAATATTTCACATCAGCCGGCCATTAAATGTGTTTTGTGTTGTTTGCTATACGACCCCGGCGTGTGCCGTCGCCCAGGAACCTCCTCGGAGGCTTCTGGAGTACGCAGATAACCAATGGCCGAATTCAATCAAAGACAATCCATTAGATCTTACATTTGCTTTCCATTTTTTTTTTTTCCCATCAGGGCTTCTTCTTATTCAAAATTAAGCTGCTACTATCGATTCGGCTGTGATTAAAAATTGATTGGCACTTACATTGGGTGCCAGGGCGAGAAAGTCCCCGAGCATCACCGCTGTTTTTGTACCTCGGAGCATTAAGTGCAATAAAAGTAGATGACTCCGGAGCCACCAAAGGGCCGACCGGGGCGAAAGGTCCAGTTCATGGAGAAGGAAGGAGGAAAAATAAGCAATTTATCTGAGAGAAAGGAAGCTCACCTCTAAGACCTCCCTTGGCAGCAACTCAGAAGGAACTGGATACTGCAGCAATATAGATACGCCGCCGTCAAATGGACCATGTTCATATTTGACAATATTAAAGCGATAGTTCACAGAGAATGCGGAGTGGAAGGATCCGATAGCGCTGTCATGTCCTGAAATCTGTTTGATGCCGTATTAGGGATTTAATTTGACACAGTTTGACAGATGTGTGTGTGCATTTCCTAGATCTACATACAGTATGAGTCCTGAGCGGAAGATGCAACATGCCTCTTACATGTGTGTGTCTGTCAGTGTGTGTATGCCTCCATCTGTCTCTACAGTATGGTCGTCGCTCGGGGCAAATGGGTCAAACTTTGTGTCGCAGGGAGGTGTCAGGTTATGACGAAGCATCGCAGCTCGGGGAGGTCGAGAGATGGTGGTTGTCGCGGTGACGCGGCGTCACCGAAGGTCCCAGCGGCTAATGGCTGTGCGGGATCCAAACAAGTTTACTGGTAAAAGAGCTGCTGCCTTCAAGGTCACTCACATAATTATGGCAATATGGACTTGGTGATTTATACAGTGATGATTTCACTCCGCCTGTGCATTTATGAATTTTATTATTTTGTTTTTATTTCCGTTGTTTAAAGATGCAAATATGCAAACATTTTCATTTTAAATACTGAGAAAATAACTAAGAGTTTTAACGTCCGAGTACTGCATTGTAGAGATATCTATATCTAGCATGCTAACAAGCTAGCACCCCCGTCTTCCTGGGAGTCCAGAGCTCCGGTGCTTGCTGTGTGAACAACACCAACAAGAACCCGGTGTTCCAGGTCAATAGCTGCATTGCCAAATGAGCAAACTAACGGAAGGAACAGTTAGCAGCAGTTCGTGGTAACTCTTGTGATATACTGCCCCTATTTGGAGCACAGGTTTGACAGGTAGCTCCTGTGGAAGCCTTGTGAACGCCAACAGTCCCCTGGTGCTCAGAACCCTCAGTACAGACGGCTAGCTGCACAGCTAACTGAGCTAACTTAACGTTAGCAATAGTTTACCTTGGTAATAAACTGCCACCCACTTGTTTTGAGTATGAATTCAACAGGCTTCAAAAGGCTTAAATATTAAATATTGCAACTTTAAGCAATTTCTTCATTATGTATAATGCATCTTCAAGAAAAAAATGTTCATAGATACATTTCATAGATACCCTAATACAGAATAACAGGTAAAACTTTTTTTGCCATTTCTCAATTGACTTCCACTGTAACATTTTTAAATAGTATTCCATAAAAATCACAGATTCCCTGCTTTTACTGATAGAAATCTGAACGTTTTAATATATTTCACGGAAGATAAAATCCATGAATGAATCCAATTCGCCCTCTCTTATCGTCAGCAACTGCACGAAAGCTCAAGAAGTCCCGACTTCTTACGGCCGCCTTTCTTAATGCAAAGTTAATACATACGTGTCAGAACATTTCTGCACGCATCAGTCCACGTATGCATGGGCGCCTAAGTGGAGCCAGAGGCCTGGATGAGCGTGCGCGGAGTCATGATGCCCGGCAGCTCCCCGTCGCAGCCGCAGACAGACACAGCACCGCTCTAATTAGCTGACCTGTCACCGGCGACACCCACAGCTGTGCAGCGCTCGGGGAGCAGGCGGAGCGCAGACAGAGGCTGCAAGGTGCCGTGAAAACACAGACACTGATGGACACATCCAAGACTTCTGTCATTGCCTTCAGGATGAAGGACGCCACCTCATGCTGCTGCCTAAGAGGTCGTACTATGGCCTTACATACTTCATTGTGATAACTATGAAGCTTCTTTCTTCTCTCCTTTTGGCAATTCTTGTGGAGTTCAATGACATTGAGTGGGCCATCTTGGTTATTTCATATCTTATATATAGTGATTTTTCCGTCAGTAGTAAACCCCAGTTGGCTGCAGGTTCACCAAAAGTTGGGCTAAGCTACAAGTTAGCCAAAACACCTTGACTACACACAGGTGATCTCAGTTTAACTAATTGAGTGACTTCAAAACTACTTAATGATTAAGGGGATGGATATTATGAAATATTTGGAGCACAACGCATATGAAAAAAACAAAGATTTATCCTTTTACGCGTTGTGCTATTTCCTATCTAGATTTCTTTCGTGTCAGTTGCAGAATTTTGAAAAGTACCATCTTTAGAGATATCTTCCCTCGAATATAATAGAACTCAACAAGAATGTTCTTTTTTTAAGAAAGAATGAGCCGGTTACGCAAGATATTCCACGGTGTTTTGTAAGTGTGCATCTACTCTTGAATGACAGGCCAGCTAATTAAGCTAGCTAACGTTATAGGTCAGTCAAGGACGCCATATTGTCCACATCCGGCACTCCCATGCTTCCCTCTACGCATTGACACGGTGTTCCTCATGAGAAAGATTACAGTTCCTACAAGAAAATGCCGACAACATCGCCTGGGATTATCGTGAGTAACCAGGTCCTTAAAACAGCATGGGATGTAAACATTAATGGCGTCCTCTAAGCCTGGGCTATGACTTTAGCTAGCTTAGTTTGCAGCCTCTCGTTCATGAGTAGACGCACACTTCCTCATGCATGGTGATAAAGAAAGAAAATACAAGGTCTGTAGGGTTATCTTGACCAACCGGGAGCTCGTGACAGTGCAGGATGCAAACATGGGCTGATCCGTAACGTTAGCTAGGGTAGTTAGCTTACTTAGCTAGTCCCTCTTTCATGTTTAGGTGCACGCTTCCCTCTGCAGGACTAAACAGAAAGAGAATACAATGTCAGTAGATTATCACAAGCAACCGAGTCACAATTTCTGAAAAGACACATTGTTGTTCACTTCCTTTTATCTGTGTTCTGAGCACAACAACCTGAGTGCCATCTAGTTCCATTACATTCAACAGAAGGCAGACATCTTCAAAACTCTGCAGCTCACTCCAAAACAATCTTTAGGTCAATTATTTAACAGAAAAACAGCAATTTGACATCCTGTCTGACATGTTGCAAAACAACGACACATGAAAATTTGATGAATACTTTTTACACTTACTTTTGAGCAGTAGTTTTGTCTAATGAGTCATATTAACACTGGTCGCAGACAGAGCCTTTGAAATCTATTGAACTTAACCAAATATTTCACAGATGGTAGTAACAATAGAAATAACACATCAGCAGTTCAAATTCAGGTTTATATTTATGAAGCATGAAGTTGATAAAATAAAAATCAAGCACGTTTTTTGGAGCTGCAGTCTCTAGAAACCCAAACACAGCGGCTTTAGCTGCCAATAATAAACATGGCTTTACTGCTGAAGTGACTAAAAACCTTGGTAGGTGTAAAATAAAAATGAGGAGCAGTCGAGGAAAAAACACTGGTGCCGATGGAGCATTAAGCGCATGTTCCCCCTCCTGCAACGGTTCTCTCACCTACCAGCTGCTTCCCCGGCCCTCTACAGGCCACTGTTTGGGCCGGGCTGGGAACATGAGGGGAGATGACACCAGGGTAGAGATTTAAGACACGGTGCGCTGGCTATCGGAGGTCTCCTGGTAGGCCTCAGACACGGCGCTCTGTGCTTCCCCCCACCTCCAGCACCAGACTCTTTCTCAGTCTGGCTGCCACGCACACACTTTGCGCGCGGCAGAGAAATCCCTCATCTTGTATCCGGTTCAAGGTCCGCTGCCGTTGATGACAGTCGATGACAATCCAGCTGGGAACGCGGGGGGGAAATATCACCTGCGACTCGAAAATGGAAAGCGGTGAGAGGAGGAGAAAGAGCAGAGATTATAA
>CAEMYA010000005.1:3337845-3356727 GCA_903131615.1 Diplodus sargus
TTATAAAAAAAAAAAACATGGAGGATTTCGCACTTTAATTTGAAATATTGACACAGAAATCTGTCAAATTAGCTGATCAAAAACATTTTTTTTCTTTATCGCAACACTCATTAGCATTCGACGGAAGAAATTTCACACAGAATGCTACAGAATAACATTAATCCCAATATATGTTTTTTTACTCACTCTCTTACACTGATTATAGATGGATCATGAATTGCTTTCTAATTGGAGAATACTTATCATTCAAACGTGTGGCGACCGCACGTTTTTCTCATTTTTTAAACATTTGGCGTCAGTTCCAAAAACCAATCATTGTGGCAGAAAACTAAACCCCAGACAAACACAACTATCGATCTCCCTCTCACACACACTCACCGACGCGCGCCTCCCCACCTCTACTAAAATATGCATTGTGAATCCTGGTCTGCCGAGAGTTGTGCGCCCCTGCATTATGCTTGAGTGATATAATTTATATCATTTTGGAGGGGGGGAAAAAAAACGGGAGGGGAAATCAATGAGACTTAGTTGGCAGCAGGGCCCGATAATTAATTCTCAAGGTTTTTAGGTAAAATATGTGACTAATGAGAGAGGAATGTAAATGTTATGAAGTTTTTTTTTTTTCCTCGAAGCTCACCAGCCGCTGCCTCAACCCCGCGCCGCCGCAGCCATAATCGAACCTCTGCGGGTCAATAAGCTGTCTGTGGGAGTGATTTGAGCTGCTCTCCTTCATCTCTGTTTTCTGACATTTATAGTGTTTCCCCGATGAAGACGAAGAGAGACTGCATGTACAGTAAAACACACCTGTAACAGCTGGCACAAAGATATATGTTCGGGAAAAAAAAAGAAAAAAAAGTGGGACAGCTTCTCTGTCCTCATCCAGACACGTTAGCAAACGCTGATTAAAATCATGCCATTTTTTTATTTTTTGGGCCCTTTTAGCAAAGTAAACAGTTAAAATGAAAGAGGAAAAACAACTACTGATGTTCTCAGAAATATTTTTTCTTGGATAAATATTAAAAGTCACTCGAAAACTTTGATCTAGTTGCTTCTGAGCCTCTCCGACATCAAGGAAAACTACCCACTTTTCATTCCACCTGTCAACTGCCACAATCTGTTTTTATTCCCAGCCACCATCTCTGTCTGGGCTCGAAATCTGCTTCCCAGACTGAGTTACCTGCTACTGAGCTATTGTCAAGTATGTTTTGGGAAATGAAAAAAAGCACTGTGAAGCTATTGTATGTTGTTTTAAGTGTGTGTGTGTGTGTGTGTGTGTGTGTGTTTGTGTGTATGTGTTGCATTATTCACTGAATGCAAATAGAAATAACATGAGGCAGGGATTGTATTTCTGTAGGATTAAAGTCACCGCAAAGGGCGTGATGCACACATGCTGCAGTCTCCGGTGTGACGGCTAGAGCTGTAATTAATAGGCATTATTAAGAATTGCACTCGATACTGATCGTGTTGCGTCCTTCATCAACGCAATCCTTGCAGTGGCGTGATTCAGCCAACCAAGGACTAAACGCTGCTGAGGTGCGATTGAAACGTGCGCTACAAGCTCCCAGAAGTCAACTCCGTGGTCCGTTTGTGTGTGTACTGCATGTGTGTACGAAGGACGTTTGTGTTTACGTATGAGCGGTGGGCTGTGAATGTGCGAGGGTCAGGGCCGACGGATGGGAGGGAGGGGGGGTTATACACTCTTGGGATGACGGGATTCACGTGGAGAAAGGGAAGGAAGGGAAGGACGGGGTGGAGGATGGAGGACGAGTGTGTGGGTGAGGTCGTGGGGGGGATGGTGATCGGGGTATGTGGAGGTGGCAGGGAGGAGCGACGCAGAGGAGGAGGAGGTTCAGAGAGGTGGAACCGTGCTTCATCTGATAGGAATTCATCAAGGTAGGTATGCAAAAAAGGCACCGGTGATCTTCGAGCGGCAGAAGCAGCCAGGATGCAGTTAAACGGATGAGGGCGGCTGTGCTTAAAGGAGGATTCCACCCCCAGAAACACTCACACTGTGTATCATCAGCTTGTGTTCATCTCTATGATGAAGTACTGTAATTTAGTTTGCCATTAGATCCATTTGCATCCATTTGTCTCAAACTTTTTAATACAAAAAAAAAAGTTGTTTGGACTTGTTGTATTCAGCTAAGATTTACATGCTAGAGAGTGATGTAACAGTGATAGTATTAAAGGGTAGTTTCACCATTTTTTTCCTACTTAATAGTGTTTACAGGTGTTTTGTTGCACGTAATCTGATATATTGCCTCCAGTGATGTCACTCTGTATGTAATTTGCATCATGGGTAATGTAGGCACCACTGGTGGATTCATTATAGAAATACATCAAATACAATCGATACATCAGAACCAAAGATATCGGCTTTTTTGATTCTTCCTTTTCAAAACCTGGTGTCTACATTACCCAGAATGCTACAAAGCAACTGAGTTACATCACTTGAGGAAATGTATCAGTTGACATGCAGTTTCCTCTGCCACAAAAGGCATTATACTACTTTTTCACAAATGCAGGAGTATTCTCTCAGACCTGTAAACACACTTTAAAGTATAAAATTGGTGGAGTTGCCCTTTAATACTTTCATCTCTCTCTGGTATGTAAATCTCAGCTGGAGGCAACAAGTCCAAACAACTATTTTAAAATGTTAAACCTCCCTGAAAGTAATCTGATCATTTTCCTCCAGTGATGTCACCCAGTGTCTAAATTGCATTGTGGGTAATGTAGGCACCAGGTTTTGAAAAGGAAGAAGAAAGTGTGAAAGATAAAAAGGTGATATCTCTGGTTCTGATGTATCGACTTTGATCACTTGTCCTGAATCAAAACCTGGCGCCTACATTACCCACAATGGAATTTAGCCATTGAGTGACATCACTGGAAGGGACTTACCAGATAACATGCAGCTTCGAAAGGCTTCATAAGGCATTTTTCACATATGCAGCTACGCTCCTCAAGACCTGTAAACACGTGTTAAAGTTTAAAATTGGTGGAGTTACCATTTAGCAGGAACAGTCGGAAAAAGGAGGAGTTAACATGGTCTGTGGTTGCAATGCATTCTGGACTAATGAGTCAATGAATAGGAGAGCATCCAGGCTTTCTGCAGAGTGGACTTTTATCTATCCCCCGATGCCAAAAATCTGATGCTAGCAACCTATTGAACACGTTTCCCATACTAAAAATGTGCAGGTGCATCTGCAATATCTTGGCCAATTCTCAACTGGAGAAACAAAAGTATTTAGAACCATAAAACAGGCGGGTAAATAAAAGTTACACTGTACAAGCTGTTACTTTAATAACGTCACACTGTGAGCTGGCACAGCTTTGAGCTTTTTTCAACAGAAGGCTCCGAAAAAACAAACTTACCCGACGACTCTGTGATCTCCTTGTCATTTAAACATTGTTTCAATTGGTATGTTTCCATCCAATTGTTTTCATGTGTCCCTTAATTCGCTATCTGTCACCACGGAGGCTGATAAAAAACACCAAAGGGAACGCGTGATGAAGAGAGTGGAATTAATTTATTACAAAGGAAAACGCTATGATAGGTGGGAAGCAGCAGTGAAATGCCACGATATATCAAAGTTGCTGGGGCTTGATTAACTGTAACGTCGTGTTGAATATATTTGCATAAAGGTAGCTGATGGAAACATGCAGTGATTCACAATTTATTTTGCCAGAAGTCTGTTCAATCTGCTCAAAACTTGTGCAACAGTTTAATGCAACCATGGTTTTTCCTTTAAAGCGGCTCGTATGAAAGAGATGAATCACCTGAGTGCAGCTCTGTTATGTTCTCCTTCACTTGTTTTGGTTTTACTGCCCATAACTCACCGTTGTACTTCACTCTCAACATTCTCGTCAGCATCGCTTTCTGACAGACAGCGTTGGTGACTGGTTGGTGAGCACAGGGGAGCGTTTAGCTGCTAAACAGCCAGATATTTCCCCTCAGGAGTACGTGGAGGCCAAAACAAACAAGAAGTGTGATGGAGTGTGAGTGAACGTTGGCTTTGCATTCATCAGGCGGACAGAAACAAATGAAAAACAAAAACTAATGAATGTCATTTGCTGCTCTGTAACGGCTGGATGTGTGAAAGGGGAAACTATTGGCAAAATATCAACGTTATACGGTGACGATATGATTGTGTTCACAGCTTGTGTCCACCGCTTGTAGGCAGCCAAAGAATGACTTAATGGTTTAAAGGACCGGTGTCTTGGATTTAGTGGCATCTCAGAGTGAGGTTGCACATTTCAACCAACTGAATAGCCCTTACTTAGTGGAAGACGGCCTGCTACGTCTGTAGAAATAAAATGCTCATGCTTAGTCGAAGTTATGGTTGTTAGACTGCCCTAAAACCTTCACACTGGACCTTTAAATAAACGGGTAATTAGTTACACTAAGCTAATCTTTACAGGAGCCAAAATAGGGTAGTGAACCTTTAAGTATTGTTTTGTTTTTGTTTAGTTTTTTTGGAGTGTGTCATGTTTGAGGTCTATACCTAACATCTGGATTGTGTTTCTTTCTTTTTCATATTGTGCTCAGCTGAATATTTACAGATTTAGTTTTTTTACTAACTCGTGACCACTGCTTTGTCGTGTTCCTCGTTTACATGCAATCTTTGGTTTATCAGTTCGCAATAACAGTATAAGTTTAAACATAGATGGATGATTAATGGAACATTTTGGCAAATATTTCTTTGTATCATCAACAATACTTGTATTTTTACACTCAAACAAAACATGGCATTCATCCCCGGGGCAATTATCATTACATAAAGTACTACATCTTTTATTCCTTTCAAGACCTTTCGTATCCTACTGTTATTTTAGGAATTATGTTATTAGAAAACTCTGAGACTACAAATAGCCCGGCCGCAGCTCTGCTCGGCTTTGAGTTTCAGTCATTTAACATTTGCCAACCAAATGTATGAAAACCCACACTGAACAGATCCAATCCACTGTGATACATGTGTTACACTGACACACAAGGGAAATAAACAGTTGCATGGATTGATTACAACTTTATGTATCTTTTGTTTTATGAAAAGAAACCTATACCTAATCTGAGGAAGAATAATTTAATGATTTAAAGGGGCAATTTCGTAGATATGTACATGTATCAATCACATTATTATTTGCTGTCCATACGTGGAAACGTGTAACATGAGACCTTCCCCGTAGCTCTCAGGTGCTTAAACAAGCTTGTTGTGATTTGTTAATTTTGTTTAGTCCTGCTGGACTGCGGATTTCTTTACGGGACTTGGGTCTGATTGTCCACGACCGTCCAAAGGATGTGACTTTATCCAGGATCTCCAGTGCCCCTCTCCTCTCTGCTAACGGAGAGCTAACGGTCGCTAATGTTAGTTTAGAACTCTTCTTGATTCCCCAGAGCCATTCTTGACTCTTTCCATCAAGGTAACTGCCGCTAATTTAGTTGTGCACATCATTCCAACAAATGTTTATCGACGCGTCTTGATACTTTAATAGCTCATTCTATCTATAAACTGTCAAAAGGAACTCTGCGGGCCCGGCTGACACGCTCGCAAGCACACACAATTCTTGTGTGAGCTGTTGCATATACAGGATGTGGAGTGTTTTCATCTCCTTGATGTTCCACAGACTCGAGCAACACACGGAAAAGGCAGGCAGGCAGGGAAGGAAATGTTGCTTTGGGCCTTACAAATGACCTAGATACTGCAGTATGAATTTCATTTACCTCTATCGCAGCATCTAAGTGTACCTCACTTTCCTTACGCATCCATATGGCAACCTTGGAGTTGAAGCGGATACAAAAACAGCCCACAGGTAGGCTTTTTTATTTTTTTTTGATCAGCATTTACTTGCTCACTCCTTCACTCACTCACTTGTTCACTCACTCACTCACTCGCTCAAGATAAATGAGAAAAACATATATAGAGAAGACCTCCGTATTTCTAATCCTGGAGAATTTATCTGCTCAGTGGGTGAAAATGTTTTGCAATAAGTAGGATTTGGCTGAAGCCGGGACAAGTTAGATGTTTGCTATTCTGCTCCAGGACTGAAGATTTCCCTCCATGTAATGCAGAGGTTACAGGTGTTAACCGCAGCCAATGGAACTATTGATTAATCGGAAAGGCAGTCTTGCAAGCCTTCTTAGACCACAAAGTGGCTGATCAGAATTCTGGAGCGGCTAGTTCCAACGGTTTCTCGCTGGGCACGGGCGGAGAGGTGAAGGGATGGCGGAGCGGGAGGAGAGGGAGAAGGAAAAAAAAACTAGAGATGAGCCTGGTGGAGGCGACGGGTGGGGAGGGGGGTAAAAGAGATATGACACACAGGGTAAAGAACAGATGGGGGACGATGGAGTGAGAGGGAAAGTGTGGAGGGAGAACAAGTGAAGAGGGAGGGGAGAGGGATGAATTGTTAGGCAAAAAGAGATGTGAATTGAAGGCCAAGTAGCGAGGGTTATCATATCTGAGCTGCAAGACATGAATCTCAATCCAGTAATAAGCGCTGCATTTTGATATAAAAAAAGAAAGAAAAAAAAACCCACCCCTGCTGTGCTCGCTCTTACTGGAAAGTGTAGCCGCTAAATGCGTCACTTTTTACTCTTCCCCTGAAATACCAGAGAGAGAATGGGTCCCACTCCACAAAGAGATCCGGATCAAGGTCAGTGATCACATCAAAAGTAATAGTGCCCCAACACTTTCCATATATGCTCTGTCTGAGTGCGCAGTGAGTCAGAAAAGCTTGCTATTTCTAAATAATTTTCACAGATTTCCCACAGGTGTAGAATGCCTTCCATAATTTACAATTTCTCAGGCTGAATTCATGTTCACATTAAGCTACAGGAAATTAGGAAAGGTACAGCTCTACGTATAGTGTTTGTACAAAAGTTCTATTTAATGCACATTTACGCAACACAAATGTGACTGTCTTAACTGGCTGTTGCAGTCTGGCCCTAGATTGGAGACAAGTGACCTGTTGGGCCGCAGACTAAAGAAAATGACAGCTTGAGTTTACCCAAATTTTAGCTGACCATAAACCTGATGGTCCAGCTTTGATATAGCTGGACCGTCATGTCATTAATGATCTTTAAATGGTACAGTTATGTCTGAAAAGTGTCAACATAAAGGAACAAATTAGCATATCTCCACATATATTGATGTATTTATATATACATACATCTTCACAATGCAATTCAACAGCATTGGGGCTGTACATATGATATTGACGCAGTTAACAGTAATGGTTGCTAATTGAATATTGATTTTGTCATAGTAGCAGTTACAAGATTGTATCAGCTATAGCTAGCCAGCTAAGCTACTTTCATAACTTGAATCAAAACATTGTCTGTGGCTGACTTAATAAAGTCTCAAGCTGACAGGTTTCAAAACAAAAACCTTGTAAATCGACCGTAAAGACACGCACTTGATGGCTCTGCACTTTGTTATAAAAGACTCAGGATAAACAGCTGTAGTCTCAGGCAAAAAGAAATCTCCCTCACCAGTTGATGATCAATGTAGTGGACACTGAAACTATTTCCTTCCTGCAGTGTGGCACTACTTAGTCCTGATATTATTGGAATGATAAAATGTAAGATCAGACTGTTATTTCATGCTCTCTCTCAATAGCTTAGATACTTGGACAAGCAAGACGCAGGTTAGCCTGTATGGGGGCGCAGAGTTTATACATTTATACATTATGTTTAATTGCTTTTGAGCCAAAAAAATGTATTTACATGGCTAGTTTTCATGAGTGGCTGCAATTTGATCGAAATAAAAACGTGGTTCTAGTGGATTTGAATTTTATATATTTCTTTAGTAATAGATGAGAAGTGACTGAATGAAAGGTGTTGGGCCTTGGTGGAGGTATGCACTCTACCAAGTGCCACTCTAGCTTTAATTTTATTAGTAATGTCTGGTTTAAAATGCTCTTATTAAGATGTGTCAGAAGCTATGGCCACTCCGACCTAGTCTTTCCAATCACCGGTGCTGTAAAGGTTCAGCATGCTATATAATCCACCAGTGCAAAACTTTCCTCTATTAGGCTCTTTTCTACAACAGATGCTCAGGACACATTCAGTTAACTCTCACACACACACACACACACACACACGCACACACACAGCCGGTGCTTTTGTAGCTGTAAAACCTCCCGGTACATAAAGCCAACATGCAAACACAAATTGCGTTTGCGACATCTGAAACGCTGTGTCACATCGCTGAAAAGAAAGGAGGGAGGAGGAGGAAAAACCAGCCACCCAGGAGCAGTGTGGGGATTTTCATGCTAGCTTAAATTTAGGCGCGCGGTTTGGGGTCTTTATTGTTCCTTCGAGACCAAACTTTAAGTGAATTTCTCCACCAGGGGGGCTGTTCCACGAGCGACACTTGCACCATGCATACTGGAGCGAACAGAGGCAGACATCTGCAATCTGCCAACGCCCCGGGTGAAACTCTGTCCTTCTCCGCGCTGATCTCGAATGAGCTTTTTCCATCCTGTGCTGTAACACTCTCCTGTCAGAGAAAATAATTCAAAACGGGTCTGTCATCTTGCGTCTAGAGACAGCTGCATAATGCTTTGTTTAAAGGCTCTATTACACTGGCGGGGAGATTGAAGGCTTTGAGAGATGATTTTGTCTTCCTCATAACTTTTCATCTCAGATATTGATTTGAAAGAAATTTCCCCACTCGCCAAGCAAAATTCTTTCAACAACAGCTTACCATGCAGTCGTACCTTAGCCCCCCCCCCGTCCCCGAAAAAAAAATAAAGTGAATATTACATTTCACAGTTGCAGAAAAACAGGCTAAGAGAAAAACAAACACAAACACGCCAGAGACTTCACCATATTCAGAGCTCTGTGATGTGCCATGACTTACACACCGCATGTTCCCTCACGACTTCTGCCATGTTTCAAGGAGTAGTGAGCATGTTCGCCTTAGCGAGGCATGCACCGGAGCGAAGGTAATCAGCGCTGCGGGAGTCTTCGGAGAATACTCCCTAACAGGTTAGCTGGCAGACATTTTTTTTTTAGGAGGGACATGATACCGGGAAAAGGCGGCGCAGGTGACGGCAAAAGGTCCCCGTAGGAATGGCGGGTAGCTGACCCGGTGGCTTACAAGCTCGAGCTCGCGTTCCCCATTTCACGCTTTGTGTTGCAGAAAGATTCAAAAGACAGTGGATATTATTCCCTCTGCGCTCGACCCCGCTGAGGTCCGATCAAAGATCCGAGCCTTTTGATGTTTTAACCCCTGGCTGTTTGGAGAGGGGGGGGGGGAAGAAAAAAACGCCCCTCCTGTGAACCAGATGGTGCCTGTTGCATGCTGGGTGCAGCCAGGCAGTGTTACGGGTCCCACCTGTGGTTTTAATTACAGTGCATGACGAGGGGATGCAGCAGAGCGGAAGGGGAGAGGAAAGCAGGGGTGACCCTCGCTGTTCGGTGCAGGCGAAGGGAAGGGAAGGGAAGGGGGAGGAACTGCGCGCTCACCTGAACGGATCACAAAGGATGGACCCCGCTTTGTCCCTACCTGTCACAGCACTCCCCCCCCCCCCAACTGTTTCCAGAGCCGCGCATTTAACGCCCAGATTTGTTAAGCAGGCCGAGATATATACCTTACACATTTTTGCCCGCGCATGACTCCAGCTGTCATGTTTTTCAAAGCACCCCATGATGCCTCTTTTTCTCCGTCTCCCCCTCCCCTGTCACAAATCATCTACATTCCAAACACACGGCCATATATTCTCCCCAGTCTGTCTTCTCCTCTCACCGGTGTATAATTTGTGCATATCACTATTGCTTCTCCGCATGGTTCTCCAGCTCCTCTGCGCGGATGAACTCCTATCAGATTAAACTGACTCTGACCTCCCGGCCCCCCACCTCCCCCTGCGTGTACCACCCCACACCAGGATCCTGAGGGTCCACCCCCCACCTCTCTCTCCCACTCTCCTTCTCTCTCCACGAGCACCTCTTCTTCTATCCTTCTTTTGACATTTCGGGCTCCTTCTGTCATCTGAGGGGTCCCGCTGAGCGCTGAGGTGCTTCAGTGGCACGAGGGGGGGGGGGCGTAAAAAATCCCCTCCAGGCCCCTTATGTATACATTCACAAAGGTCCTGAATATTTTCAGATTTTTTGCAAAGGGTCTGAGTTTTAAGTCCAGCATGAATAACACAAAGTGCTGCGTTGTAGGTTTGGCTCAGGTTCCCCCTTTTCTTCGCACCCATACGAAGCAGGGTGTGGAGATCTACAGTCTTCATGTAGGTTTCCATTTACGCATTACATCTTTACTTATTTTGTCCCCAGCTTTGGAATGAAAACAAAGAAAAAAAACTTGATAAAGTTTATTTCTCTGTAATGTATTCAGCCAGGATTCTTGGGGAACTGTATTTTTTTTTTTCCCCCTCCTTCCTCTCTCTTTCTCTGTGAGCGTGCGGAGCTGCGTGTCAGATCTGTGGGATGCCTGTAGGCTGCTCCCGGGAGAGGCACGGTGCGCTCATCCAACACAAACAGGGTCACAAAACAACGACTCAGCCACTTGTGCAGAGTTTACTTCAAATTAGCCCAACTCTTGTGTGAGTACATAGCAGCCAATCAAGCTGCTCTCGTGTCAGACAATGAGCTGACGGCGTGAGACAGAAAAAAACGGAGGTGATGCCAAAGGTAGGAAGAGAAGCAGATTGCATCAAAGTGAAGCGAGCGGAACCCTTTTTTTTTTTTTTTTTAAATAATAATAATTCCTACTCACAGAGGAGCCAACTGAGAAACAAACTGTTAAATACTCCTGTAAATTACGTGCTGAACCTTTTTGATGCCCATTGTGGCGTCTGCCTGATGAACTATTTTGATTCCGGCTGTGATTTTTTTTTTTTTTTGGTAGGTGGTCTAAAGCATGCCCGGGCGATCGAGAGACAAGTCATCACCGCTGACGGGCAAACGTAACGAGCGTCACGGAAAAGCTGCGATAGGCAGAATTAGCAGCGCAATTAATATTCCAACCATATTTTCCGGGGAGGAAGCAGAGGGCACGGCAGCTGCTCCCATATGCAGACCTTGCTGTTATGACCGTGGGGGCGATGTCAGACACCCTACCCCCCACCCCACCACCACCAGCGCCACACCCTCCTCCCCCTAATCCCCCAGCAGCAAACCCCTCTTCTCCCTCCCTGCCTTATACGACTTACCTTAACTTCCGCGATCTCTGCCCCCTCATTTGCATTTTAACCTCCGCCTATTGTTTTTTTCTTCCTATGCCTCTGACTGTCACTTCTTCTGTATTCGTCTCACAGTTCATGGGGCGGGCATACCGATGGGGGAGTGTATTATAGTAAATTAAATATCAACAGGCGCGCACCCTGCTGAGGTGCCCTTGAGCAAGCAGCTGAATGCCGACCTGCTCCTTCCCCAAGGGGAATTCCCAGCATCCCTTAAGAAACATCATTACCGCAACAAATAATGTGATGAACTGGTTCTCTAAGTAAAAACGAATCTAAATAAAGCGTGTTTCTTAAATGCCTCATCAGGCCGCAACCCTTACATTTGAGTTGGGGATGTCGGTTTCAAATGTATGTAAAATTGTTATCCAAAAGGCCTGTCCAGGTCCAGCACAAAGTAACGCGTCAATCATCCAGTGGCTGGTGTTTCAGTGGCTCAGGGACACTCGTTGGCTGTTGTAGGCTCCAGTGCGGGCATCTATAAAGCTCCAAATCTGTCAAATGAGGTATCATACAAATAGCAGCCATCTCAGGATATCCGGTATGGATGGATGTTCATCTTTTGAAATGAATTAAAGGAGTTTTTGGACATAGAGAAAACATACACGACCAGAGTTTGTCTCTATTTTGCGTTGAATTCTGTGTCTGGGACTAAATGTTTTACTGAAATTGATGTACCGGACATTTGGGAATAAGAGATAATGTTTCTTTGTTGGAGATTTATTGACTACAGAAACACCAAGACACTTAATTGTGAGCTGCCAAAACTGTGACAGCAAAACCACATCATCCTCTCTGTGAGGTTTGTCTGACACACCGGTTGGTGAGGCTCTGAGCGAGGAACACACTGGTCTTGAAAAGGCTGGCTGGACTTGTTTCCACACCTCGGCTTGTCATTGTGCCAGCGCTGGAGAAAAGAGGCACACTGGCCTGTCTCACCCAGTCGACAATGATGAAGTTGCAAGTAGTTTGTGAAGCTAGCTTTCTTTTGTCGGAGCTGTGCTTGCCATGGCTAACGTTAGCTTGTGAGCCCTCGCTAGCTTGACTTTCAGCTCATCCCTCTTCTTCTCAAAGTGCTTTTTTTTTCATGTGTTCAGTCACAATAGCTCTCAACGTCAAACCTAGTTCTTCGTACACCTCGCCCTCTACCACACTTATTGGCAGCATATTGCCTCTGTCTGGCATACGTTTCTTCCTCCCCTGGCTAACAGCAACATGATCTTTGGCTGCTAGCCACCTTTAGACCTGGCAGCAGGGTGCTTGTTCATAAAGCACAGTGCTTGAACTATTACTCAACTGGCTGACTTCATTTTCTCGAAGTCACCTTACAGGACTCACCCAACCCGACTGATAAAGGATTTGTGAGGCCGATACCAACACAGATATTTAGTGATTTAAAAATCCAGAAGCGCGTAACAAAACATAAACATATTTCTGTTAGGTTATTTGTGGTTATTTATGAGTCCTCACTAAAATATGATAATGCAGTTTAAAAATAAACGTGTTTGTTTTTTGTCACAGCAGAACAGGGGAACATCAAAATATATTACAGGGTTTGTGGCGTTGATTTTAGTTCCCTCCCCTTTCTCTTTCTCAGCTCGCTTTTAGGAGGGAAGTCAGTGTTGTACTTTTTATGAGCAGTTTGGAGAGTGCCCCCCACATCCCCTTTCTTCGGAATAGAGATGGTAGTTTGATAAATCAGACAAATACACATTTTTTTATATCCCTTCTTTTGCTGATATCAATTGAAGCCGCTAACCAGGTCACTGAGCTCGCTTGTGTTTTGCAGTAGCTAGCACGTTTGCGCATGCATTGGGACGTTTGACCCGTACAAGAAGAGATCTCAGACTGGCCGTTTTGTGCGTGGATCAGGTGGCATAGACTCGACCTGTTGTAGAGTGCCCTCTGGTGGACAAACTATGCAACGCCAACACTCATAACATGGTTGAAGGGTGTTTCGTCCATTTTTATTGTATTTTTTTAATTCTAATTTATCTGCCATTATAAATGCCGATACCGATAGTTTGGAAAATGCCTAGTATCGGCTGATAATATCGGTCGGCCGATAAAAGGTCTGGCTCTTGTATATCAATTCCAGTATTATCAAAGCTAGCTAAAGACGCAGGCTAGCAAAGGCTTACATTAGCAGCTCAGTTTTCAAAAGAATGAATACTTGTTTGGGAAATTGCAAATTGGTTAGAAGGTTCGCAGGTTGAGGATCTCCTGACCAGAGCTGGCATCAGCCACGAACCAGCATTTGGTTCATTTCGATCCCAAGGGGTCATTGTTGCCTTTCCGGAACAAATGTTCCCCTGCCGAGCTTTAATAAAGCCATTAGAAGACTGACTAATGTCTGAACTAACTAATCCATAGATTGACATGCATAGCTGGTCAAAAATATTCTTTGGCCGTTATCCAATTAACTGTCAGCCATGGACATGCCTAATTTGGGTACACCATCAGCTGAGCAGGGACACGAAAATGTGTTTTCCGTGTCCCTTTTTAAAAAGAATTTCCACATTCACTTCATGCCAGAATAAACCTGTACTCACTCTGCACGGCACATCTCACACATCTATCTGACCTACTGAATCGCACTGACCTGCACGGCTCACAGCTTGAGAACAACAGCAGCTCCAAAAAGTGCATTGTGGGTGGAGGAGGAGGGGCTTCCGCAGGTACTCCAAGTCAAACACAGTTCAACATCGACAAACAATAGCTGTGACCCAATTTCCACAATGAGCATCAGTAAGCAGGTGAGTATGTAGTCTGCTCACACCGAAGAAGAGACCAAATAACTTACAAAAGAATCCATAAAGACAAACACATATTGTCACTTCCTGTTGGCATACAATGATGAACTACATTGAAACATTATGCTATCAAGTTTAATCAGTAAGTGTTTAGTGCAGTGTCACTGTTCAGTGAAATCCATGCATCTCCTCTTTTGGAGATTCAGATTTTGCTAAATGATTATAGGTAGGAATTTATGTTATGGTTCTCAGTAGGTCAAAGGTAATAAGGCATTATAGGATGAGCCTGAGATAAGAAGCTGCTTTAGAGTCTGGTTGTACAGTAATTATGCACGTATTTACTGTTAATTAACAGCTACTATTACTATTAACCAACACTTAAGTGTTAATTGATCACAGTAAGTGTTCCTTTTTCAGGTTTACGACATTGCTCATACTTCTTAAGGTGATATTTATTAACCTATTTGATAATCTGAAAAATGCATCATCACAAGGCCAAAGCAATATGTTACCTGCTATTTGATGTCAAGATGAGACTTGATGTTGCCTATATAAGCTGTTGGATGATGAAAAGATCATGAGAAGTGGTCAGAGAAATAAAGCTGTACTGAAGTGCTAACAATAAGTTACACACACATATTTATTTTAAATGAGTTCTTTATTTTGTAAATATGTTTGTGTACAGAACATAAAAACGGCTGTTTGCACATATTTTCACACAGTTTAATTCAGTGTGTTTTATTTGCCCTTCTTAGGGCTTACACATGGGCCCAGTGTTATATTTAATTGAATTCATTCATTATCAGCGCGCGCGTGTGTGTGTGTGTGTGTTGTGTCTACGTGTTTTTGTTTTGTGTGTTTGCATTTTAAGTCTGCACCACCCCAATTATCTAGGTTAGCACCCTCAGCATAGTTACAGCTATCAGGGCTGACTCCTCTGAGCACAGAAGCTGCCATTTACTGCCATTCATTTTGGTACACATGCAAAAAAAAAAAGTAAAAAAATAAAATAAAAATAGTCTTGACTTTGAAATTTCCCAGACGGGAGAATCCATCAAAGTCTGTATGAAGTCATAATTGTGTTTCATCTCTGCTTTATTTGTTCTTCTTTTGTGGCTGAGATGAGTGTTTTTCGTGTCAGTGCACACATTACATTGCACTCTGTCAATCACCTGACGCCCACAGGAAAGAACGGAGGTCTCCGCCAGGAAATAATCCCTTAAAAATAACATTATTCAGGCTGTTGATCTTAGCAGGTAGTTTGTGTTTAGATTTGACGGTGTAAAGCAGTGGTGAAGGAAGTATTCAGAACCCTGTGCTGGAGTAAGAACACCACCCTGTCAAAACACGACATGTACAAAGTCCTGGATTCAAAACCTCCCTGAAGTAATGTGACATGTAAAGAAGTACAATAAGTGAAAGTGCTTATGATGGAGAAGCATGTTCCCCTGTCAGTGTTTAATATTAATGTGTTTATTGCCACATTTATAGTATTTTACTGCTGTAGATGTTTAACGTTTTGATCATTTCAACTGCTTTATATTGGTATTATTGCCTTGTCTGAATTCTCAATTTTGGGGGAACATTTCCTTTAACCACAACACTTGACTAAATGTACTTAATGACATTCTGACACTGCTACAAAGTCTGTATGAGAAGAAACATGGAAATGCGTGACAACACATTGCTTGTGTTGAGCTGCAGGCCGTAAATTGCTAAATAACCCGTTCTCCGCTTCTCTGTCCATTAAACCTGTTCTCACCTTTACGCCCACACTGTGTCACTACAGCTTGCAATTACTCCACCTCTTCAAACTAAACCCCACTTCTGTTACCTTTACAGTAAAACAAAAAAAAGAAAAGGCATACTTAACTGTACACATGCATATGTCGGCAGCTGCACCTGTGAGCACTCGTACATCCTTGTTTAATACTTTATATCACATGTATATACGCATGTACCACGGCAGCTTCTGGGGGCCTCATGGATTAATAAGAAGGGGCTGGCATCGCGAAGTCGGGAGGAGAGAGTAATTGTGGCCATAGTGAGAGTGTTCCCTGACATGTAGTCACACCTGGGTGGCTGGCAGCAACGGTGAAGGGGAGAGGATCCCCCACAGTCCCGGTTATTGGTATGCTGAAATACTACAGTGATACAGTGAGAGGACAGGAACAAGGAGGCTGTGGAGCGCATAGAAAGAGAGCATGTTCCTCTCCCGCGCTGTGAGATAAAGCGAGAAGGTGGTGGAGGTGGTGGTGGAGGTGGGGGAGGGAGACGGAGAGGAGAGCTCCGCCAGCCCAACAAGACATGTGTCACAGCCTGAGGAACAGTGACACGCATCCCCTCAATCTCCGGCACCGGCGAGGTTTCATCAGACCCCATTCAGGATGTGACTGTCAATATTAAGCTGCGTGTACTGTTTTGTTTTACAATGCGCAAATATGTGCACCGCATACAATCTTGCGGCAGGGAACTTTTTTTCCGCCGTTGTCAGACACCGAGAGCAAAAAAAAAAAAAAAAAAAAAAAACAGCCTGTAACGGTGTGACACAGGTGTTGAGAAAGTTGAAGGTGTTCGCCTTTTTTGTGAAACTTTTTTTGTTCGCCGTGCATTGCAGACTGCAAGGAAGGAGGAATCCATATGCAGTACTTCGACTATGCTAATTTAGAAGGGGGGAAGGAAAAAAAGTTGGTCCTGCAGCAGCACTGAGCGCACTGTAAATCAAATTCAAGGAAGTTTGAAGGTAAAGAGGAAAACATAGCCTTGTTTCCCCACGGGGAGAAGGGGAAAGTATTCGCTCATATACAAGGGGATCGGTGTGAGCTCGCCAGGTAAGGGGTGCTGTCCAAAATTTCACAAAGGCCTCGATTCTCAAGATGACGGTCGTATTGTTCTTCTGCAGTCATAATCGTATTCTGTGAGCTAACAAATGGCAGACTTGCTGACTGCGGATCAGTTGCATAGAAATGCATGTTCAGTTTATCCACATTTTGCTAAATGGTGATACCAGAGAGCGACGTTAATGTGCTTCATGTTCAGCTTGTTCAGTGTTTCTCTTGGATGATTTTTCAATAAAAACATTTTGACATATCAAACAGTAGCAGTCGCCTGGGCGGAGGCTCGTACCGCGAGAAGCATCAGCGAGTGTTTTTCAGAACTCGATGGTTGAGTCTTTCATTTGAGCAGTCTTCATTTATGAAAGCGTAACACTGTGTTGAGTTAAACAGAGAAAGGCACACTTCAAATGAAAGCTACTTGATGCTTTTTGTGCTACTGCGATACTACAGCTTGTATTTAAAAAGGGGCTGCAGCTCGGTTATTTTACTCTCCTGATATTAGATTCTGCGCTGGCCTATGTATCGGTATTTTTGGGGGGGATTTTCCCCGTACTGGACAGAGTGAAGAAAATCTCTAAATATCTTTATAGGCTATATTTTATCCACCCACCCAACAGAGAACAGGGAATAAAACACTGCCCGGGCTATAATGGTCTCCTGGTGTTTCTCCTCTGTCGGGGCCAGACTGCTCACTTCATCGTTCCGTGATTGATGCAAAATCAACAGGGTCAACGCGAGTGATAAATTATGGGCTGCGTTCAAGAAGCACATAAATAACATGCACACTGTATTTATTTATTATTCAACTGCGTACAGTCAAGTTGGAAAAGGCTCGCTGTGATTTAGGGATGGTGACAAAAAGCCCTCAGTCAAAAAAGTTATCAAAAAATAAAGAATAATCTTGATCTCTGACTCTAAGACACGGCGTATGACATGGCATGAAAGGGTTTCAACGAAATCACCACCTTGGGCTTCATTTCTGTCGAACCAGCCGTGTGTGTGTGGGCGGGGGAGGAAGTGACAGCTTTATTTCCCCTGATTCCGTCACGTTTTGCTGTTTAATTAAGTTAACAAACCGCATATATTGTGATGCCTCGGTTTTTTGTTTTTTTTTCTGGTTTGAGTGAATTACAAATAGATCTTCTCTCTTCTGAGGGGGCTTAACCAGGGAGCTGCCTCAAACAGACTGTCAGAAGCTCACACTGAGCGACTCCGGGCCCAAATCTGGAGTGAGAAGTGAGGGTTTGCAGAGCGAGGCTGATCGGCGGCGGAGAGCGAGCTCTTTGACAGCGGATCAAAGATGAGTGGGAGGTCAAAGTGTACAGCTGGTGGGGATGAGGAGAGCACAAAACGCAGCCGAGAGACGGGATCGCATGCCACTCACGGGGCGTACTGCGGACATGCTCTTGCGCGCACTTTCGCACTCGCTTACGGCGATAAGTGCAGGCAGATCATCACACGGAGACACAATAATAGACGCGCGTGGCTACACGATCCGCCAACCTGCGCGTAGCATAACCCGCAAATTAAAAGCCGTTCAAGTACAAGTATAAAATCACTTTTCAAATGTCAGCGCAGAGTGGCTCGTAGAGGTCGTGGACACACACTCACATGTTTCCACCCTCACTAACTCTGATACGTGGAAACAGATCATCGTATAGACACAATTCTACGTGTGTGTCTATATGATCCACCCCCTGCACACGTCATACCCCCCCAAAAAATGTAAAGCTGTTCAATTAAATATGCCCCTGCAGAGTGGCTCAAACAGGTTGCGGACAAACTCACACATGCTTTCACGCTCACTTAAAAAACAACATGGACATCATCATATAGACACACATCTATATGATCCTCTCCCCTGCATGCAGCATACCCACACATACACTCACGCATGCTCATGCTCACACTCGCTAACGCTGATAAGTGCGTGGAGATCACATATACAAACACAATTATAAAAGTGTGTGTCTATGTGATCCTCTCTGTACACATATCATAGCCAGAAATTAAAAAGCTGTTCAATTAAATACACTTTACAAATGTCAGCGTAGAGTGGCTCACACAGGTTGCGGACGTGCAGCACACTCACAAGTGCCTTCACA